>JAZAQC010000019.1:13711580-14330177 GCA_036289425.1 Rhopalosiphum nymphaeae | reverse complement strand
TGCTTACGCTTCTACATAACATATATTTACAATATGAAATAATATTATTATTAAACCATTTTGTCGAGCTGCAGCATAGGACAGTCCGGGTTGTTTTGTTCGTGATTCTATATAGTATATAAATAATGTGTGTATGGGAGGGTCGAAAATGTACGGACAAGAATATAGGTATTCGTTGTGTCGGAACTCGGAATTGGGAATTTGTCCTTGGGTTTACACGAGGCGTTCGGCGCCGGCTGCAACGACCAGTTTTTCCCTCGGTAGTCTTTGTTGAGGGGTGTACGACAACAAGACGCCAACTTGTGAATTATCAACGAAAAGGTGTAGAATATACGGACCGGTATTTATGGTGGGTACTTGCGAGATCTACGCTGCACGTGCATCGTCTATAGCGTGTTTTAGACAGAAATATAATAAAACGATAATAACGACTCGCTACGTGCAGGAACATGTGCACTCCGGCTTAGGGAAAATGCGGAGCAGGTGCACAGCCATTTTCGATATTAACAATGAATAATAATAATAATACACCCCATGTGAACGTTTTACCGGCAGTGACGGCGCACAAAAAAAATTCGGCTGCATACGAATTGTGTCCCGCAGCAACAATTCCTTCCGAATTGAGTCCCTAGTGTTTTTTGAGATCATATTAATCGTGTCCCGTTTTTTTTTTGTGCATACCAAATGCGTCTCGTATATTTTAAAAACTAAACAATGTTTTTTTTCCCATTTTTATACAGACGTAGGACTTTCTGTAATAATAATTACATTATTACTAACACAGATGAGTTAAAAATATTGTTTTGCTTTTTATATTAATTATTGCATCTGTAATTGTACATGTATAAAAAAAATATCACATAAATCCCGTTGTTTTTCGCTATACATACTATTCATTTGATCATTTCACTCGGTATAATCGGTTTTAAAAATTTAACACATGTAGGGTAGTGGACTGTTAATACTGTACTGCGACAATAATTGTGTTGGTCATCTACAAAACGTAACTCACAAGAAACTTATCAAAGTTTCAACGTAAACTATAAATTTATTTTTATTCATTTCGCACAACTATATCAACTATATTGACATAAGATGTGTCATTGAAATCAAATTATTTAATAAAGGTGAAAAATAGGTATAACCACGCTGCTATATAGTCTTAGGTGTACTTCGTCATGAGTAAGTCACTATAATGTGTGCGTAAAATTTGAATTCAATGTTAAATCGTGAATACAAAAATGATACTACTATCCGTCAATGTATATTAATAATAATATTTAATGATAAATTTATTTATTATTTTTATAATTTTTATTACTAGTATTGAAACTTATTTTACTATTACCTGGTAATACAGTAGCTTGAATTTTTTTTTTTCCAAAAACAATTCATTTATTAAATTATCAATATTAATTATTACAATATTGTATATTTATATAATATATCTAATATTATTTAATGTTTAAAATTTTTGAGTCAATGCCGACTTTCTGTAGAACACTGTGAATAGATTTTTATATTTTTATAGATTATATTTAGGCATATAACCAATACTATTCAATTAATAAAAAATGTTATCACCGTGTCTACTGAATATAAAATATTATAAATAGGACAAATGGACGTAGCCGTATGGATGTAAACATATTTAAATACTGAAATACAAATAATGAATATCAATCTATTCTAAATACGCCGTAATCTTAATAAGGCAGAGGACTTGTAGCATTTGCATATTTGTTTTGCACAGTAACAAAAATAGCAGAATATAGAACAAATAGTTATATTTCATGGTTTTACAAAGTTTGTTTTGAAACTTTATTTTCCATATAAATGCATATTATGAGGTTTTTTTTTTATTTTTGGCATATTTCTTCCATTTTATAGTTTTGGTGTCATATTTTAAATTAAATAAAAAATTTAAACAATTTTTTCTTCGTTAACGTTTTTCTTTTAAATATTACAACTAAATTATTAATTAAGTTTTAATAATCGCTAAAAGACGATATTATACTTTTTTCCGTATATTAACTTTACTAATAGATATATCATAGATTATAGAATATAAATAATCGTTTACGATATGATGTATTACCGGCAATTAAATACTTAATGTTTTTACACATGAAACAAATAAAACTAATTGAAAATAATAAATCCAATTAAATAAAATATAAAAATAAATAAAAATACTTTTGTTTTTATTTTGAAAATGCATATTTTAGTTATATTTTTTATTTTGCACTTATATGCATACTTTGGTTCAAATATGTAGTTAATGATTTTTTCCTCTGCCCTAGCCGTAAGTAATAAGTAGTTCTATATTTTTAACACTCATTATTTATTAATATTTAATACCAAAACTCGACCGTGTCAACGTGTTCAAACGCGGAACGATTTAGCCGCCAATAAGCTTGCCGGGCCCTACAAACACATGAACATCTTATAGATGAAATGTTATGATAAATAATTTATATATTTAAATATTTTATATTAATTTTTGAAGTATTTAATAATATAAAAAACTTATTCATTTTATTGATTGATTTATATATATATAATTAAAAAATTATACGTCCAAACAATAATGAGACAATTTAATATGTCTTGATAGAGACGAAATATAGAACAGTGCAGATTACGGATGTATGTCATAGATATGGATATACGGTGACATATTTATGGGGTTACTGGATACATGGGTATCCTGTTTTTTTAGAGATTAAAGGACGACAGCATTATTTATCGTCACAATACATCGCATGTGTAAAGTTTCAAGTTAGGCGCAGCGAACATTTTTACCTGCCAATGTTTCATTATAAACGATCCGCATGGCTCTATTAATAGTTATGGTTTATAATATTTATGTTTAATAAATATTAAATCTTATAATAAAATACTATGACATATTTTATTGATGTTAAACATAATTCACTGGTTTAATACAATACATAATGTTTCCTATGACTGTAATACCTACTAATTCATTGGTCCAATGCAATTTCAAATTATGAAATCTTAAATTTCAGTTACTTCTATATTAACATCAATTGGCACCTACTAAGTACTAATAAATACTATAATATAATTTGTATTCAGCATATATTAAACATTATTCTGCATTCGTAAGTTTTTTGGTTGTTGAATCGTAAAATAGAATATATATATAAGATCTCACAGTTAAATGAATAGAACGAAAACGGAGAAGTAAAGTTACTACGGTAAGTATTGTGATTGTGCTCAAATTAATAACCATAACCCAATAGAAAATAGTGATATTAATGAAGAGGTTGTCATAAAAAAGAAAAAAAACATTTTAAAATTAGATTAATATTAATTGCTGTTAATCAAAATATGATTTAAGGAATTTTGTTCTCTAAACTGACAATATACGTATTATACAGTATGATGTAGTATAATATATTATAAATATATTATATAATATTTATAATACACAAAGAAGAAACGTAGTTACTTACAATATTTTTACGTGGTGAATTTCAGAAGTGTAGAACGATCGGGTAATTATATATAGTAATAACTATAATATGGTTAAATATTTTCTTTATGCACAGATTGCAAAGAATTATTTTTGCGTGCTGTCACTCTGTCGGTTAAACATTCACACGGAATGTATTATTATCATTATAACTGTTATTATATCGTACTCATTGTCAGTGTTATTTTCGAAAAATATTGGGCACCAGCTCTGCATTGTCCTATAAACCGGCGTGCATGTGTCCGTGCACATACGTGTACATGCCGTACGATACGGAACCGGCGGGAGTCGCGGGACAGTCGGAAAATCACCGTCTCCACCGACAACCACCGTATTCGAAATACCTACTTCCTATATTACAGCCGTCCTCCGCGATTATCATAACATACGTATTGTAATATCGCCCGGCCGCTACCGACCGTCGTGTATAAAATACAGCGGACGGTGTCGCATCAAAATATTTTATCGTTTCGGACCACGCGCGTAGGCGTCGCGTATAAAAAATATGTCGTTCAAACGAACTGTACGTAATAACAATATTATTATTGAACAGTTGTGCCGGTACGGCGTCCACGAATGCCGGTACCTCCACAAAATATGTGACGTGGTCGGGGGAACCTTATTACGATATTAGTTATCCAGGGAAGGTTTTTCTATTCCTTATGGATAAGTTTTGCGTAGCTGGGGGTTAGACCACTATTATGAGGTGCTTATCAATAAAAAGACACGTTCAGTTTATATATCTAATAAATATATATTTTAAATATATCTTACAGTTTTTAGTAGATAGCTGTTAATTATTGTACTGCTTGGTTCGCTCGCGTTGATGGTCAGTGGCGAACTCCGTCGTGTGTCATTTTAATATATTAAAATAATAATTTGGATGTGAAAATGTGTCGAGCGTGTATATTTTGTGTTAATGAATCATATAGTGTGTTTAATATATAGGTATTTATATAGGATGTAACGAACGTTACACTACAAGTCCTCTGTCTTATTAAGATGACGGAGTATTTATAATAGATAGATATTGATTAAATAAGTATGTTTGCTATTACCTATTCATTGTATATTATGAAATAAATTACGATTTTAGAAAAATGTACGTGAACATTTGGTCCATCTAATTTTTGAATAATGAAGAATCAAAATCCTGACGTTTTTGTTGCTTATAGATTTACTTATGTAATTAAAAACTGTTTAATAATCATTATTATTTGTTTAATAATTATGATACATGTTTATCTTATGTCAATATAGTTGATATAGTTGTGCGAAATGAATAAAAATAAATTTATAGTTTACGTTGAAACTTTGATAAGTTTCTTGTGAGTTACGTTTTGTAGATGACCAACACAATTATTGTCGCAGTACAGTATTAACAGTCCACTACCCTACATGTGTTAAATTTTTAAAACCGATTATACCGAGTGAAATGATCAAATGAATAGTATGTATAGCGAAAAACAACGGGATTTATGTGATATTTTTTTTATACATGTACAATTACAGATGCAATAATTAATATAAAAAGCAAAACAATATTTTTAACTCATCTGTGTTAGTAATAATGTAATTATTATTACAGAAAGTCCTACGTCTGTATAAAAATGGGAAAAAAAACATTGTTTAGTTTTTAAAATATACGAGACGCATTTGGTATGCACAAAAAAAAAACGGGACACGATTAATATGATCTCAAAAAACACTAGGGACTCAATTCGGAAGGAATTGTTGCTGCGGGACACAATTCGTATGCAGCCGAATTTTTTTTGTGCGCCGTCACTGCCGGTAAAACGTTCACATGGGGTGTATTATTATTATTATTCATTGTTAATATCGAAAATGGCTGTGCACCTGCTCCGCATTTTCCCTAAGCCGGAGTGCACATGTTCCTGCACGTAGCGAGTCGTTATTATCGTTTTATTATATTTCTGTCTAAAACACGCTATAGACGATGCACGTGCAGCGTAGATCTCGCAAGTACCCACCATAAATACCGGTCCGTATATTCTACACCTTTTCATTCTTTGCAATCTGTGCATAAAGAAAATATTTAACCATATTATAGTTATTACTATATATAATTACCCGATCGTTCTACACTTCTGAAATTCACCACGTAAAAATATTGTAAGTAACTACGTTTCTTCTTTGTGTATTATAAATATTATATAATATATTTATAATATATTATACTACATCATACTGTATAATACGTATATTGTCAGTTTAGAGAACAAAATTCCTTAAATCATATTTTGATTAACAGCAATTAATATTAATCTAATTTTAAAATGTTTTTTTTCTTTTTTATGACAACCTCTTCATTAATATCACTATTTTCTATTGGGTTATGGTTATTAATTTGAGCACAATCACAATACTTACCGTAGTAACTTTACTTCTCCGTTTTCGTTCTATTCATTTAACTGTGAGATCTTATATATATATTCTATTTTACGATTCAACAACCAAAAAACTTACGAATGCAGAATAATGTTTAATATATGCTGAATACAAATTATATTATAGTATTTATTAGTACTTAGTAGGTGCCAATTGATGTTAATATAGAAGTAACTGAAATTTAAGATTTCATAATTTGAAATTGCATTGGACCAATGAATTAGTAGGTATTACAGTCATAGGAAACATTATGTATTGTATTAAACCAGTGAATTATGTTTAACATCAATAAAATATGTCATAGTATTTTATTATAAGATTTAATATTTATTAAACATAAATATTATAAACCATAACTATTAATAGAGCCATGCGGATCGTTTATAATGAAACATTGGCAGGTAAAAATGTTCGCTGCGCCTAACTTGAAACTTTACACATGCGATGTATTGTGACGATAAATAATGCTGTCGTCCTTTAATCTCTAAAAAAACAGGATACCCATGTATCCAGTAACCCCATAAATATGTCACCGTATATCCATATCTATGACATACATCCGTAATCTGCACTGTTCTATATTTCGTCTCTATCAAGACATATTAAATTGTCTCATTATTGTTTGGACGTATAATTTTTTAATTATATATATATAAATCAATCAATAAAATGAATAAGTTTTTTATATTATTAAATACTTCAAAAATTAATATAAAATATTTAAATATATAAATTATTTATCATAACATTTCATCTATAAGATGTTCATGTGTTTGTAGGGCCCGGCAAGCTTATTGGCGGCTAAATCGTTCCGCGTTTGAACACGTTGACACGGTCGAGTTTTGGTATTAAATATTAATAAATAATGAGTGTTAAAAATATAGAACTACTTATTACTTACGGCTAGGGCAGAGGAAAAAATCATTAACTACATATTTGAACCAAAGTATGCATATAAGTGCAAAATAAAAAATATAACTAAAATATGCATTTTCAAAATAAAAACAAAAGTATTTTTATTTATTTTTATATTTTATTTAATTGGATTTATTATTTTCAATTAGTTTTATTTGTTTCATGTGTAAAAACATTAAGTATTTAATTGCCGGTAATACATCATATCGTAAACGATTATTTATATTCTATAATCTATGATATATCTATTAGTAAAGTTAATATACGGAAAAAAGTATAATATCGTCTTTTAGCGATTATTAAAACTTAATTAATAATTTAGTTGTAATATTTAAAAGAAAAACGTTAACGAAGAAAAAATTGTTTAAATTTTTTATTTAATTTAAAATATGACACCAAAACTATAAAATGGAAGAAATATGCCAAAAATAAAAAAAAAACCTCATAATATGCATTTATATGGAAAATAAAGTTTCAAAACAAACTTTGTAAAACCATGAAATATAACTATTTGTTCTATATTCTGCTATTTTTGTTACTGTGCAAAACAAATATGCAAATGCTACAAGTCCTCTGCCTTATTAAGATTACGGCGTATTTAGAATAGATTGATATTCATTATTTGTATTTCAGTATTTAAATATGTTTACATCCATACGGCTACGTCCATTTGTCCTATTTATAATATTTTATATTCAGTAGACACGGTGATAACATTTTTTATTAATTGAATAGTATTGGTTATATGCCTAAATATAATCTATAAAAATATAAAAATCTATTCACAGTGTTCTACAGAAAGTCGGCATTGACTCAAAAATTTTAAACATTAAATAATATTAGATATATTATATAAATATACAATATTGTAATAATTAATATTGATAATTTAATAAATGAATTGTTTTTGGAAAAAAAAAAATTCAAGCTACTGTATTACCAGGTAATAGTAAAATAAGTTTCAATACTAGTAATAAAAATTATAAAAATAATAAATAAATTTATCATTAAATATTATTATTAATATACATTGACGGATAGTAGTATCATTTTTGTATTCACGATTTAACATTGAATTCAAATTTTACGCACACATTATAGTGACTTACTCATGACGAAGTACACCTAAGACTATATAGCAGCGTGGTTATACCTATTTTTCACCTTTATTAAATAATTTGATTTCAATGACACATCTTATGTCAATATAGTTGATATAGTTGTGCGAAATGAATAAAAATAAATTTATAGTTTACGTTGAAACTTTGATAAGTTTCTTGTGAGTTACGTTTTGTAGATGACCAACACAATTATTGTCGCAGTACAGTATTAACAGTCCACTACCCTACATGTGTTAAATTTTTAAAACCGATTATACCGAGTGAAATGATCAAATGAATAGTATGTATAGCGAAAAACAACGGGATTTATGTGATATTTTTTTTATACATGTACAATTACAGATGCAATAATTAATATAAAAAGCAAAACAATATTTTTAACTCATCTGTGTTAGTAATAATGTAATTATTATTACAGAAAGTCCTACGTCTGTATAAAAATGGGAAAAAAAACATTGTTTAGTTTTTAAAATATACGAGACGCATTTGGTATGCACAAAAAAAAAACGGGACACGATTAATATGATCTCAAAAAACACTAGGGACTCAATTCGGAAGGAATTGTTGCTGCGGGACACAATTCGTATGCAGCCGAATTTTTTTTGTGCGCCGTCACTGCCGGTAAAACGTTCACATGGGGTGTATTATTATTATTATTCATTGTTAATATCGAAAATGGCTGTGCACCTGCTCCGCATTTTCCCTAAGCCGGAGTGCACATGTTCCTGCACGTAGCGAGTCGTTATTATCGTTTTATTATATTTCTGTCTAAAACACGCTATAGACGATGCACGTGCAGCGTAGATCTCGCAAGTACCCACCATAAATACCGGTCCGTATATTCTACACCTTTTCGTTGATAATTCACAAGTTGGCGTCTTGTTGTCGTACACCCCTCAACAAAGACTACCGAGGGAAAAACTGGTCGTTGCAGCCGGCGCCGAACGCCTCGTGTAAACCCAAGGACAAATTCCCAATTCCGAGTTCCGACACAACGAATACCTATATTCTTGTCCGTACATTTTCGACCCTCCCATACACACATTATTTATATACTATATAGAATCACGAACAAAACAACCCGGACTGTCCTATGCTGCAGCTCGACAAAATGGTTTAATAATAATATTATTTCATATTGTAAATATATGTTATGTAGAAGCGTAAGCAAAAAAAAAAAAAACAAGAAACTAAATAGAGATATTATATAATATCAACTAATAATAATACATAAATTATAAATTACTATAATCATTCGATAATAGGGTGATGGTGTGATATTTAATAGATTTTTTGTGAATGAGATCATTTAATAAATGTTTTAATAAAACAAATACTACTTTAGAACTGTTTACCTCAACATTATTAAATAAATAAAAATAATCTTTTTAAATGTAGTTAAAACCAATAATATAAGTAGTAAGTATCAAACCGTCGAAATAATGTAAAATTATTATTATTACTACACTATCATTGTCTTAATCGACATTGAAAAAAATAGGTATTTTAAACCTCGCGTTCGGCGAACTGTCGGTTCGGTGAATGACAGACATAACGGTACTCAGACACCATGCGAAACTTTAGGTATATAATATAGTAAACAGGCAACAACATTTGTACGTGTTATATTAGTACCACCATTGTACCAGCCATGTAGTGCTCATTCAGATTTTTATTTTAATAAATTAGTATAAATTATTGTTATCGGAAATATTATTACTTTTAACGTTAAAATCTTTATTATTGAGGACATTGTACCATTGTAATAAAAAAATTAGAGGCATTGAAGCTCCCTATAATTAAGTTCGTCCAAGATAAAATGAATTACAGGGGCATTCATTTCAAACTCAGGGGTTCAATTTTTTTATATCCATATAAAAAAAAAAAAATTAGAAAAATTGAAAATTTCAATTGTCTACAAATAGCTTTAAAATGTTAAAATATTTTGAAAATTTAATCGTATATAGATAACGCTCACAAAAACATTTAAACATATACTACATATACATATTGATATATATTGATATTATACTTAATCGCACTAAGCTATATTCATTAAAAATTAAAACATATACATATATATTAGTTAATAACCATTTCTGACCTTTCCGTATTCTCATGTCTGTATTTTTTTAATCGTGAAAAAAAATAATATATTTTTAAGAAAAAATTTGAAGCTAACGGCCGTATGTAGGTATCGTATACACACTTATAATCTGGACACATGGTACATTGGTACGCATTATTATTTCGTGTGTTCGAATATTGACCACTACAGCACGGTGTTATTTTACCGATGTATTATAGGAAATATTTTTGTCTGCAGTGGCGCCGCAGAGACGACGATTTTGTTAACATTTTGTATAGGCCAAACCAATGGACATATTATTACAATTTATACAACAATAATAAGTATGTAGGTGTCTTCTAATGTATTTTACTGGAAAAAATAATCAATAACGGATTTAATAATATAATGCGTATATATCTTACCATGCTCATATCTATTGATACGTTTTGATCATTATTTGTAATGCGTTTATTGTCTAGACAACAAATTACCACTGTGAATTGAATACTATTGGTGACACTACCACGACCATAGAAATGAAATCACAGTTAGGACAGATATTTAATACAATTATTAAAAATCACGTTTTGTGTGAAAAACCAAAGAATGGTATCTTAAAATCGCACGACCTTTTAAATGGCGAAGAAGAGTATGTACGATCGATTTCCATCATACATAGAGCGGAAATACCTTCGTTTATTATTTATTAAGTATGGTTCGGTAGGTACTTACTACTACCTACCCATATTGTAACAACAGTGTAATTATAATGGACACATTTAATACAATAATAATATGATTGAACTTCAGTGTACGTAGCCTATTTTTTTCAACTGGTGTCTGTTGTCATAATGTTATTACGTTTATGTTCTATATTCATATATTATATTAACTATTAAGTGATTACATTAGTATGTGCTTTACTTATGAATTTATACTTAGAAATGCTCGCAGAATAAACGTCTATATTTATGTTTATTATTTAGTATTATTTATTTTATTTATGTTATAACATTACAGTCATTAGAATGTACAAATAAATTGAGTGATATTACTGATATAACGTTTAGTAAAATATGTAGCTATGACGAAAGGTGGATTTAAAAATCGGATGTATCTTTATCATTATCTATATCTTTATTTTCAATAAAAATATAATTGTTACAAACTATATAAACTAATATATAATAATAATATAATATATAATATATATATGTAATATTTATAAATATATATTATATACTTATATATATAAGTCCCCCATAATAAAAAATATTTTTCAGTAACATAACCGAACGCTATTGAGTTATTATTGTTGTCGTTTTGTTATCAAAAGGTCAATATTTTCCGAAAATCTAAATTTTAATGATTCTCTATTGGAGTGATTGACCATTGATATTATTATTATTATAATTTGTTAATTAAAATGAATTATTATCAATTACCTATTATATTATTTTATAAAAGTTTTAAGCATTCGTTTTTCATTTATTCGTTTGCTCACTGCTTCATGTTTGTTGTGCATCGAGATTCGAGATCATCGAGTATTTAATGTTTATCAGGTTTATCCATTTCGTATAACTGTACGCACCTACCAAAGAGAAGCTTAAAGCGTAATTGTCTAAAAGGTATGTTCTTTATTGATTTAATCAAATATTATATATTATTATTTGGATTATTTACAACATAAAATTATACTACAATTTAATATAGTATCTTCTTATAGGTATGATTGACAATATCCATTGTATTTTTCAACTGTCTAAACCTGCTTTTATCTGACAGTAATCATTTATTGAATTTTAATATTATTAACTAAATTTACTTGCTAAAAATAATACCTAATTAATAATAAGATAATTATTGTAATATTTAGGAGCAATATTCCAAAATATTAAAATACGAGTTATGATGCACCATGTACCGTAATAGGGAATTTATTTAAATTGTATTTGAACAAAAATGTATTATTTTCCAAGTTGGCTTAAACTATACTCTACCTAGTTAAGTCAATATGTACTATATATAGAAACGCAGAAACTGCCATTGATTAACATTTGTCAAAATATACTATGCCCCCTAACAATACTTAAAAAATAATACAAAACAAATAGTTATAATAAATCTAAACTATATGGTATGGGAGTTTGTAATTTGCACCAAAATGAGGGTATGTAATAAGTACAATATTACAGTTCTTATATTACAATCTAAGTTTACAAGAACTCCCTGCAGACACGCGCGGATATCGATACATCATCAGTACATATAAAACCTCCAGGTTTCTTTGTCGTTGTCTGGAAGCTAAACGCCACTAAGTCTTATTAGTTTTTGACGTGAAGTTTTTTTTGTATAAATAATCATATATATATCTAAATATCTTACTGATCACACAACAATCTTCTACAACCAACAATTTGATCTGTCTATTTTTTTCAATAATGAACAATCAAAATCCTGACGTTGTTGTTGCTTATAGATATAATATGTATTTAAAAGTTGTTTAATAATTATGGTAAATATTTATCTTATGTCAATTAATATGGTCGATAGTTGTAAATTAGCGAATGTATAAAAATTATAGTTTACTACAACGATAAAATTGTTACGATGTTTTATTATTGAATAACATTGAATCTAATTTAATACCATAATATAAAGTATTATAACAATAAAAATATCCCGATACACGAAAAAGAAACGTAGTTACTTAAATCCCATTTACGTGGCGAATTTCAGCCGTGTTGAAATATCTGGTACCTATATATAGTTATTACCTATAGTATGGTTAAATATTTTCTTTGTGCGTAGATTGCAAAGAATTTTTTTTGTGTGCTGTCACTTTGTCGATTAAACGTTCACATGGGGTGTATTATTATTATTATTATTTATTGTTATTATCGAAAATGACTGGGCACCTGCTTCGTATTTTCACTAAGCCGGCGTGCATATGTTCCTACACGTAGCGTGTTGTTATTACCGCGTTTATTCGTTTTATTATATTTCTGTCTACAACACGTTATAGCCGATGCACAAACAAATTTCAATTGTCTACAAATAGCTTTAAAATGTTAAAATATTTTGAAAATTTAATCGTGTATAGATAACGCTTATATACAGATTTTGTGAAAATTTATAAATAAATAAAATAATATGTGCAGTCGTTTCATATGGTAGTGCACATTTAACCTATAAGGTGTTCAGATCTCGTAGAGAATTATCTCAACACTTTGGCCTTTGGCACGGTTAATACCATAACACTTATTAGGATTGCGAAAACAAGTCTCTTGCTACTGTTTATAGTGCTCACAAAAACATTTAAACATATACTACATATACATTTATATTGGTATAAATTGATATTATACTTAATCACACTAAACTATGTACTTTAAAAATTAAAAAATATACATCTATATTAGTTAATAGCCATTTCTGACCTTTCCATGTTCTCATGTCTGTATTTTTTTTAATCGCGAAAAAAAATATTATATTTTTAAGAAAAAATAGGAAGCTAACGGCCGGATGTAGGTATCGTATACACACTTATAATCTGGACACATGGTACATTGGAACGCATTATTATTTCGTGTGTTCGAGTATTGACCACCACAGCAGGGTGTTATTTGACCGATTGCAAAGAATTTTTTTTGTGTGCTGTCACTCTGTCGGTTAAACGTTCACATGGGGTGTATTATTATTATTATTATTATTTATTGTTATTATCGAAAATGGCTGGGCACCTGCTTAGTATTTTCACTCAGCCGGCGTGCATATGTTCCTGCACGTAGCGTGTTGTTATTACTGCGTTTATTCGTTTTATTATATTTCTGTCTAAAACACGCTATAGCCGATGCACGTGCAGCGTAGATTTCACAAGTACCCACCCTAGTTGTTTCATAAGTTGGCGTCTTGTTGTCGTACACCTCTCAACAAAGACTATCGAGCGAAAAACTGGTGGTTGCAGCCGGCGCCGAACGCCTCGTGTAAACCCAAGGACAAATTCCAAATTCCGAGTTCCGACACAACGAATACCTTTATTCTTGTCGTACATTTTTGACCCTCCCATACACACATTATTTATATACTATATAGAATCACAAACAAAACAACCCGGACTGTCCTATGCTGCAGCTCGACGAAATGGTTTAATAATAATATTATTTCATATTGTAAATTTATGTTACGTAGAAACGGAAGCAGAATAAACAAGAAACAAAATACAATTATTTTATAATACCAATTTAGAATACTATATAAATTATAAATTACTATAATCACTCAATAATAGGGTGATGGTGTGATATTTAATTGAGTCGAGTGATCGTTTGATCGGAACAGCCATCATTTGCAGGGATGGTTAGAATCATAATAAATAATAATAATCATCAATTAAGGAACCTATTGAATAGTTAGATGTATATATTAATATTTGAGTCCGTAGTCCGAACAGAGAACATAATATGTACCCCGTAAAATAAGTCGATTCCGGTCTTTTGATTATTTGTTTTCGCTTCCGCAGCGATGATGGTAAAGCTGGTAATTATAGTCGTCGTATGTGGCTATGTTAGTGGCGGCTATATCGTTGTTGTGCGGAGTCACGTCCATCTTGACTTTTACAACGTTCTTTGCGACATTTGCACATTGTAGCCTTTCTCGGCTAGCTCGCGCATCGTTTTCTAGTCCTTATTCGGGACCTTCTTCTCGGCGCGACTGCGTTGGCACCTATGCTATTGGTGTATCTATTGCAGCTCCAAACATGTCGTATGGGCTCGTCGGTATGGTAATCGGTTCAGACGTAGGCAATTGGAAATTACACACGTGGTGCCGGTGAGCTGACCACCTGACGACGACGGCTGGACGGGAAGGCTGCGTGTCGCATTTTAACTGTTCCGCCTCGCATGTCTTTGTCCGTTCGGCGGCTGCCAGACGTCCGTCCTCCCGATCGGCCTCCAGGATCCACTGCAACACTTCCGCGTCCGACAACAGGCACTTGCGTCGGATGCTGATTGCAGTGAATTTCCGTTTTCTGGTCGCGAAGATGAGCTTCCGTAATCCTACGATTGGTGCAACGCCTCGTCGCGATCCAGTCGATGCTTCGAGTGAACCACCGTGTCTCAGTAGTGTTTGTAATTCTATGTCCATATTTTTTATAGAGGGCTTAGGGGTAGCGAGTCGAGAGTAAAACGTCTATGTTTACCAACAAAAGTCACAATGCCAACGATATATTATCTCCGTCTTACACTCGTCGACATAGAGAATTTTTATTCACTATTTTAAATATTGTGCTGTTAGTTTTGATATTAGAGCGAACTGACCTACATTTCAAAATGATCATAATTCATTTAAAAATTAGAATATCGTAAAAAACCGACGAGAGAACACAGATAATATTCTTACCAAAAAGTTTGATAATAGTCAATTCACTCTAATATCAAAATTAACATCACAATATTTAAAATTGTGAACGAAAATCTGTTGTCACTCGTGTATCAACACGAGTGACAACACATACGGATACTACGTCCTCTTATGGGGCCTCGCTGTGATTATTATTTAAGTGACAACATTTAGGCAATTCATAAGCTCGTCTTAGTCGCCCGAGGTCTATGTGTTAGTTATAAATGATTATTAGTGTAAGTGAAATTCAATGCGGGTACCGACTAGAGTCATCGACGGTTGCCACCTCGTACTCGCATTCCCATGTAAATAACTCGATAACAATACAAATTCACTATACGAATTTTACGACAACTTACTTATTGATTTGACAAAATTAAAGTTAGTTAACGTTGTCTGATATTAATTCTAAAAAAATATTTAAATTCAGCAGAAAAATATATGTAGTTCGTAAGAAACATTCTCCGGTTTTAATTTTAATTATGATTAAAAAAATTCATATTTTCAAGTTTTTATTAATACTTCATTATAATTTATAATATAAGATTTAATTTTTAAAAAGTTTTCCGTACAATTCATACACAACTTTTTTAGAATCAAAATTGGACATCATAAACTAACTTGATTTTGTCAAAACTTAAGGTCTTTTGATGTCAAATTTACAGCAGTAGCGAGGCGCCTTAAGTAACAACATCTGTTTTATTGAATGCAAAATTAATACGGTTTACGGGAAAATTTCTAGATACTGAATACAACCACAATAAATATTGAGGTGTATTTAAAAACATTAATTACTTATAATTTTATTTTTATATTTCAATCTCAATAAAGTGCTCTATTTGATATTTTTTAAACTTTAATAATATAGCAATACTAATATAATATTTTATAAATAAATAAAATTCAAATGCTCAACTAAGCTATTAATGTGACATTATATAATAAATATAAATAATCTAAAATGAAATATAAAGAGACGATATTATTTTTATAATAATTACCAATTTAAACTTTCTCATAAGACTTAACTATCATTTAAAATTAAATTTAACATTCTTTATAAGTTATCATTAGTAAATTTTAAAAGAAAGTTGAGTATAATTTATTTCATAAATATTTTTTTGATCATTCGATGTTTAAATTTTGACGATATATAAGATATAGGTACACGCCTAAAATGGTATAATTTGTAATAAAAACAATTTTTTGAGTTATTTATAGACATTTGGCATTTACAATTTATTTTTTTCTATTAATATTAATTAAAAAAATGCTTGCTCAGTCAAACAGATAGAACAACTAAAACAAGATTTTTCGTAATATGATTTTATCATGAACATTTAGAAATATTTACAGGATGTGTACCTAATGTATTTAAGATATATAAAAATGTTAAGTTAATTTTATGCTATTATCCTTTATACCATGTTAAATAAATTATTAAGATGTATATTAATAGCAATATATTTATATAATTATTGTAGATCATTGTCTTTTTTAAAAATTGTTTTTCGTATATAATGATTTATCATTGAATTTAAATTTAACATAATATCTATTATACACTAATACTATATAATGTATACTTATTAATTAAGATTCGACACCTATAATATATGTTTACATAGGTAACACCTTTGTTTTATTATAATTTACATTTAAAGAATTTTGGAAAAAACATTTATTTTTGTACAAAACAGTTTTTGATACTCGAAACAATACTTGAATAAATAACCTACAAAAAATGTGTATATAAGCATATTCTATACATAGTACGAGTATAATTTCCTAAATATTTTGATTTTTTTAATTTAAAAAAAAACTTTTCACTCAGTTAAAAACTCAAAAGCGTTGAAAATTGTATACAAAGCTGCTTATTAGTTTTTATTACAATGGAAATAAGAAAATCGATTGAACTTAACTTCATAATAATTTTTTATAATCGTTTGGAGTTTGAATCTTGACAAAATTTGATATTCATTCGTAAAATGAATAATGATGATTTTTTGTTAAACGATTTCCTTAAATTATTGTAATTAAAGCATATTTTTTTAAATTATAAAGTATAATTTTTAGAAAATTGTGACTATTTATAATTTATAAACACAATTTTACGTTATTTTTTTAAATATAAATATAGATAAAATAATTTGCAACCAATGAAATTGAATATTTAGTTATTGTTATTAAAATGTTAAATTTAAGATAACGATATGCATTGATATTTGATAAACATTATTTTAAGTTTCAATTAAAATAGTATGATTCATAAATTGTTAATAATGTCGTATGGCTAAAAAGATAATTTTTAAATATTTTGAATATGGTTCTTTATAATAATTAATAATTATTTTAATATTTTACTAATGTATAGATTAAATGTATAATATTTATTATTGAGAAAGATATTCATTTAATAATAGTTTATGTATTATCTTACTGATTGTAGTCGCTTTATATTATTTTATTCTAAAGACCATCTTGTAGCTCGTTCCTATTATTTGCGAGCTACGAGTAAATGTAGGGTAGGCATCTATAGAGTATTATGGATTATAATTAAAATATATATACCTCTTTTTTATGCTTTTTTATAGTATAAATACATTTTTTAAATACGAATTGACACCAAATATGACGTAGAGCATATAAATAATACTTCTTTAGTTTTAAAAAATATTGAAATCACTCCTCAACAGTATTAACTAAATCCTATTTTACACAAAATATCTACTAAAGTTATGGAGTTGTATTGGATTTTGTTCAAATTGTTGATATTCATTTATTCATTATATCTTTTTATGTTGATAAAAAAGCTTTTTTTTCAAACAAAATTTTTTCAAGTAATTATATTTAATTCATGTATATATTAGAATCTAAGACTTAGACGAATGATTATATTGTGACTAATTATTTCACCTGTTTTTAATGGTTTTGATAAATATTAAAAATTATAAAAGTGGTTTGTTATTTATCTTGTTAATTAATTGTAATACTTAATTAAAATTTATCTTAATTATAAAATACTTATGCATAAACTGATGAAAAAGAAGAGGGTTTGAAAGGGATAGTTATATTCTCAGAAATGCATAATGAGTCAATTTAAAGACCATAAAAACGTGCACATTTTTTGTAAATTATTAGCCATGATTTCTAACGTTGAAAATAGCGGGAGGAGGGAATATGAAGCCCATAATAATGAACCCAGTGTAGGCAGTAAATCACGCGTAAATCCTAAATCCAGTATCCAACCATCCTCGAAACTTCAATATAAATCAGGATATAAGGTATTTAAACTGGTATTGAATACCGACAAAAACCAAAAACAATATGAAAGTATTCAAACCCGAAATCAGAAAAGCCCATCATTGCTGGTAATCTAAAAAAAAATATATTTCGATTTCAAGACCTAGATATAACCGTCGCCACCCACGCTGATCACTAATTATAAATGTTTTTAAGATTTTAAAATGAACGTCACAATTAGGTATAGGTATGTTTTATACCATAAATTATCTATTACTTTATGATATGCACTGAAAAGCGTATAACCAAAAACACGATAGGCACGATTTAATCATCGATTCGTGTAAATAAATCGTATTTTGCATTTATTTTTTACTTGGTGACTTTTATAAAACCAACCTAAATGAACGTCGGTGCTTACGTAGTATAATTATGCAAAATTATTTTATACTCGCAGGTAACTAAAAAAAAAAAAGCTACCTAGGCAAAGAATGCCACCGATCGGGTTTTTAAACGAATATGAAACATACGATTATAGCAGTCCGTAAAAACTCTAGACGGTGTTTGTTGTCCGGCCGTACGAAAAAATCGTATTGTTATGGAGTAAAAAAAGAGAGAGAGATTATTTTTCGCGTTGGAATTACGTCCGTGACGTGTTGCACTCTATCGCGTATCGATGCTATCGTAACGAAATCGATGTTTAAATTTATTACTATTACTATCATTATTATCGTTGTTTGTACACGCGCGCCGCCGCGTGAAAATAATAATAATATTATTATAGGCGCGGTCGGCGGCGGCGGTGAAGTTGGTCGCCTGATTTACGCCGCGCCGCCGAAAACGATCGATGTAGACGGCCCTCGCCGGCGGCGCGGTTTTATGACGCGTTACTCTAGGCTGGGCCGTTTTGGCGACCGTGGCCGAGAGTGGGCCGCTGCCGGAGCGCGCTCTGGGTCTCGGCGGCCGCAAACTCGTGCCGCCCGCCCGACGACGGCGATAATAACAAAATAACGATGACCGTAAAAATAAACTCTGATTACCCGGCGCGATTATCAATCGAAACTAAAATATATAACATGTCGAATGCATGTAAAAAGCACAACGAAATGTGGATACGGATATGTAAGTTTATCGTAGTGAAAACCTGTACCTAGATAAAAAAAATAATTCATTATTTTATTCGCCAAAACGATATTAGTATTATTTTTCAGCGTTCTACGCGCATGTGACCGCCCGCACAGAACGCGCGCGCCAGAAAATCACTCTCGCGAGACGTTTTCTCAAAAATTGTAATAGTTTAAAAAACAAATGTCAACGTGATAGACGTGTTCCAACCAAACCAATTTATCTACACTCGTGTTGAAATTCAAAAACCTTTGATTATTTTTTCAAAATGAAATCGAACAACGGGGAGGCAATTTTTATCAGATTAATGTTTTGCAAGGCCGCATTATATTTTACAATACCTCTTGCTATACAGCGCGCAGTTTTTAATAAGACATATCATAGGTTAGGTTAAATAATACCCGTCACGATATTATAGCTATGTGGGAAAACCAATTTCTCGGACGTGATGGAATCCGCATGAATTGAAAGCCCGTGGACCGTGGCCAGCTTGTATAACGAAAACGAAGCAGAGAATTGATAATCGCGGCGGCGGCGGCGGAGAGCTGGACATTATATTATTATTGGGATGGTGGTCGTTCTGAACGGGCGGCAACTAACCGTCGCAATACACGCAAAGCTGGCTACCGATGCTCGGCCGCCGATCGATATCGCTGCGGAACGTGCGTAGTCAGCGAGTGCACCTCCACAACCCATCACTACCAACTCTAAACCAACGACACCGCCGCAGCACGGCCAGCGCCCGGTCGCCCGACGTTGTACACGCTTGACACCACGCACTCTGCTTGATCGTGACCCACAGCTGTATAGAGGGAATTTGACGAGTGATACCGAGGGGGTAGGGTAAATCGCTAGCAGTATCCGCGCTATAAACCGTGCAGTGGTCGCCCTCTTCTTGGGAGGGGGGGGGGCGAAGATCAGAAAGTAAGTAGTGTAATCATCGTTTTCAACTCGAATGTTCAGAGTACAATATTTAAGAAAGGATCGTAGCGACTAAATTTTACTAAATTATGAAGTTTAGTACATCTGATTTTATTCTTATTGAGTTATTAATTATATTGATTATAAAGTTTTGATTTTTTAATAATTTAAGCATACCTTACAGAATTATATAATGTTCGTATAACAATATGTATTTAATATTAATTTTGAAATTGTCCAACAGTTTTAATCGCATATGGACTATAGACTAGTTATCCGATGTCTACGATTTCGATTGATAATAATGTACACATACTATAGTATTGTACTTTTAATGACAAAACCACGGTAACAGATGGAATACGAATATCTAAACTTTAGACGTGTCTACATCCATAATGATTTATACTATTATTTTATAGTATTAAGTCTACGATTGAAACCAATATGCAGTACATGGAATAAAAATTATTTTAATACTATCATATTGTTATTATTTTAATAGCACATGATACTCTTAATGGTTATAACAATAATAAATAACAAAATTAAGAGTCGATATCGGTTTGAAATTTGTTTTTTATTATCTGAAAAATTGAATGGTATGGTGAGGCAAAATCAATATATAATGTCTCTGTAAACGTGTGTAATATGAAAGCGTATTGATAATTATTGAGCCTTGTCTGTCAGATGCTGCTCTCTATAATAATAATGTTATACGTTTATTATGACTAGGTGTATTGTAACATTACAAATAATCATGAGAATCCGAATCATATAATTTTTTTTTAATTTAGTTTGTCACATAATGCGATCAGTGATGTTTTTATAATTACTTAAAAACTCGAGCTTACTATACGACTATGCTGTTACGGACGGGACGGCGTTACAAAGGGCATCGTATATTTTCAAAAAAATATCGTCTATACGTAAATAATACAGACAAAAAGTACGGGAGCAAAAACAAATTTATTGTGTGAAAAGCTTTTTTTAAATTTTAAATTCATTGAATTTTTTATCGACTAAAAAAATTGTATAACATATCATGATATAGAAAAAAGTATAGAACCTGTTTGAATAATTTTAATTTGTTTTGATTCTAAACATCAAATCATATAATAACATAGGTAATTACATAAACTATTTGATTGCATATAATAATTACAACAGATTTTTGAAGGAAAAGGTTATCACCTATATTTTACTATAATGAGTATAACATGACAACAACGATGTATTAAAATGATAATTTTAATCAGTTTTTATTTTTTATTTTCGAAATCTAATAAGTAATAACAATTTATTTTTTAACAGGAGTATTTTTTGACTATTTAAAATATTTTATAAAACACATTTGTATTATTTTACTATTGTATTTTCAATTTTGTTTTACTATTTTTTTTAGGTAACTCGAGAATATTCCAGAAAGTTTTTTAAATTAGCTAAAATTTCAACTATGTATGCTTATTATTATATTTTATAAAACATGTAAAGCAAAAAATGAAAAATGTATAACCCAAATATTAATTGTATGCTTCTTGTTCATATTTAAAAATTTCTAATAACGAAGAGAAAAAAACCGTTTCCACACTTTTTGAACATCTTGTATAAAATATATTAAAATATATTTATAAAATAGTTATATTATGAGTTTCAATAAAACACATGTTTCCGGTCTGAATACAAAACTTACATTCCAAATAATGCAGTGTTATTAGTTATTATTATAAATAATTGATTATCTCTCCAGACATTTGTACGATATCCGGCTTTGGAGAAAAATAACCTTTGTTCGGTGGTTTGCGACTACAACAACCGAACCAAATATATTTCCAATTCGTTTCATTTCTAAACCCACTCGTCTTTTGTCAATTATTTATACAAGATCTACTATATTATAAAATACTATACAAAAATACAAAAGTGAGAACATTTCCTTACCACATACCAAAAAAACGCTCCCACACATTCTATATAGAAACTTCAAAAGAGAATTTATTTTTTTTACTTATCACTGCAGATAAGGAATAAAAAAACAATAAAATGAAATAAATGTATAGATTCTGCAGTGCACGTGTGTTGTGTAATTATGTAGATAGTATCCAACAGAGGATACAGCTGTCTGCCTGTCCGACACCATACTGCGTATTATACATTTTAGTTTAGTGTTATAAAAATATATTGTCTGCCGAAATAATATTACAGTGCATTATAGTATGAATATAAGTATCTAACTATCTACCATTTTACGAAATTCAATAAAAAATATAATTTGCTTCTTATAAATTATTATTAAACGAGTTCCGTAAGAAGTTTTTCTCTTTCTTAAAAATAAAAATGATCAAAATCTGATTACTCTAGGATGTGTGAGAATTTTTCCTGTAAGGCATGTTTTTGAGCAAAAAACTGGTCTGCGTATATCTTATTAGGTCATCTACATCTTTAATAATTAAATCATTTAGATGTATGTTTATATCATACAATTATCCACCACTCACGTAACATTAAATTGAAATAGTACCTACCTACCTTATTTTTCATTTAAAAATATTGAAATTAGATAGTTCAATGTAAATAGTAAATTGAAGTGAAAAATAATGACAATGCATTATCGTTAAAATTTTTCATCGTTTATGAAATACGAGAATGCTAACTAAAATCCTATTTTAAATTTCTTCAATGAATATTCACAGATAATTAGTATAAATCAAAATAAAAAAATAAATGATAAGAGTGTGTGATAATATGGGTCGGGTTCATTTTTTTATAATTCAAAGTCCATTTGATAACACATATAGTTCGTATCGATTGGTTAAACAAATTTAAATAATTAAATAAAAAAAGTATTATCGTTGAATATAAATAGTAGTAGGTACTATTTAAAATGAATGGTATTATATTAAAATTTAATTTTTATAAGATATTGTCTATAGCTATTCAGTATACCCAATACTTTATAGTTTTTATTATACATTGATTTACAATATTTTATTATAGGCAAGTACCATGTTTTATTTTTTGAATAAAGTGATTATAATATAATAGTATTAAAATATGGTTTCATTGTATTTAAAATAATACGAGTAGGTATTATAATATTTCAACATTCGCTCGGACATTCGGTTGATAAAATGTAGGCGTAAAACATTAAATATCAAATATAATTTAGTAAATTAATTCAATCGACAACTGTAGTGGATTAACAACTAGATATTGATGCAGTGTGATGAAATCTAGTCGAGTAAATAAAATTGACAAAAATATTTCTTAGTGTTTTTTATTCAGAATATTTCTAAGTGCTTTTTAAATTGAAAATATTTTGAAGTCCTCCGACCTACTACTCATGTCCCTTCTGGCCTATTCAAAATGCGTCATTATGTTCTCACGCTATTAAGCATTTCAGGATGCACGTGCGATGATTATATCTTAAAATGGCGTCCGGTAACGCTTTGCCCACTCGCAGGTGGTCGACTGAAATCACAGCGTCTGAGTTTCTCAGAATTTGAAATATGATTAATAATATTGATTATAATATTTGTATATTGATAATTATAGGCCTACGGTTGGGTAAATGCATCGCGGGGATCGTTCATCTCCCAATCTTTACCCCTTTATTATTATAGTCCCCGGTGTTTAGGCTTTATGCGTTGCCGCTCAGGTATAACAGATACCTTCCCATTATATGTTAAACGTTTATGTCTACGTCGTGGTATCCTTATTGTGTGTCATGTTATTAGTATAAGATATCAGAGCACGTAGCACAACTATTAGTCATGCAATGTATAACATAACACTTTGAACTTTAATTAATTATTTAATTGAGAATAATTTAACAAATCGAATTTCTGATTATATATTGTTTATTATACTCATCGTTTACAGCAGCGGTTCCCAACCTATGGGCCACGGGTAATCATGGAGCATATAGATATAATATTAACATTGCTAACATTTATATTAATTCTAATTATATAAATAATATTATTATTGTATATTCGTATTTTATAATAATATTTCTGGTTATAATTATTTTATTTTATGAAATTTTTCTTTCAAATTTCAATTGCTGATATTATTTTTACTTTCAATTCAAAATATGTAATGAACAAATGCAAATTGTGATTTTAGGTTACACATTGTCAAATAGTACATCTGGTAAATTTCTAAGTTCATACGGAATGAAATATATTTCTTTATTATATATTAATTTATAAATATAATATATTAATAGAATCCATTAAGTGTAAATAAAATTTTTTTTTTAAGAAATCTTTTATTCAAATTTCAGACGTTGTTAATAGTATTTACTTTTAATTGAAATGAAAAAAAATTGATCGTATACATCAAATAATTTAAACATTGATTTATTTTACAAGAAAAATATATTTATACACACCTAATTGATTTTGTTGTCTATTAAAACATTATTATTTAATACAGCAGTATTTTAATCCGTATTAACTTAGAAAGTTATCAATTGTACTATGCCACTGTTTGTTCATTGCATTTGAATTAAAAGATAAAATTGCTAACAATTAGAAGAAAAAGAGTTAGAAAACGACCTCTTATAAACGACGATTACACAATGTTCAGGTTATAATGAATGTCGTACTCTCGTTAAATGATTAACTATTAACTTATTAATTATTTTACGGAATTTGAATTTCAAATGTTCCAAAAGCTTAATTAAAGTATGTAACTCAATATCAAACATATATTTTAATGAAAAATTCAAAAATCCAGTAACCTACAGAGCGATAATACAAATATTATACATCAATTTAATATTTGTGTAATGTAGGTACATAATATGTAATAACGTCATTTAATATATTATATATTTTAAAAAATTCATTGAAATTTGTTCGTTTTTCATAAATTATTTTATGGCTCGTTCGGTACACATTTGGTAATTTGTATATATTTTTGTAAAAATAAAAAATCGATCGTTATGTATAGCCTTATAAAAAAATATAAATATACGAGTATATAAGGTTTTGTGATTTTCAGTAAAACACCTGTACGGTACTGTCTGAATTGAAAGACGTAAGTTCCGACCGTGGCCGTATTATAATAAATTATAATCGATAATCTCTAAAGAAGGCGTTTGGGAACGCCCAAACGTACATATAAGTCCCACACTCCCACATATAAGTCGAAGGCTGACAGCAATACGTGAGATCAGTATATTTTCTCGGCTTTGTAGAAAAATAATCATTGTAACGCACTGGCGACGACCCATCTCAATATATTTCCTGTAGTTCGTTTCATTTCTAAAACGACCTATTAGTCATCCATTCGTATAATATTGTATAAAACATCGAAAACAACAATAATACATAAAATGTCATACGTAAGAAAGCTATGGGATTAATATCATTCACAAAGAAGACGGTCACACGTTCTATACGCAGAAACTACAGAGATCAATTTATTTTACTTATCGCTGTATAGGTAGGGTAGTATAAAGAAACGAGTATCCTAAAGAAAACGAAATGATCTTGCAGCGTACGTGTGTCGTCTACATGTATATATACAATATATATGGTCTCTAACAGGGGATGCAGCTGTTTGTCTTTTTGACGCCGTACTGCATACCGCGTTAATTTTGTTGAAAAAATATATTGTCTGTTGAAATAATATTATAATATAATCGTAGATAAAATAATTGTCGCCGTCGTCCGAGTCTATAAATATCAATATTATAAAAAGTAAAATACAAAAGTGTCATTTATAAGTGCATTATTATTATTGTTTTACTTGGCGGGTCCATATAACACCGGGAGTCAAGATTCTGTCGGTATACTGCATTAATTAGTATGTAATATTAAGTGTTTTAGACCTACCCACTGGAATAAGATAGCTGTTTTTGTATTACTGTAATAGTGATGTTGTGATAATATATATAATACCATACTAACATTTTTACTACATGTCTTATACATGTATATACTATATATGCACAATTTGTCTCGCACATAAGTAAAAATACTAAAAACTTTTCTAAATACACCTATACACTTTTTTAGTACACATGCATTTCTGTACAGCACAATAAAAAAGGGGCTGATTAAGTATAAAATATATTACTGTTGCATATCATTATAGCCATAATAAATAATAAAATAAGTTTACTTGTGCGTGGTATAAATCTTTTATGGGTAAAAATATGTTTTGGTTATTTGTAAGATCTATACTATCACACAACCAAGGTCAACACCTTCCAAAAAATATTTTTAACTCACAACTGGTTCGACGCTTATACACACAATTATAATAGTTATATGACGCAGTGAGTACCATAAAACCGCTTTCGAAATATTTTAATTTATATTGTGATTAAATAATAATAAAAAAAAGTTGGGAGATACTACTAAATAAGTTTTAAACGCGATCGTAAATAATAAAATATAGGCACGTATACAATTAATGGAACCATTGAATTATTTCGAAACGATATATTTTAGAAAATGCCGTTTGAAAAATATTTATTGTTTTAACTGATCCATACTAAAAGTATAAAGAGTAATTGACTATAATATAATATTATGAAATCATATTATATTTTCGGCGGCAGTAATATTAATTGGTAGCTTGACGATCGATAATCTATATGTAGTTGCCACTGGTACACGCCGGTCAACGAGTATGTTATAAGTTGAAATGGGCACGTTAAACAATAATTATAGTTAATATATTGTTTACCTACTTGGCAGCACGTGTAACTGGATATGTATACTAAAATAAATATAAATAAGTAATTACCATAAGTTATTTTGTAAATAAATCAATAATGTGTAGACAATAATATTATTATGTTAAATAAGTGTTTAACTTTACAATTAATCTTATTTGTCGCCATAGGTGTTGGTAATATTACAAAATGGAATTTTACTTAAATTCAATATTACATTACGTATTTAAAAGATTAAATCATTACCTAATGTAATGTCTCTACAGGAATTCTTATTAACTTAGTTATTTTACACGGAGTTATAGCGAAGTGTTTTTTGTGTGATATTATATACCTACACATATAATATAATCACTATAATCGCGTATCAGTGGCGTACCTACAATGTTTAGTCAATATACATAATATGATGAATTTACATCGCAGAGTCGTGCAATTTCAGCCCATATTTCAGGAGTGCATATAGTATATATATAAATAATAATAATAATATAACACAATCCTATTAATAATAAATTATTATATAATATTATTAATATAATACATATTAGAAAATTCTTATAAACGCTATACAGTCACGCGTCGAGAAGATATTATTCGTTCCGTTTTTCGAAATATTCATATTTATTAAAATATCTTTTCGAATATATCGTATAGTGTCATATTTGATATAGATACACATTCCACATTTGTCGTCCAGGCATCCGGTTTAGTGCGTCTAACACAGTCCCCGCCGCCGAAACTCCGTCGTGCAGATGTTTTAGTGCGAGTATTTTACCGTGTGTAATGTTACCTGTATTTGTTCAGAGTGCTTGAGAGTGGCTGGGTGGGTGAGTGGTGGTTTGACGGGCTTTCAGATCGATGGATGAGCAGGAAGGTCGGAGAGCAGTTCGCCTAATAGAATTGCCGTTCACCCGGTGCTTCGGTAGGCACCTGGCCTAATGGGCCTTCGACGAGTAACTAGTGGTGGGAACCACCACCGCCACCACTCCGACACGCCAAAGAAGCCACCGCCGCGGACGAAGCATAAAAAGGGATGCGCAGGAGCGCCGATCACCATTTCTGTCTCAACAGTCACCTTTATTTTCCACTTAAATGTTTACATTATTTTTTTCTCGTGACATACTTTTCTCTTGCTCGTTACAAAATATTTTCATTTTTTATTTTATTCCAGAATTTTACGGTTCGTATTACTTCAGCTCAAACCCACAACAGGATGGCGTCCATGGCAAGTTTATTGATGCTACTTGCAATCACTTTCCCCATACACGCGATTTACGATGATGCACCCTATATGTTTCCGCAGACAAAACCAAAAGCAAAGCTCCCGATTTCATCACAAAGTAAAAACTTATAATCTTTATCGTTATAAAATATTTAAAGATATTATTTTTTGCACAAATATATTTTTATTTATTGTTAAGATTTATTACTTTATTTTACCATTACTAATAATATTATTACTTTTAAACATTATAATTTTAATATATATTTTATTAATTTGCTTTTAATTTTTTATATTTTTTTCTACTGTGATTGTTATATTCTACTGCATAAGTACTTTATACAACCTAATATTTCACACTTTTACTCCACTAATAATAAAAATTAATAACAATGGTAAATTTGTAATAAAACGATATAATATTATGTAGAGAATATTAGCTATTATATAGAATTAGTGATATTTAATTTTAAGCTTATATTATATCAAGTAGCAAAAAAATATTTGTAAACGTTAATAAAATGTTCAAATGTCCAGTTTTCCATTGTATATACGAGACGAAAACGCAAATCAAAATAGCACATACATAATATAGAAACATATATCTTTTTGACACTATCTAAGTTTCCATGTACAGCAGTATTTAGTTTAGTTGTAATTTCAATCGTATTGCTGTGTTCATTCGTTTTCGCATACTTCATTTACGTAAATATCAAACAATTCTTACGAACAGCGAGAATCGATATTTATGAAAAACCAACATGACATAACAAACATATAAATGATATAAATTGTTTACACATTATACACTATATCAACTAGTCTATCGCGTTAGCCATAAAAGTCAGAGGCGCATAGGGCTACTTATGTTATCGGGAATTGAATTCAAGGTCCCAAAACGAATGAGCCGAAAAATTTTTTCCTTACTTATTTGTTAGCAATACATTTACAAAACAATTATATATTCTTACTCTAATATTATTTATTTTATTATTTATTATTTATTTTAATATAAAACTATTCAATCGTAATTATTAATACATTATTTTTTTTAATACATCATTTTGTGCAGCCACCTTATCAATAATATTATTAGGGTTAATTTTATTTAACATTTCTTTTTCAATACTCATTAACATTAAACTTTCTAAATGGTCTTGTGACATTGAATTTTTAAATATTTTTTTACATACTTAAGAGAAAAAATTCCAGTTGTTTTATGACACTGAGAAGCGTCTGTCATTAAAATATCATTCTTATGGTTCTTTTTTCTTTTCTAAGCACCATTTGAAAATTTTTTACAGCCACTCATACATTATTATATAAGTAATTTATTATCCATAATATAAAAAAACGGACATGGACCAATTATTGCTCTTAACAAAAAATGTTCGTCTAAGGTTAGTATACCAATTGTGTTGTGCTTGTATAACACATACTAAAATGTTTACAAATTAAAACTTATTTATTGATCAATTGATTACTGGTTAAAATGACTTGGTATTTTATAAAAGTATCGGGAATTTTATGAAACGAATTATAATATAATATACTGGTATTTAATTTTGAATAATTAACTATCAAAATATAACTTGAAAAATGTGGAAAAAAATTATTTATTTATTTATATTTTATTATGTATTAATACTCACAAAAAATCGGTTAGTGTTTTAATTTATTATATAATAATTATAACTAATACTAATTCATTTTCTATAAGTATTGTAAAATGTTTTGAGCGTAATTGGTCTTTCTACTCTATAATGGATAGAGCGCAATATATGTATATAATATTGGTATATGAAAAATTAACTTTAGGCGCAATTGGTAAACTGCTTAGAAAATGTACTATATGTCTTTATAAAATGTCATGTATTATTAACGTAAACGGAATAGTATTTATTTCATTTTTAATTATAAACCAAATACTAATAAAATAAACTGTTTCCTAATTGTACATAGTTCGATATTATTATTATATTATTAATAACATTTAAAACATAAAATACCGTGGCCCTCGATAAAAGCTCACCCGTGCTTCGTGTACAGTATAGGGTGATTACAAATCAATCGAGCGGTTTTGCGTTTAAAAACGCATACGAGACTGTACCAGACCTTTTACAAAAGTCTCGATTAAAATAGTCGAGCGTAATTTGACTGGTGCAATTATCGTCCGTATGACGATTCACTGCTGTCATAATAATATCTATACATTATAAATACCTATAACCTAATCATCATCTCGCTTAGACGTCTATGTATGAAAGCGCAATAACAATATTTTATAAACAAACAGTATAATATCCTTAAATTTAATGTGGTATTCGTTTTCTTGTGTGTATAGTTTACGTGAATAGAATCAAAGATTCCTGTCCACCGTTAGGACCATCAGACGAACAATTTAAAGTGAAGGTGTTGGGCAGTTACAGGCCTCCGGCAGGCGGATGTGCTTCTATGCAACCAGATATAGGCGATATTGTACCATCTTTTGATTTGTGGTTGGGAAATCTCGAATATGGCGTTGGAAGTTGCGAAAAAAGAGGTAAGTATAATGAATTATTATATTGTTACAGTACAATGGTGATGGGAGGGTCCTGTACTGCGTCTGCGACTCCAGAAAGCTCTCTCTGTCTAAAATCGTGTTTTTATTAAATATATAACCATATAGTCGATATCTCTCCTGCATAGTGAAATACACGCACAATCACCTTTTGATATCACCGCCATAGATATCCATTTTATAGATGATCATGCCCGTTCCGAGAGTAGTTTCCGAAAATACAACTAAGCATCTAAATTTTTTTATTTTTTTTTTCGTGATTTCGGTCTTCAAGTCCACGTAGTTCAACAGATTTTCCTCCAAATTTTCCAATTTATTGCTAACTCTTTGCAATCCATCGCTGGTCTCACTTTTTCTATATCCTCTCTGGCCCTATCTTCCCATAGTCTTGCAAGTGGTCGTTTTCTTTATAGTACATTCTCCTGTACTGATTTTACCAATGATCTTGTCTTTCGCCAAAAATAACTTGCCCACTTAAACCTTCTTTTGGTAATATCCTCTTTAATGCTTGGTCTTTGGTACAATTCCTGAATTTAGTTGTTTTAGCATATGCTTCATTCACTTATAGATTCATCTTTACATGGTCAATAAATTGTCCTCAGTACTTTTCTTTCAAACAGTAGTATAACATTTTCATCTATTTTCCCCTAAGTCCAAGTTTCAGAGCCATATGTCACAACTGGCTTGATAAGTGTCTGATGTATTTGGGACTTCAGGTTTCTGGAAATTAATCTGGATCTTAGTAACTTTGTCAGGCCAAAATAACATTTATTTCTAGCTTGTGTTCTCGCTTTTATTTCATGTCAATTTCATTCTTCTATGTTATTTGCGCGTTAATGTATTTGAACTGCTGTACACTTTTGAACTTGTAGTTTTCGACTTCAAGGCGATCTATTTGATTGTGTATTTGAACTACCATATATTCAGTTTTCTCCGAGTTAAACAGTCCTATATGTTTTGCAGCATTTATGAGGTTTATTTTTTATTATTATTTGAGTTTATCTTTACTTTCTGCCATCCATCAAGACAACATAGTCTACATAAAGTAAGATTCCAATGTTATTTTCTTCTAGTTTTATACCTTCCTTATATAGAGTTGCTTCTCTTACTACGTTTTCCAAGGCTATGTTGAATAAAAATGGTGACATAGCATTATCCTGCCTTAGTCCAGTTGTCACTTGTACTATATCAGATATAGTGTGACCTACTTTAACTTTAATGTCAGGGTGATCTATGCTACATTCTATGAGTTTTATTAGCTTTCGTGGCATTCTAAACTCTTCTAATGTCTTAATTAGAGAGACTCTATGAATTAAGTCATACGCTTTTTTTGTAATCGATGAATAACATATGCATGCTTTTATTATATATCCAAATTTTTTTGTAACAGTTGGTGTATGATGAAGATATGATCTATCGTAAAACGGGTTTTCCTGAATCCTGCCTGATGGTTTCCTAAAATCCCTTCTCTTCATTTTAACATATTAAATTTACTAGCCGGTGTTTAGATACACTATCTGCTTCCGTTTTGAATAGCTCTCCAGTTATTCCATATTCACCAGGTGACTTGTGGTTTTTTGGGGCTTTTATGTGGTTTGAAATTTTTTCTATAATTGGTTCAGGACATTCTTCTCTATACGGTTCTTTATTATCAAAATGAAATAAATTAATGGGTTCCCTATAGTTTCTATACAAAACACATATTTTACATATAGATATTGTATGTAAAATGTATGTGCGTGTTTGGGTAAACTTTTGTCATTATCAATGTAACGAGATATGTACATAATAAAATTTAATTAAAATCAAACAAGTTGATTACCTGTCATTTACCTGAAGCGATGGATTGTCCACTTCGTTTTTCGCTTCGTATAGTTTATTTGTAGATTTTTTTTTTTACTCAATACTGCAGTAGTGACAATATATCAACATCATTAAGTTCATTCACTCGTCCTTTAGAATACATTACAAAATATATGATGATAACAATAAAAATCTAAAATATATTTTAAAGTATTTTAAAATATTTTCTTGAATATTTTTATTAATTGTCTGCAGCTCTTATACATAGTTAAGTTTTTCTTACTAGATAAAATATCTTTTGTAGGAACAAAAAATATTTTTCGGAAAACATGTTTAGGATACCTATGCATGCAATATTATACATTATATTTTATTCGAATGCCAAGTATAAATTATAATCCATTGTACATTATACCATTAATTTTTATAATTTAATAATATAAAATCATGCTACTATAATAGTAGAAATACCAAAACACTATAATATCATAAAAACAGATCCCATAAAAATATATAGTATTAATAATAGGTACTATTAAATTCATTATACTCATTGGTTATTACTAATGTGTATGTTTTGTTTTAGTACTTGATGAAGATATGCATCACTACGTGTTTAAGTGTTTATCGAAACATACATTTATGGAGAACGGAAATATTGTAGGCTGGTATGTGGCACTATACAATCAAGCTGCCGAAACAAATAACTATAGATGTAGTGTGAGTATACTATATTTAGGCATACCTTACAGATTCGATTGATAAATTAGGGCAGTAGAATGACGCATACAAACGACAACGCGATTTCTAATACACGCGCCTGTCATTTTTACGCGGACGGTTGGTGATAATAACATTTTGTACTTTCAGAGATTTAAATGTCCACGTTAAAAATCATTAACAAGCTCGTATCATTCTTATCATAAATTCGTAAAATTAAATACCACTAATCAATAATAACAATGTCCATATTTTACCTCCCTAAACTTTACTCAACTATCAACTTTAGATACCTATAATCGGCGTCACGAGAGAACGAGCGTAAAAACTTGTCCATCGCTGAGCATTAGTCCTGTTTCCATATACCGAACCACACCGAAATGAAGCCGGTCAGCCGCCGGCTTCATCACTTAGGGACGTCGTTGACATTTGTCTATACCTAGTGGTAATAATGACATTAATTTCACTATTTGTTTTTGAACTAGCGTATTTTTTGACGATTATACAAAACAAGCAGGTATTATAATATGATCATAACTTTAAAAAAATTCAGGTAAATTTTTAACTATTTACAAAGATTTTAGAAGTGTTATGAATAGGGCTGGGAATGTAATGCCATATTAAACCTTAAAAAATGCTTTAATGATCTAAAAATTCTAAATAATGCACTAAATAAATGCAGGTAAATTATTTTTATTTTTAATAAATTTAGTATAAATTTTAAATAATATTTAATTAAAATAATTAATAAAAATCACTTATTATGAACGATATCGTCAGATGTCAGTATCGGTTTTATTTCTCTGACAGATTATTAAACATATTAATACATTATAGTAATTACAAATATACTTGGAAAGCCACCAATTGCAAACTCGTTATCTAAGTTTTTCTACGATAGTAGGTACATACTTTATTGCTTGTTATACAAAAAAAATACATAAATCTATATAAAAATCGCGTTAGTGTGAAGAATCTTTAAATAACATTTCAAGTTTGAATTTTGGGCCCAAAAACTCCAATATTGCCCTAAAAACTCAAGAAAATGACGTTAAAATCAAAAATTGTCATAAAATACAAAATAAATTTTCTTATATTCATTCAAAAGTACACGTTATGGAAACCAGGCAAATATCGTACAGCAACATCTGGAAAAAAATGAAAAGTGCATGGAAATCCCAGCCTTGGTTATGAATTACGCGGAAACGCAATGCATTAGCTATGTTTTTGTGAATCATTGTATACACGCTGCCAAGTAGTAGGAATCGAACTATGGTGGAAAAACATCCGGCAAGCAGCGCTCACGATCACTAGTATCGATACGTTGATTACGGTCGTTCTTTCGTGGCGTGAAGTATAAATAAAGACTCTCGTGCATAAAAACAAACAAATTCAAACGTTATTTGAGAGTTTGAACGTTTGCATTACATACATATATACTAGTTTTTAATTAATAAATGTATGCGTCTGTTAGATATTTTAATGTTCAATAATCAGCTAATCTTTAGCGAACACCATTTACTTATTAATTTAGCCTTTAAAAAATAAATATTTAACGGGAAAATACTTCAAATGGCTATAAATTATATAATTAATCAATTATCAATGTCATCTATTGTCGTTGTCATTATAATTATATCACACACGATTTAACTAACGACAAATCTTACTAAAATAAAAACTGTTGTAGTCCTAGACATAATGATGTTAACTATTGAGGATAGGGTTGATTCTCGGAGTGCTTATGTAAAATATGTATAATGTATAATGTATATATGTTATACGTTACAGTTGTTAAACTATTTTTATTTTTTTGTTCACTTACTGCAGTTGTACAAAATACTCAATGAAGAACCAGCAGCAATTAAGCTTGTGGTTAGTGCTAACGAATGGTGTGATGGTCTGTCAGAAATGTTGGGACGTAACGATTACGGTATACCAGATGGACATGCTACAAATGGATCTTTTGCTCTTTTATTCGCTAAAGATTGGCTACATCCATTTCCACCATATGGTTTCTAAGTGGTCAGCGTTAAAAGACGGTGTATACAGGTTTGTGTCGTTGTGATCACGCATATATCAATATATTAAAACATCGAATTCAGTTATGAATCCAATAATTTGTCAAGGGGTTTTATGATATTGCCTTGGTTGGAACAATACTTGTCCAGGAGGAACTAATGGGTGAAAATCAATGGATGTAAATCTGAAGTTTCTCCTATTCCTTCAAGTGTTCTTCAATGAGGTCACCTGTCACCTCTTCATTCGTCCTATTCATTAACGGTGTCATGGAAAATATAATATTCTAGCTTTCGCAGACGACCTAAAATTTATTCATGGATAGATCCCCGTTATACATTTCCCCGTCAAAAATAGGATATAACAAATAACAAACGTATAAAACAATTTATTTTAATTACATACTGTAAAAGTTTTTATAGTTTATAATTGCACCCTATATATAAACAAATTAATTTTTATCTCAAACGTGATCAACTTTTATTCAAATCATCCCTACAACTCTTTATCCAGTTGCTTACTATACATGCAATAAAATACGACATAGTATTACCGTCAATGTTTTTACTTGTTCCCAATAAAACACGTGATAGTTATACTATGATTACACAAGAACTTCTAAATTTGGAAAAAACTTACGACCAGCAAGTATTATGGTTGATTTTATCTAGCATTGTTTGGTGCATTTGCGTTTTCAAGGACGTTCGTATAAGGGTCTGCTTTTTAATTTTGGGCAATGTATATTAAGAAAAATACGTTGCATCTCTAAAGTACGAGAAAAATATTTGAAATATATGCTGATTTTGCCTTAAATATAAAACAGTTAATAGCTTTAGTATTTATGTCGTGATACATGACGTTGAACAAAAATTTGACGATTTAATGTCCCTTAATTTTTTTTATATAAAATTAAGAACTATTGTTTCCATTAACAGACTACTTTGAGGAGGGCATGCCCGTTTTCGACCAAAAATATACCCTTCCCTTTTCGACCGATTTACTTTTCGATCAAATTTAAAAAAGGTCGATTTCCTTTTGGGACAAAAAATAAATGTATATAATATATGTAAAAAAATATGGAATATTATGTAATCAATACGACGCTATACTCACGGATTTGTCAAAATTATTATGCGAAATTGTATTGTATTTAGTGTGATAGAAGGGGAAATATCACACGGGAAAACGTATTGAACGGGGAATTGTTTTACGGGTAAGTGTTTACGGAGAAATGATGACGGCTCCTACTTGAATATTGCTCAGTTTTCTGAGATCCTCACATTGCCTCCGACTCTGCAATCATTCAAAGGTACTTTCTATCTTACATCCGTAACATATTGAATATTTCCCACCCGATGCATGACTACTCATCAGTTATCCATGAGCTCAGTATTTCAATGTTAGCCGACAGAAGAGTTGACAGTAACTTGAACTTCCTCAAAAACCTCATTGACAGCTCTGCCTACGCTCCTTTCCCTTATCAACTTTTGCGCCCCTCTACATAAGACCTGCTCTACCACCAATTTTGTTATTCCTATGTGCACTACCAACTATAGTTCGAACAAACCAATTCGTCGCTTGATGCGCCTTATTAATATTTACTCTTTGTTTTCATTCTCTTAGACACTTGGTACTGTTTACTTCTACTGATTTGCGAGTTGTATACAAAAGTAAACTTCCATTTATTATGCTTTGGGCTATACCCGCATTTAATAAAATAAAATGCCGACAGAGCATATTTTAAAATCAATGTACTCACCAATAATATTCTGCGTTTCTTGCTGGAACGGTATCATGAAATTTGAATCAGATTTATATCTGCAGTACTTATCAATCTAATTATTGCTTGATTAAACAATTAATTTAGTAATTTTTGAGAAAATTATACTTCTAATTAATTTCGACCAAAAAGTCAATGATAGGTCAAAAATTATTTCTGTATTATGTAAAATAATTCAACAACTTTTAAATTATTATCCAAGTAAATTATTATTATTACATTTTTATTTTTATATTATTAATTATACTACGTATACAAGATTTTTGGGTCGTTTAAATAATAAGGTATCAGGGAGTTACAAAAATAAATTTGCATCAAAACTGACGCAACATTCGAATCTTAAAAAAATGCTTATATTTTGGTAGGATAATGTGAAAAATAAAATATTGATTTTTAAATTCTAAAAATCGATGTTTTTGCTTATTTACAATTAATTTTTAAAATATTTGTGTAGTTTTTGAATTGGTTGGTATGTTGCTTCTCGCTTCTCGGACATGTATGAATTATATTTAACGACTTAAAATGTATTATATTAATTTTATGCCTGTGTGATTACAGATAAAACAAGATCATTGTTTAAATGTCACTGAACCTAAAAAAAAAAAAACTTAATAATAATAATGAAACGACACATGCTGCTGCGGTATCTGTATTTTGTATTTCTAAATTTAGACATTCTTAAACATTATATTTCCAATAAAAACCTATTTTTACCTATTTTATTTTATTATTACCCATTTAAAATCCTTATTTGGTAATTACCGATTTTGTTGTTCTTTTTGAATATTGGCTGCCGTCTAGTACAGTTAGGCAATTCAATAGTTAATTATTTCAATTTTTTTGAGTACATATTATTATTAATTGTTTCATAATTATGCAATTTATTGAAACAGCTTCATCCGGATCAAGTTCATGCACGACACTTTTCACTTTATTAAAATATTTGAAGTAGTATAATGCAACCACAATCCATGTATCCCATTGTGTGATAATAGGTTGTAGTTGTAATAGCCGGTGTATTTGGAACTTTATTTTTAAAAAAAAAATAGTTCAGCTTGGTGTTTTTGAAAATATTTGTTTAATTTTAGCGACGAGTTATCTATTTCAGGAAAGTGTCCTCGTATATCTTTAGCTACTCGATATCTGGCACGAGCCAAACAAGTAATATGGACCATTTTTGAATAAAGTGTACAGTTATATATTGAATAGATTTTTTTTAAATTGTTATAATTTACAAAACATAAACGTAAAACGTAGTCGTTACAGGGTAAGTAGTAATTTTTAACTATAAGTACATTTAATCATTTAATACATTTATTTTATATATCATCTACGTTTTATTCCTCTTTTATAGTTATAAATGGTTTATGCAATTAAATATATATTAATATAAATTATAATGTATTGAAGTCGAAATTAAAATAATAGATAGGTATAAAATATATTTAATATAGATAATCTAAATGATTAGTGCTATTTATGTTTGATCTTTAAGATAATTAGATAGGTACGCAAATGCAATAGATTTAACACTGTAATTTATTGTTTTTTATGTATAAAATTATATGAAAAATATTTTTAATTTTAAATAACAGATGAGTATAGGTCTATTTTTTATTATAATTGATTATAAACTAAAATGCATTATCATATTATACAGAATTCATAAAATCCTATAAGTTTGGTCTTCTATTTATAAAGAATTTAATAGTATTTTAAATATATGTTACACGTATTACTTATAGATTGTAGTCGTGAAATAAACTATTATATCATGTTTTTACATATTTATGTTATAATACCATATTTTATTAATTAAAAACAATTTTTAAATGTGGGCCAGCACAAGAAAAATTTTATTTTTTGGGATTATGGAAAAAACTGGATGGTACCAAATTTGTAGCAACATTTTTGTAGCCATTTAGCCACTTAAAAGTGTTTAAAAACATTTTTATTAACTAAATTAAGCAAATCTGTAGAATATTGATGTATGTAATATATTATAAGTTGTTGCATAATAATTGTCATCGTGGATAAGTACCCACTTGCCAGTTATACATATATGATTTGTCAATTATCATTATTAATATATTTGAAAATGTTTAATAATTTATTATGAAAAAAAAAAAAATTAGCCATAGAATGTAATATTTTAAAATTCAAAAACTAATAAATAAAAGTAAAAATTAATATTTATAAGTTTATTATGGTCATCTTCAATTGTTAAAATTCCATTTTATATATTATGTATATTTTTCTATAATAGGAATCCTATTATAGGTGTGATATACCTAAACAATAATATTAAATTTATAATTGTTCTCATATTTATAATGTATATAATATTGATTATGCATATTGTATTTTATATAACTTACCATGTGCATGCTGATACATAAACCTATAACATACAGGTACAAGTGTATTATTAAAATTTTTATTTATAGATTAAAAAAAAACGCATGTAATATATCTACATTTCTAAACCAATATAATTTATTTTTAATTCATTTGAGAATCAACATTTAAAAATTTCATTCACCATAATATAGGCTATAGTCAGAATATTCTTCAATTTACTAGTAACTGAATAACTGGTATTAAAATGTTATTTATACTTCTTCTTATATTTCTTTTGATGGATATTTTATAATTATTTAAACTTACACTAAAGCGTATTAAACAGACAAAAATATGTTTAGATACTTTAAGGGGCCTCGCTACGATTATTATTTAAGGAACAACATTTAGGCAATTCATAATCTGGTCTTACCTGCCCGAGATCTACGTGTTGTAAATGATTATTAGTGTAAGTGAAATTCAATACGAGTACCGGCTGGTACCGATGGTTGCCATTTTTTTACGTACATGCATATGCCAATAACTCGATATCAATAACAATTCACTGTACGAGTTTTACGACAACTTACTTATTGATTTGACAAAATTAAAGTTAGTTAAAATTGACTGATCTTAATTCTAAAAAAATATTTTAATTCAACAGAAAAATGTCTGTAGATTCAGGGGCGGATTGGTGAATTTTTTTGGTCTGAGAATTATGGATTAAACCGGTCCATACGCCGCAAATGTAACTTCCCTCAAAAAGGGCATCGTTTTATTTAAATTTCAAAATTTGTTTAGTTTCACCCCTAAATTAGTAAAATAATTATAATTACAGCTAACAGTTTTAAGTTAGTGAGCTGAGGTTAACCTGTTCTAACTTGAACTTGAAGATTGATTTTATTACATTTTTAAATATACACAGAACATATCCTTAAATAATTTGTAGCTAATAAACACAATTTAAACTTTCATTTGATGTTCTAATCCTTTTATAGAAATATTAAATACATTTTATTATTTCTCTAACTGTTCTTAATATATTAGCTTGTCTTTAATAATTTACTATATAATAAAATAGTTGACAATTTTCTTCATAATTATCAATTATTAGTTTCAAAATGTTATTTAGTTTAAATATTATTTGGTAAATCGAAGTATTTTATACATTCTCCAAATTTTACGGGCAATACATTTGGACGAATGTGACAATAGACTACATCGAAGCAAAAATCTAATTCTAATGAAAGAAATAAGCTATTACTTTATTTAACCAGCACCAAAATAAAGAAATGATTTTGAATTTTTAAATTCCATATATTATACATGTCGGTTTTAACATTATTTCTCGTTTTTGACATAGATTTATTTTTTATATTATTATTTATTTATATTAATATATTGTACATATTTTTAATTGACTTAAACTGATTATTTTGACTAATAATAGTATACTATATTTTATAACGTTTTTAATAAATTTACTTTTTTTTATATTTAATTTTTACATTTACATTTTAATAATTTACATTATATATACTTAATTTTAGGTATTTAACTATATATAAATATTAATATATACTTTATGTACAAAGTGTCTGCGTTTTATAATCTAAAATTTTACCTGACCGTACAAAGTGACCACTTATCAATTGTTGGAACCTTTAGTACATACTCGGAATTGTACATTTGTAAATAAAATAATAAGTCATATCATTTTATTCCTATTTTAGTCCTGGTGATTGCAGTCGGAACACAGTAGGCGTGTTATATTGCATAGGCACTAGGCAGGGAACATTGTTGAAAAATAATGATCACTCTGTAGATATAATTAATATGAAGCTAATGCTATTAATATGGCTAATTATATTGACTATGAATCGTCGTTTAATTTAATAAGCTGCATCTGTACTGTTGGAAATAATTAAATTCATCACAGTAATATAGTATTGTGTTTTATTCGTGTTTTATAAACGAACAACACATTTTGTTATTTTTTTAATATATATTATTATTTAAGATCTAGATTGATTCATAGTGAAGATTATTAATGAATTTTAAAAACTAATTATTAGATATAAATTATTAATATAGCCAAAAATAATATTATGGTATATTTAATACAATTAATATTGTACATCAATTTAAACTTTGTATAATATACATAATATATAATATACGACATAAAATATATATTTTTTTTATAATTCAATAAAATTTGTTTGTGTTTCGTAAAATTTTAATGAATCGTTCGGAATACATTTTGTAATTCGTAAATATTTTATAAAACTAAAAATTCAATCATTCTGTACAGCGTTAAATAGAAATAAAAAAACATATAAACAACTGCCTTGGCTAAATTGAAAGACGTATTATAATCGATAATTTCTAAAGAAGACGGTTCCATACTCCCACAAATAAGTCGAATTTAGAGAGCAATACGTGAGATCCGAACATTTTCTCGGCTTTATAGAAAAATAACCATTGTATAAAGCACTGACGACGAGTGACGATCCATCTCGATATAATATATTTCCTGCAGTTTCTAAAACGACCCGTCAGTCAACAATTCGTACGACACTGTATAAAACATTCAAAACAACAATAATACCTGTAATGCAAAACGTGTAAAAGCTATAGGACTAATACCATCTACAACAAAGACGGTCACACGGTCTATAAGCTGAAAACATATGAAGGTCAATTTATTTTACTTATCGCTGTACAGGGTAGAATGCAAGAACGAGAAACACAATGAAAAGGACAAGATCTTGCAAATGTACGTATTTCGTCTATTTCTATATATATGGTACAGGGGATCAAAATGTTCGGCTTTCTGACGCTGTACTTTGTCCTGCGTTACTTTCGTTCAAAAAATATATTGTTCGTCAAAATAATATTTTGGCACGTCGTAGAATGAATATTGATAAGTAGGACCTACCTACCATTTTAAAAATTACCAATAATAACGCAAGTCGTGTGATGTAAACCGTAGAAAAAAATCATTATTCGCCATCGTCCAAATCTATAAATCTTTCTATTGTAATAGGTAATATACAAAAGTGTTATTTGTAGGTACATTATTATCGTTGTACTAACGAGTCTACATAATATCGGGCGCCAAGATTCTATCGATATACTGCACTATACAGTATATAATATATATGACTGGATTGGGTAAGATTATAATTCATTATAATTTTACTGATTTTAAAATATCACACAAATAGTTGTGTACTGAAAGCTAATAAAAAAAATGTAACGTTCTATTTTTTGGAAAAAAAATAATTAGAAAATTGTAGGCGTACCTACAATGTTTGGTCAATATACCATAATATGATGAATGATGGAGGAGTCATGCAATTTCGGTGCATATTTCAGGTCTGCGTATTTATATATAATTATAATAATATAACATAGTCCTATTATAATATATATTATATACTAGAAAATTCGTATGAACGATATACTGTCTTGTGACGTGAAGGGGAATACGCGTTCCGTTTTACGTAATATTATTGAAATATATATTTTCATATTTGATATAAGTAGGTAAACATTTGACGTTTTCGTTCAGGCAATCGGTTTCGTGCATCCAACACCGTCGCCGCATGCCTGTATTTGTTCGCAGTACTGGTCAGTAAGGGTGGTTTGATGGGCTGACCGATCCATGGGTGAGTAGGAAGGTCGGAGGGAAGTTCGCCCAATAGAATTGCAGTTTGCCCGGTTCTCCGGTAGGCTTCTGGCCTTATAAGACTTCGATGCGAAACTGGTGGTGGGAACCACCCTACCACCACTTCGTCCATGAAGAAGCCGCCGTCGCAAGGGCATAAAAGGGGTCGCGCAGGAGCGCCGATCACCATTTCTGTTTCAACAGTCTCCTTTATTTACCAGTTTAAATTTCAGATTTGAATCAATTCCACAAGATGCAATTGTCCATGGCATGTGTAGTGATACTGCTTGCAGTCACTTTCAACATAAACGCGATGTCAATTTCCGGTGCACCCGATGTAGTTTTAAAAACAAAATCAGAAGCACAGCTCCAGGATCAACAAGGTAAAAAATTATAATTTTTATCGTAATAATAATTGTTTTTTTTTGTACATGATCATTTTTATTTATTGTTAAGACTTATAATTTTAATTTACCATTATCAATGTTATTATTTAATTTTATAATATTTTTTTTAAAATAAATTAAATTATATATATAATTATTATTTATAATTAATATAAATTAATTTTATACTTAATTAATTTGCTTTAAATTTATTTTTTATTTTTTATGCTGTGATTGTTTTAAATACTGAATAAGTAATTTATACAATCTTATAATTTCACAATTTTACTCCAATAATAATAATGTTAAATTTATATTAATAAAATGGTATAATATGCACAGGATATTAGCTATAATATAAACTTGGTGATATTTAATTTTAATCTTATATTATACCCAGTAACAAAAAAATATTTTTTAAATGTTTAAAAACAAATTATACAAAATGGTTTATTCATTATTTTATAATCAAAATGCTCAAATGACCAGTTTTTCATTCAAAATAAAATGTTAAAACTATATTTTAAATATATGAAAAAAAAACAATTTATAATGTTTTCAAATGATTAAAAAAATATTATAATTTATTCATATAAATCATTTAAAAATATCTTTAATACTTTACAACTGTAAAAAAGAACATTTTTTTAAATTTAAAATGATGAAAAGTAGATTTTTAAAATATTCATTGTGTAACAATTTTTATATCTTTAAATAATAAGATATTAACAGTCATAATATGAACAAATTCTTTGTTTCTTTTTTAATAAATTATAATATTTAATTAACAAATAATAAGTCTGTTTCTTTGATTGAATGAGATTATAAAAAATAATAATAACAACAAAAATTAAATTAAAATAAGTTAGTTCATGTCCACTTGATCGGCATGTTTTTGATTGTTTGATTTTTGTTAGAATTTTGCTATGATGGTGACATATTATGTTGATAAGCAATGTCTTCAATTGTTTATTTTTTTAAATACGAATACAATCCTTTCAAAAAGTATATATTTACTTCAATGATACACCTTTTAAAATTATTCATATACTTGCATATTGTTTAGATATAAAATTGAAACAGTAATTAAATTACTATTTTGTAGATGTGAAATTAAAATTATTTTCAATTACAATCATTGTAAACCTTTTTTTCATAATTAACTCAAAAGTCATAAAACACGATTTTAAGTGAAAAAGTTCTATATATGATCTGAGAGAGAAAACAAATATTGCGCTAACATCTTCTTAAATATAAAATGTGTAAATGTTTATTTATTGATTTATTAACAATTCAGCATGTAAAAACATATCGATTTAATACATACCTATCAAATAATGTCGTATTTTTATATAATACTACATAAAAAATTTTGTTAATTAATAATTAGATTTACAAGTGGACGGAAATATAAGAAAGAAACGATGCTGGCATTCGGATACGTCAACTACAACCATAAGATACAGAGACCTAAACTTTGAAAATCCCCCCAAAATGGGAGATCCGATGGATCCAATCGAAGAAAACAACAAATATTTTGGTACGACACGCAGCCCAAATAGCCGTAATTTGAAGAAAAGGAGGTCCATGAACTTGTCAAAAGTTGACTATACTTCCTATCCGGGACAACATTATGTTGATTTATTAAAAATTAATACTACAAACGGGCATCTACAATTTTAATAAAATGTTTCCTAAAAAAATAAATGTAATTGATGCTAAACGTTAATTGATTACTAACATTGATTTATTGAACTAATTAAATTGATTTTTATACACTTAATTGTTTCTGTTTTATAAATGGAAATAATTTTTTTTTTTAAACAAATGTAATACAACCCATAATAACTTAGAATTTATCAAGTTTACTATGCAACTGTGTGCAACTATTAATAACTATTTGCATTTAATACCTATTATAAACTACATTTGAACAAGGAGAGAATAATTTCCTATAAATAAATAATACTGTTTGTATACTTCAATTTATTTTTAAAAATTGAATTTTTTTACACAAAAAAAATTATTAATACATACTTAATTGATTCAGTTGTCTATTTAAAAATAAATATTTTCAAAAAAAAAAATGTTTTACAATCCGTAATAACTTAGAAGTTATCAGATGTATTATGTAGCTAATACTAAGTATTAACACCACTTTGAATATATTCATTTCATTTGAATTAATATTTAATATTACTAATAATAATTGAAATTTTAAGAATACTATCTTAATAAACAAATAATATAGATGTTAAAGACACAATTATATATAACATTGATTTGGTTGATTGTCCTTTCCACTTAAGGCTCGTATGTTCGAGAAATACCCTGCAATAACGTCTATAACTACGAAATTCATATATATTTATAAAGTAATTATAAATTTATAAATTTATAATAGAATATTATTCTATTTATTCATTGTATAAATATAAACATCAATTGGTATTTGTTCAGTTACTTTGAATTAATAATTTATATAACTAATAAAAATTAAGATTTTAGTTATACTGACCTAAAAAATAAATAATATTGATGTTAAACACCCAACAATATTTAACATTGATTTAGTCAATATCAAAAAAATATTTTTTACATAATTCATTTATATTGTTGTCTATTTGAAAATAAATATTTTCAAAAAAGAAATGTACTACAATCCGTGATAAATTAGAAGTTATCAGATGTATTATGTGACTAGTGGTAAGTATAAACACCAATTTGCATTTGTTCATTTAATTTGAATTACAGATTGATACATTTAATATCCATTGACATTTAAAAAATATTTTATTAAAAAAGAAATAATATTGATGTGAAACATCTAATAATTTTCAACATTGATTTATGCTTGAAAAAGTTATTATTTTAGATGTAATCAATTGATTTGTTTGTCTATTTGAAAATAATTATTTAATTCAAAAATCTTTTTATTTTTGTATGTACATGGGCGGTGGTGCCGATAGATATAATAGGATTTATGATTGACTTTGTTCGGCACAGTTTATTATTTAAATATACTTAATAAGCTATGAAATGAGGTATTTCTTAATTTTTGTTTTTTAAGGTGTATGATAACACACAATACCTATATTGTTTCGCATAAAAAAGGACCAATTGGGTCTATAATAACCAGAAATTTTAAAATGTATTATTTTTATGTTTTTCTAACTTGTATAACCTATTGTAAGAGTTATTTATAAAAATGAAAAGTTATATTTTGAACAGAAAAAATATTAATTTTAAATAAAGCAAAAAAGTAAACTGAATAAATAATTATTGACCATGCATTTAGTTAAGGTACGGATTCCTAGCAGCGTCAAACAGTAGAATACCAGAGCGTCATGATACTAACTGTACTAGTCTGTACACTATAAGGAAACCGTACCTTTTAGTTTTCAGTTTTGAATTTGACTCATTTATCAGACAAAATGTTTTAATACATCAAAAAGAATATATTACATTATTATCTATATTTAAATTGAAGTACTAGTATATCGTTATTTTACCCGATTCGTAAAAAATTAAATTGTATATCCTCATTAAACCTTTTCTGTATAGATGATAGCATTTTTTTTTTCAGTTATTTGTAGAAAAAGTTATGGATAACCTTGTATTGGGTTTTTTAACTTTATGTATAAATCATAAAAATGTTATGGATTTTCAACTTCAAAATTCCTTGCAAATTTTCGCGATTATGACATATTTCGTAAACATTTGAACTTTAAATGCTTATAAATAAAAGTTGTGAATAATGATTTTTTATTTCTTTTTACTACGATAATTATAACTCACAATGCTGTAGCCAGGATTATTTTCGGGGTGGCTTCATTAATGATTACCAACTATGACAACAAATTAAGTTTTTACTGTATTTTTGTCAATATAATTTACATAATTATAGATATATTGTCAAATCAAATAAGTGTAATGAAAGCGGCGTTAATTTATCGCCACAAATGATAATTGAATTAATACAATTATTGTCGTCTAACATTTCGAGTGGGGGGAGGGGGGGATTGAGCCCGGAAGCCACCCAGCCTACGTCACTGATAATTTGTATTAAACTTTGTGTTATATTTTAAAGAATTTTTGGTGTGACAATTTTTTTTATAGGTATATCAAAAAAAAAAATAAATTAAATTATAAAAATTGATAATTTCAATTGTTTATAAATAGCTTAAAAAGTCAAAATATTTTGAAAATTGAATCTTATATAGATAACGTTAGTACAAACATTTGGTGAAAATTTAAAGTATTTATAATGAGTTACAGCAAAATAAATACTCGATTTTGTCGAAAACAGATTATGCGTAAAAATTCTCATTTTTTCGTTACTTTTTTAAGGTTTTTTCTGACGTTTTTGAAAACTACTGGACATTTTTTACTTTAGACCCTTCATAAAAAATACTAGCTAGGTTTATTTTTCTTTGTAAGAGGGGCTGAAGTCAACAGTCAAAGCACTATTACTACTCCAAAACGTGATGACATACACAAAAATGAAAAAAAAATAAAATAAAAGAATACACACATCATTGTAAAATTAATACATACTTCATTCCGTTCTGAATCTAAAAGAGTATGCAATACAATATTGAAAATAATAAATAAAATCATATGATATTCACCGAATTTTTGTGGTTTCATAAAAACTAGGTATCTAACTATAGGAACCTTTATAAAATATAATTACGTAATATTAATGATACGTATAAACCAAACTTTGAAATGTGTCACTTAGATTGGTCACTCACTAACCCTAAACTACATCAATTCGATAGTGGTAAACGATCAAAACAGACAAATTTCGAAATAAATATATGGTTGTTATATACAGCTAATGGTAGAATTAAATAATATGTGCAAGCGTTCAGATCTCGTAGAGAATTATCTCAACACTCTGGCCTTTGGCACAGTTAATACCATAACACTTATTAGGATTGCGAAAACAAGTCTCTTGCTACTGTTTATAGTGCTCACAAAAACATTTAAACATATACTACATATACATTTATATTGGTATAAATTGATATTATACTTAATCACACTAAACTATGTACTTTAAAAATTAAAAAATATACATCTATATTAGTTAATAGCCATTTCTGACCTTTCCATGTTCTCATGTCTGTATTTTTTTTAATCGCGAAAAAAAATATTATATTTTTAAGAAAAAATAGGAAGCTAACGGCCGGATGTAGGTATCGTATACACACTTATAATCTGGACACATGGTACATTGGAACGCATTATTATTTCGTGTGTTCGAGTATTGACCACCACAGCAGGGTGTTATTTGACCGATTGCAAAGAATTTTTTTTGTGTGCTGTCACTCTGTCGGTTAAACGTTCACATGGGGTGTATTATTATTATTATTATTTATTGTTATTATCGAAAATGGCTGGGCACCTGCTTAGTATTTTCACTCAGCCGGCGTGCATATGTTCCTGCACGTAGCGTGTTGTTATTACTGCGTTTATTCGTTTTATTATATTTCTGTCTAAAACACGCTATAGCCGATGCACGTGCAGCGTAGATTTCACAAGTACCCACCCTAGTTGTTTCATAAGTTGGCGTCTTGTTGTCGTACACCTCTCAACAAAGACTATCGAGCGAAAAACTGGTGGTTGCAGCCGGCGCCGAACGCCTCGTGTAAACCCAAGGACAAATTCCAAATTCCGAGTTCCGACACAACGAATACCTTTATTCTTGTCGTACATTTTTGACCCTCCCATACACACATTATTTATATACTATATAGAATCACAAACAAAACAACCCGGACTGTCCTATGCTGCAGCTCGACGAAATGGTTTAATAATAATATTATTTCATATTGTAAATTTATGTTACGTAGAAACGGAAGCAGAATAAACAAGAAACAAAATACAATTATTTTATAATACCAATTTAGAATACTATATAAATTATAAATTACTATAATCACTCAATAATAGGGTGATGGTGTGATATTTAATTGAGTCGAGTGATCGTTTGATCGGAACAGCCATCATTTGCAGGGATGGTTAGAATCATAATAAATAATAATAATCATCAATTAAGGAACCTATTGAATAGTTAGATGTATATATTAATATTTGAGTCCGTAGTCCGAACAGAGAACATAATATGTACCCCGTAAAATAAGTCGATTCCGGTCTTTTGATTATTTGTTTTCGCTTCCGCAGCGATGATGGTAAAGCTGGTAATTATAGTCGTCGTATGTGGCTATGTTAGTGGCGGCTATATCGTTGTTGTGCGGAGTCACGTCCATCTTGACTTTTACAACGTTCTTTGCGACATTTGCACATTGTAGCCTTTCTCGGCTAGCTCGCGCATCGTTTTCTAGTCCTTATTCGGGACCTTCTTCTCGGCGCGACTGCGTTGGCACCTATGCTATTGGTGTATCTATTGCAGCTCCAAACATGTCGTATGGGCTCGTCGGTATGGTAATCGGTTCAGACGTAGGCAATTGGAAATTACACACGTGGTGCCGGTGAGCTGACCACCTGACGACGACGGCTGGACGGGAAGGCTGCGTGTCGCATTTTAACTGTTCCGCCTCGCATGTCTTTGTCCGTTCGGCGGCTGCCAGACGTCCGTCCTCCCGATCGGCCTCCAGGATCCACTGCAACACTTCCGCGTCCGACAACAGGCACTTGCGTCGGATGCTGATTGCAGTGAATTTCCGTTTTCTGGTCGCGAAGATGAGCTTCCGTAATCCTACGATTGGTGCAACGCCTCGTCGCGATCCAGTCGATGCTTCGAGTGAACCACCGTGTCTCAGTAGTGTTTGTAATTCTATGTCCATATTTTTTATAGAGGGCTTAGGGGTAGCGAGTCGAGAGTAAAACGTCTATGTTTACCAACAAAAGTCACAATGCCAACGATATATTATCTCCGTCTTACACTCGTCGACATAGAGAATTTTTATTCACTATTTTAAATATTGTGCTGTTAGTTTTGATATTAGAGCGAACTGACCTACATTTCAAAATGATCATAATTCATTTAAAAATTAGAATATCGTAAAAAACCGACGAGAGAACACAGATAATATTCTTACCAAAAAGTTTGATAATAGTCAATTCACTCTAATATCAAAATTAACATCACAATATTTAAAATTGTGAACGAAAATCTGTTGTCACTCGTGTATCAACACGAGTGACAACACATACGGATACTACGTCCTCTTATGGGGCCTCGCTGTGATTATTATTTAAGTGACAACATTTAGGCAATTCATAAGCTCGTCTTAGTCGCCCGAGGTCTATGTGTTAGTTATAAATGATTATTAGTGTAAGTGAAATTCAATGCGGGTACCGACTAGAGTCATCGACGGTTGCCACCTCGTACTCGCATTCCCATGTAAATAACTCGATAACAATACAAATTCACTATACGAATTTTACGACAACTTACTTATTGATTTGACAAAATTAAAGTTAGTTAACGTTGTCTGATATTAATTCTAAAAAAATATTTAAATTCAGCAGAAAAATATATGTAGTTCGTAAGAAACATTCTCCGGTTTTAATTTTAATTATGATTAAAAAAATTCATATTTTCAAGTTTTTATTAATACTTCATTATAATTTATAATATAAGATTTAATTTTTAAAAAGTTTTCCGTACAATTCATACACAACTTTTTTAGAATCAAAATTGGACATCATAAACTAACTTGATTTTGTCAAAACTTAAGGTCTTTTGATGTCAAATTTACAGCAGTAGCGAGGCGCCTTAAGTAACAACATCTGTTTTATTGAATGCAAAATTAGTATAATTTTATATTAGTTAATAACCATTTTTGACCTTTCCCTATTCTCATGTCTGTATTTTTTTTAATCGTAAAAAAAATAATATATTTTTAAGAAAAAATGTTAAGCTAACGGCCGGATATTGGTATCATATACTCACTTATAATCTGGACAGATGGTACATTGGTACGCATTATTATTTTGTGTGTTCGAAAATCAACCACCACAGCAGGGTGTATTTGACCAATGTATTATAGCACATATTTTTGCGAAGTCTGCAGTGGCGCCGCAGAGACGACGATTTTGTTAACATTATGCATAGGCCAAACCATTGGACATATTATTAAAATTTATATAACAATAATAAGTATCTAGATGTCTTCTAATGTATTCTTCTGTAAAAAATAATCAACAACGGATTTAATAATATAATGCGTATATACTATATATCTTATCATGCTCATATCTATTGATACGTTTTGATCATTATTTGTAATGCATCTATTGTCTAGACAATAAATTACCACTGTGAATTGAATACCATACCTATTGATGACACTACCATGACCATAGAAATGAAATCGCAGTTAGGACGGACATTTCATAGAATTATTAAAAATCACGTCTTGTGTAAAAAACCAAAGAATGGTATTTTAAAATCGCATTCCCTTATAAATGATATAAAAGAAAATATACGTTCGGTTTCCATTATATATAGAGCGAAAATACCTTCGTTTATTATACATTTAGTATATGGTTCGGTGCGTACTTAACACAACCTACTCATTTTCTAACAACTGTGTAATTAATATAATTAACACATTTATTACGATAATAATAAGATCGACTTTTAGTGTATGTAGCTTATTTTTTTCAACTGTCATCTGTTGTCAAAGTGGTACGACATTTATGTTCTATATTAATATATTATATTAACAATTAAGTTAGTACATATGTGCTTTATTTATGAATTTATACTTAGAAATGCTCGCAGAATAAACGTCTATATTATGTTTTAAGTATTTATTTATATTGAATACGTATATTAATAAAATTATAAAACGCCAAAATTGTACCTGAGATATTATAAAAATATATAAAAAAATATTTATTTATATCCATTGTTCGGACTTATCTAGATAAATAGTTATAAGGTATCTAAACTTTTATCTTAGATAAATAGTTTACTATTCTAAATAAATTCATCTATATACTTTTTTTTATTGATGAAAATCGTAAGAATTGCCAAACGATTTTTTTAAATTTTTATAAATGTATTATTTATAAATAATACAATTTATAATAATATGTACAAATAACATAAAATAACGACTGTGTTTATTCATTTCCCATTGTCGCATGTCGTAGCCTGTAGAAATTAAAAATGTACAATTCGTCTATTTTAGGAATAGATGCTTGCCGTTGTCTAGTTATTATCGACGGATAATGTCTATTGTGAACTATTTATATTTTATACAATTATAATATTAAGTATATAGTTACAACTTAGATAAAAAGAACGGTCGCCGAAGCCTACAAAACACACTGACAATGTTACAGCCTATGACTTACCAGCGACAAACACAATATACACAATATACCAATATAGTCAATACGCATTCGAATTATTTTAGATTTTATTTATAGTTTGGTTTGTTGAGTGTGTTGTCTCTGTTTCCCGATAGTCGATTGTCATTCTATGTCAGTTGTCATTTATTCATTTTTCTGTCTTCGCTGTCTTCAGTCATCAGTATGACACGTACTCGCGTTACCGATTTCGTCATTTGTTAATACGTCAGAAAAATAATAAAATTTCAAAACACTACCATTAAAACTGTTAATTATTAAGCATAATGAAGCGTTTTTTAGCTACAAGTTCTGAAAATAATAAAAAATTGATTCAAGAAGCAATCTATGATCCTCCACCTGCTTCACATAGCTCAGATGGTTCATAATCCTTTAGTTCAATCAACTACCGAAGTTGATAAATTTAAAAACAATTATTTGTTTGACGGTACATTTTATAAAGTGATTTCCAATATTGATAATAAATTGGCTGTTCAGTGTCAATTGTGCAATAAAACAATACATGGGAACATAAATTCCACTGGAAACTTTTTAAATCATATTAAGGTATGTATGCTAATTATAATTCATAAGTATTATTTATTAATCCATTAACATATAATAATATTTTTTACACACTAAAAAAAATAAAATGAACAAAAAAAACTATATTGTTAGGTCAGATTATGGTACACCTATTTTAAAATTATTAAAAAAAAAATTTATCTTTTTTTTTATCTAGATAAAAAAGTATCTATCTTTATCTTTATCTAGATGAATATGAGTTTAGTCATCTTTCATCTCTATTTAGATACTTTTGAGTTGCATCATCTTTATCTTTATCTAGATAAAAAAATACTTATCTAACCCGAACACTGTTTATATCTATAAATGTATTGTAGTCAGCTGAAACATAAGCGAAATTCTAAATTATTTAAGTGATGACTAATGACTGCAGGAGCCAGCAATTCTTTGGGCGTGAGGCATTTGGTGGTTGACAAAAGTTCCTAGTTGCGGCGTATACGCATCTCTAATTTCCCACTTCACGTATACTATAATATTGGTCCTGCGAAGTAATCTGAGCCAGTGCTATAGTACTTTCACAGAATTGATAAATGTATTTTTCTGTATAGTCATAAGGTATATAATGCCAAAATGATAATCGGTATTGTTATTTGATGCCCCCCTAACCCAATTAGATATCCTGGATCCATGCCTACCTTAGATTCTTCAGTATTAACTTACAAGTTATATATTATATTATTAACTTAATAATAACAATGATAAAGTTTGTATGATATATTTTATATTTGCTGTATTTGAAAAAATTAGTTCAACTACCTTATCATTACTAATAATAAGATGGTGAATAAATGTTGCGATACCGTAAAGCAAATACGTGTAAATTTTTGTGTATGATGATTAATCAATAAATTGTATACATGCATTGTCACTGTGGTAAATTGATGGACAATAATGAAGTATACAATGGAAACCTATATATCACAGCAAGACCAGTGGCGCAATTAGATTTTTATTTTTTAGAGCCCTAGAGCAAAAATTGTTATGCAGCTTCTGTTGTACTTGTAAAATTTATTCATAGATTAAAGCTTTATTTACACTATTGTAAATTGTTTCTACATACTACATGGCTCCTGCATCCTAGCAATTAGGAATCAGCCTTTATAACTGAACAAGTTTTTTTTACCATGTGATTTGAATACTATATATATATATCTATAATTAGTTTATTTACATTATTCAAATGGTCCTCATTTATTAGGTACACTATTACACCCAGTCAAGCAACTCGAAAATTGAAATCAAACATAATACAATAATAATATCTTATATTATTTTATTTTGTAATAAACAATATTAGTAATGTGGATTTAAAAAAAAAATTGGTAATTTACCAAATATATGATACAATTGGTTAATTTTAATTAAAATTCAATTTATAGTGTATCTATTGAATTTTTTTAAAATATTATGTAAAGAAGACAAGAAAAATATAAAATAAAACATTAGTATTTAATTCCTTTATTAAAAATTACAATTAATAATTTTGGGCAATATTCATAACCGCACACTTTTAAAAAAAGGTCGTCCTTCAAAACCACACACGTATCCGCGTATATACGTTAATTCATCATATTTTCTCCAAATAAAACCGTTCAATACAGTAGATATTGGTGTATATTAATAATGTATAAAATAACATTATATTGTTTAGTATCGCACACTAGTTAATCAAATTAAATCAGGATCACAAAATCATAAACATAAAACTGTCGAGATTAAACAGAAAACTCAGATCTATTCCAATGTCAAAAAAAAATTACAATAATAGCAATATTCACAATTTGGATTATATGGTTAAAACTTTTTTTGGTTTACCACATTTGATTCCTAAGGCGTTTGTTAGGCTTATGGCTACTTGTCTAGATGAAAAACAATTTTATGATTTTTAATTTTTAACTGTGAATCAAATGTGTGTGGTTTTGAACTATCGACCTTTCAAATTTCACTTTTTAACAATATAATAAATGTGTGCGGAATTGAACGGTGTAAAATCTACAGTTATGAACGGTGTGTGGTTAAAACGACCATTGATAGTTTTTTATTCTTTGTTTAAGTAGAAATAATAAATATAGTATAGGTAACAAATAAAAAACATCTTATCGGTCATTTTAATTTTATAGATTTATATTATAATCCTAATATTTTGATAAAAAAATACAAAAACATATAAACAAAGTGGTCACTCATCTTTTTAAATGGTAAAAAAAATGTAAATCCTAATTTTTTAGCGGTAAAATTTTACAATGTATATTTACAAGACTCAAATCAATATGAAATATATAAACATGTAGTAAATGAAGAATTATTCATAAATTAATGAAATAATTAAATATACATAAATAAGTTCTAAAAATAACATTAAGGTCTTTACAAACATTTTTTTCTTAACTTTTGATTAGTAAAAGCGTCAATAATTTTATTCACATAATAGTTTTTATTGTTTACTGCCTACCATTGGTGTACTTAGACCTGCATTTTTATTTTTTTTTTTTTTTGGGGGGGGGGGGGGTAATTTTTTTAATTGATATATTCACAAGCTGAATAATAATATGCAATTAGGAGGTAGGTAATAAGTTATGCATTATGTCAGTATCTTACGAAAACCTCAGCCACAACTATTGATTTACGTGGTACAGCGGTGACAGGGTTCGGTAATTTTTTAAAATACTTATAAATCCGCCGCTTTTTTTTAATTGGAATACAAATTTCGGTATTGATATGTAGAATAATAATATGCAAGTAGAACTAATCTAGCCAGTCCTACAAAATCTTAGTATCTTACAAAACCACGGACACAATTATTGAAATACATAGTACACCGATACGAGGTTCGATATTTTCTATTAAATACTTACAAATCCGCAGCTTATTTTTAATTGGAATGCAAATTTCGGTATTGACACGAAGAATAACAATATGCAATTCGATCATAGTTTATCAGTCGCGAAATTTATCAGTATCCGACGAAAGTTCGGTCACAACTATTAAACTATATGGAAAAAAGGTGACGAGGTTTGGTAATTTTTTAAAAATACAAACAAATACGCCAACACTTTTTATGTGAAATTAAAACATACATATTGAAGAGGAGAATAATAATATGCAATTAAAACGTAGCTAGTAAGTCCAAAAAACTATCAGTATCATACGAAAGACCTGCCACAACTATTGAAATACATAGTACACAGACAACAATGTTCAATATTTATTTTAAAATGATAATTCCTCCTAATAAACCAAAAAATCCAGGATTACAACGATTAATGAGTACAGAAGAGACTTTTGGAACACCAAAAAATTATGGTAAAAAATCAATAACTAATTCTCCAATGCCTGCAGATACTATAAAATTAGGGCCTAATGCTACAAAATATCTACCAACAATAGAAGATAAGAACTGTTTTGGAATATATTATGATAAGATTTTGAAGATCACATGATTGGGAAATGTATAATAACATTTGAAAATGATGATATAATTTTAAATGGAAAAAAATATGAAGGAACGATAGGTTTGTGGAGATTATTGACACATTCAAATGTTACCAAACCTGAATGTTATACAGATGATGATTTTGAAATATATTAACAAATGTTAATTGAAACTGATTCTATATATCAAAACAATGATAAATCGACAGGAAGAGCTAAATTAAGTGGAGGACCAAAATATACATCAATGATTAGCAAGATTTGGAAAGAAATTAGTGAAAAGAAAAGGCCAATATCAAAACCAATAGGAAATGACTTAGTAAAATACACAGATGATCGTGTTGAATATCATTATATTAATAATATGAAACAGTTAACAGATAGATTACAACTTATGTCTGCAGAAGAAAGAGCAGGAAATAATAATTTTCATAACGAAAAACTTGGTATTCTTCGTTTATATAAAACAAGTCTGGAAAAAATTATTGATACTCCTAAAGGTATTGAATATTTATTACTGTGTGTAGCAAACTTACCAAAAGATGTTGTAAAAATATCAAAAGATTCCATATTAAAAAAAATATATTTTATATCAAATGAAGAAAGAAAAGGAATTAATATTTATCATGATGAAATACTTAATATTTTTAATATTCTTAATATTTGTATTAGAGAAATGGAAAACATAATTGATATTCCCTATAATGGTGCAGATTATTTGTTTTCATATGTTTCATGTTTACCAAAGAAAATTATAAAAGGTTCAGGATTTATTAATGATTTTTTGAATTGCTCATTTTTACCTGAATTGCATTGGCGTGATTATAATTATTTAGAACCAGGAACAAAATTAGAAAAAAATTAAAAACCTATAAACAAATTAGACAAAGCTGCAAGAGATCATGATTATTTTCATAAAGTTCATTAAGATACTAAAACAAGACATGAAGATGATAAAATTTTAGAACAAAAAGCAATGGAAAGATTTAATGCTCCTGATAGTTCTATGAATGAAAAAATTCCAGCTCTTTTTACTACATATGCAATGAAAGGAAAAAGACGTTTAGGAATGAATTTAGTATTTGAATAAAATTTTAATATTTTGTATAATAAAATGTATTTTAAATTAACTTAAAACCAGAAAAAAAAGTTGGCTGAAGCTTGTAAAAATAATACTAATGCAATAATTCAAATTGCTAGTAATAAAATATATAAAGGAGAAAATATTTTTTATTTAGATCAAAATCAAATAGATAAATTAAAGAACAGTAAGGAAAAAAAATCTGGAGTAAGGTTAGAGATTACTCCAAAGCAGATTAAAAAAAAAGAAGGGGGATTTTTACCTTTAATTTTACCTTTTATAAAAGCTGCAGCAGTAGCCACTCCAGCTATAGTTGCATTGTATGATAGTTATAAAGATAGTAAATATAAGGAAAATATAGAAAAAGAAACAATTCGACACAACAAAGAAATGGAAAAAAATAAAGGTTCTGGATTGAAGAAAAATAAAAAAAAAATCGAAAAAATGAATAATTTTGATATAACAAATTTTAGAAAAAATATTAAAAAATTTAATGAAGTTTATACACTTTTTTGGAGCAAAGAAAAAAATATAAATATTGAACCATTAAGTAATTTTGATATAAATCAATTTGGAAATAAAATAAAAAACTATAGAGGGTGTTTCATGAGAGATGAATTACCTATGAAATCATGGTTAAATGAATGTGGAGTTCTGAATTTAAATGATTCTACTCAAAACGGTTCTCATTGGGTTGCATGGAAAAAAATTAACAATAAAAAAAAATATATTTTGATTCATTTGGAATAATTCAACCACCAAAAGAAGTTGTAAAATATTTGGGTAAAGATAATCTTTATTGGGGTGATAAAACATTTCAAAACTATAAAGATCCACCTATATGTGGACATTTGTGTTTAGAATTTATTGAAAATTATAAAAAATTTATTTAAAAAAATAAAATTAATATAAAAAGATTTTTAATAGAATAATTTCTATTAAAAAATAATTTTTTAAATAATAATGATATAAATGTAAAAAAATAATAAAAATATTTATATAAATGGATATTAGTTCAATTAAATTTAAAGCAGTTAATGGTCGATGGAGAATTTCAACAAAATGTTTCAACTGTAAAACAAATAAAAGTAAATTTATAAAAACACCAGAAATAGAACAAAATATCTCCAATAAAGAAATAAATGACACTGATAAACTTTTATTAGCTAAAGAACTTCATAAACAAGTTAGGATCCGATTTCCTAAAAGAAAAATTATAACTAAAACTATTGATGATTTATGGGTTATTGATTTAGTTATAATGAGAAGTTATTCTTATCAAAATGATGGTTATTCTAATATATTAACTGTTATAGATACATTTTCCAAATTTTCCTGGGCTTTACCGCTCAAAAATAAAGATGGAATTAGTGTTTCAAATGCTTTTGAAAAAATAATAGAACAAGCTAAAACACAAAATCATCAAGCACCAAAATATCTTCACGCGGATAAAGGTTTGGAATTTAAAAATAAACATTTTAAAAATGTCTTACAAAAATATGGGATTCATATGTATCACACACAAAACGAAGAAAAATCTTCAATAATTGAAAGGTTTAATAGAACATTAAACGGTAAAATGAGATTAAATTTTGAAGTTGAAAAGTCTAAAAAATGGATAAATATTTTACAAACTTTATTAGATGAATATAATTTCAAAAACATACATCAATCTATTAGTATGAAACCTTGTGAAGTAAATAAATCTAACGAAGACTTTGTTCGAAACAAATTATTTTCTACAAAAATCAAACCTAAACAACAAATTAAATTTAGTGTAGGTGATAGAGTAAGAATATAAGATTATAAAAAAACATTTGGTAATAAATTTAGTAATAATTGGACAAGAGAAATATTTATACTTAAAGAAATTTTAAACACATATCCTATAACATATAAAATTATAGATTTAAACAATGAAGAGATTGAAGGGAGTTTTTATAATGAAAAGATACAAAATACAAAATTTTAAATGTTATTTTTTAATAGAATAATTTTTATTAAAAAATAATAATCATTTTCATTTAATTGTAACCGTATGGTATTGTATCATAATCTGGTAATATTATTTTTATTATTCTTCTATCATAACCAAAAGAGAATTTTTTTGTAACTTTTTTATTAACTATATTTTTAGTGAGTGTATCGCGTGTTATTTGATTATATTCTAGTTCTATATTATTATCTTTATTTTTTTGTTCAATTAATTTTATCATTGATTCACTGTTAAGTTTTAACAAATTTTGATAATTCAAAGTAAATCCCTTTATAACCGTTTTAAATTTATTATCGTTTGTTTTATAATAATAACTTTTAGGACCTGTCGATGCCCAATCTGTTATATGTACATTTTCACCTAATTCATCAGTCCATTCTCCCAACATTGTTCCTGTTTTAACTTTATTAACACCATTATCTATATAGAAAATAGAATCAGTATCAAAATAAACTACAGCTCTACCTAATTTATCTAACATTTCATATAATCTTAATCTCGCACTAGATGTTGTAAATAAAGCTATTAAAATATTTGTATTATGAAAATTCTCAACGTAATAATCTTTATAATTATAGCACATTTGTATCATATTGTCGTTGAATATTTTTATATTGATATTTTCTCCCCTCATTAAAGATCTTTCATCACACTCCCTTCCGGGTAATACGGTAAGGAGACTCCAGCGTAAGTGGCCCAGAGACTGGTTAGCATAATACACAGGACTATACGTTAAACATTAAAAAAAAAAAAATTCTTGCCGAAGTGCTGTTGCTGGACAGTCTCTTCAATTCACGATTTTCATGTTAAATAGGAATAGCATTACATATAAATTGAATGCTGCCGTATTTCTTTTTGTATTAATTCTATTACTATTGTATTCAAATATCTCTTAAGCTTATTGTACCACGAGTACAGATTGTTAAATTTTCTTAATTCAAAAAAAAAAAAAAAATATTGATATTTTCTAATCTATCATCTAATAATATTTTATAAAATTGTTGTGGGTCTGTAACAAACTAATTTTTTTTCATTTTTTGTCGTTGACCAAATTTTCCCCATAAACTATTTAAGCATAACTTTGCTACAGCTCTCCTGCCGGGATTATCACCTAATTTATATTTATCTAATTTAATACCCATTTTATCGAAAATTGTTTTTATATACTCTTTATTAGAACTATAATTATGTTTTGAGCTTTCTAATTTTATTTTCATAAAATTATTAACTTAATCTTTAAATAAATCTGTTGATTTCTTTTTAAAATGCCACACCTCATAAATTGTTGTTATAATGTATCCTATTTCCAAAGCTTTATTAACTTCATCTGTTGTCCATGTTCCTATAAATTGTCTTTCATTTTTAGAATGTTCACATACTTGATTTTGGTCTACAGCACATTTATAACACAAAGGAAATAATAACTTTTCACTTTTTTCCATTTTTATTTTAACCGGAAGTACAGGGTGATAAAGATTTCTTGGAGGTAAAATTTTACATTTAATTAATCCAAACCATTTTTTTATCATATACTTTTGGTTTTAATATTTTTTTAGGATGTCCTTCAGGATAATAATCATAATAGTTCGCTGTTGGATATAAACTACATTCATCAATATAACGCATTTTTGTATTTTTTACTCTTAATTTTGTCGCGTTTGTTCTACCTCCAAAGAAAGCATCTCTAGGATTAAGAGGATCAGCTATATCAGCTGTTTTCATTTTTTTGTATGTAGTACTATTTATCCAATCACATTTCCATTGTTCAACAAGCTTATAACCTCTTCTTTTTATTGCTCTACTTCTTTCGATTGTTTTTTGATACAAAACATCCATTGTTTCATTATTTATATTATTTATAGTTTCTCGATCTTTATTACATTTAGTACAGCCATGTCAAAAACAACCATGATATTGATAAACCGTTTGTGATTTATGATCAAATCCATCTACTTTAGCTCCTTCTATTATTATTTCGTAACCATTTAATGCGTGTGAGATATTTTTATTATTAAAATGTTGTAACCACGTTATCGATTGTTTTGAATGGTTTTCTTTTTTTTCTTTATCTAAAACAGCTATACTATCTGGACACAAATAATTTGATCTGTAAATATTCATACAAACCCCAGCTATAGTTGTATAGCAAAAAGGATCAATATTAGCTATATCCAAAAATTGTTTTCTTAATTCTAAACTCCCTCTTCGTAAAATATTTACATCTGAATTACAGTAAGCCTCTAATTCTTCTTTAAAATTAAATATATATATTTCATTAATTTTTTCATTATACGATTTTCAAATTCTAGTTTATTCTTTGTTTTCATTGTTTCCAAACCATAATAATTTTTATCGGGTAATATACCAATATAATTTTGATTTTCTACTGTATTAAAGAAATGCGGAAAGTAACCTTTTTTAAGTTCTTTGAGACCAAACGTTTTGGTAAAACTACTGAGCGGACCTTGTATAAAATTAGAACTATCTATTATTCTTATCTTTAAATATTTAATTTCTAATAACATTAGTTTAGTACCATTATAAATCGTAAATGGTTTTAGAGTATTATCTACCAAGTATTTAAATATAAATTGTGAATCGTATCCTTATGCGTAATGTGCTATAAATGTCTCGGATATTACATGTTTACAAAACTCTTCATTTGTATCAAACATAATTTTGTTTCCTTCAAAATCATGAACAATTATTTTATTTGCGATATGAGTTCCTGTTTCTTGTTGAGCTTCATAGTCAAAAAACAAATATTTTTCTGTATAAGTACAGTACCTGTTTTTTTCATTTGTACCTCCACAATTTTTACATCCCGCTAAACATTTACCTCCTTTTTGTGTTATACTTCGCATATAACATTTGTGTTCATTTATTTTCACTTCTTCAAGACAATTTCTACATTTACTATACCCACATTTATGATCTTTATCTCTAAACAATATTCTATTACAATCAATACATTTGTATACATAATCACATACATATTTATAGTTATCTAAACATTCTTGATTATAACAATATCTATTACATCTTTCACAATATATTTTATTTTTTGTACTACTTGAAGGTTCAAATCTCTTACCATAATATGTACACAATTTACATAAATTTTTTTCTTTTATACATTTATGTTTATCTTGATTTTGGTATGTTTTATCACACTTTTCATAATAATAATTCGAACCGTAGAAACCTTTGAGTGATTTAATAACATCAAAATGATTACCATTTTTATACAAATAAATTGTAGTTTCTTTATCCTCACCCTTATAAATTAAAGTATTTAAATTTTCAGCACAAATAACATTTACTTGTATATCTAGTGCAATTTCCACATTCTTAATAACATTCAATGTAAAACCTTCTTCGTTATATTCTGTTAACATATTACATAATTCTAAAGCTAAATCTTTTTGAATTTTTCTACCTATCTTTAATTGTTTAATATTATTGGAATCTAATTCATGTCTTAAAATATTATTTGTTTGAGTAGATAATGCAACAACAATAGCTCTCGGACAATATAAATTATCATCATTATTAATCTGAATAATACTATTTTTTGTTTTTACATTTTCTGATAAATTTATTATTTTATTTCTCCTTGAACGTCTTGGTATTTTTACTAATTGAGCTTAAAAAGTAGTTTCTGTAATATCAATTGTTTCAGCTGAAGTTAATATGTTACCAATTATTGATTTTAAGTTTGTTAAAAAATTTTCAGATTTCATTCCATATAGTATTCTTTATTCCGCCGTGGAGAGTCGTCACGCGCGCATGTGCTCCGTAATGAGATATTATATTTCTTCTTTTCCGTGCTCAAATTTTGATTGTCAACTCGAATTGCGTACCAAAATATTCATCTAAGTACCACCAATCCGCGCGTACTACTCTCAGCCTCCGAGAGGACCAGTCCTCCGAGAAAATCAGACGATCAAGACATTTTTAATTAATTGGTAAGAATTCACATTACATAATACAGTTACAACGTTACATAAAACCGCGCCCACGCGGCGCTCTCCGCGAGCTTATCGCTACCTTATCTTCCGTCCCCCTCACGGTGAACTAGAGATACAAACAATTAATTAACCACATTAATTAAATTACGTAAACCCATATTTATATGCCTTGTATTTATAATCAATTTATACTATGCCTAACAAAACAGATAAAACTGTCCCTAAAATAAAAATAAAAAATAACACGATAGTTCCGGCCTCCACAGACGAAGATGGTTTCCGCTCTCCCAGAACACCTCGGGGAAACAAAATCAACACAAATAACACTCCAACCCAATCTCAATTTTCTTCTCCAAATCGATTTGCCGCACTTCAAGACTCAAACATTTTTGATTTTAACAATACAGACACCACAGAAGAAACCGTTACAGTCACTCAAACTCACAATGAATCCACAAACATGGACATGTCAAAAACACCTCCTCTAAAATGTCAGATTCCTCCAATCTTCATTGCCAATCAAAAACTCGACTACAACCTATTATACAAATCTCTTATTAATTTGGTCGGAGAAAACGGTTTTCATTGCAAATCCACTCAGAAACACACTAAAGTCCAAGCCAAATATCGTCAAATAATTCACTTTTTGACTGCCCAAAAAAATGCGCAATTTCACACCTACCAACCACAAGATGAAAAACCTTTCAGGGTAGTACTACGTAACCTCCATCCATCTACATCATGTGAAGAAATAAAATCCGCCTTGGAAAACTTCAACTTTTTAATATTGCAAGTAGTTAACATAAAACAGCGCCTAACAAAGATAGCTCTCCCTCTCTTTTTTGTAGACCTGGCTAAGGACGAAAACTGCAAAACAATTTTCGACATCACATCCATTCTTCACACAAAAATTAAGGTTGAAGAACCACATAAGCGCCGTGAACTCGTACAATGCCAGAAATGTCAAGACTACGGCCATACTCGCACATATTGTAACTACAATTCACGCTGCGTTCGATGCGGTAAAAATCACGAATCTTCCTCCTGCGACAAGCCGAACGACGTCCCTCCCACCTGCGCACTCTGCCAAGGAAGCCACCCTGCCAACTACAGAGGATGTCAAGTACACAAGCAACTTCAAAAATCACGTAAGCCAACCTTAAAATTCTCCCCCCAAAATGTAGTCCCTACTCACCAAACTAACCCACTGGCGACCTCTCCAGCCCCTCTCCCCTCTCATGCCCAACCCCAAACCTCCTACGCTCATATCACTTCAGGAACCAAGTCAAATGCCACACCTACCCCCGACCAACCACCAGACATCACAGCAGCGCTTAATAACTTTATTGCTGAATTTAAATCAATAATAAACCCACTCTTATCCCTTCTTACAACCGTCATCACACAAGTACTTAAAAACCATAATGATAAATAATACTATCAGAAACTCCCTCATTCTTCTCCTATGGAATTTCAATGGCATTCTAAACCATATAAACGAATTAACTGCTACATTACACGATAAGAGAATCGACATAGCTCTCATATCGGAATCCCACCTTACAGACCGAGCTAGGATAAATATCCCCGGCTACCAATTAATAACATCGAACCACCCCGATGGTACCGCGCACGCCGGATCCGCAATTCTAATCCGTACACACCTCCAATTTTATCCTCTAACAAACTACAACAAAGACTATATACAAGCATGTGCAATATCTCTGACCCTAAACCATGTCCGTCTTACAATAGCCGCCGCGTATTGTCCTCCAAAACATAACATCACAATAGATCAATTCAAACTCTTTTTCAAACATCTGGGCCACAAATTCATCGTTGGCGGAGACATTAACGCTAAACACCCTCACTGGGGCTGCCGAACCAGCAACCCGCGAGGTAATACTCTCCTTCGTTTCATAAACTCTGAACACTGCCTAATTCACTCTCCACCCGATCCAACATATTGGCCTACATCCCCAAGAAAACGTCCCGACATCATTGATATTTTCATATCTAAAGTCCCTAACAACCTCTTTCAGCACATTGAAAACTTCAACTTTTTGTACTCGGACCACTCAGCGGTACTCCTCACTATTGACTCCTCTCCTCCAATTATAGAGGCCAAATCATCACTCACAAACAAAAACACGGACTGGAATAAGTTTCAAAACCTCCTCACAAACGAGACCAATCTAAGCATAAAACTTAAGACCCCAAACGATATCGAAATCGCCATATCTAACTTAACCAACTCAATACAATCTGCCGCAAAAAACTCAACTCCGCCTACCAAACCCATACCTCCGTTCTCTTTAAATCTTCCTGCGCACATTCGCTCTCTAATCAATGAGAAACGCCGTGCAAGAGCAGTATGGCAAACTTCCAAATATCCTTCGGATAGAAGACGCATGAACACTCTCTCCGCACATCTAAAAAGACTACTCTCAAACTTTAGAAATGAATCTTTCTCCAACTATTTATCTTCCCTTACATCACAAGACGGCTCACTATGGAGAGCTACCAAAAAAGCCCTAAAAGACAAACACTCATACTCACCTCTCAAAAAACGGGATAACACATGGGCCATAGATGATGTAGATAAAGCAGAAACCTTCAAAACCCATCTTACCGAGGTCTTCAAGCCACACGTTACCACAAACAATCCCGCCTTCTATAACGAAATTGACGAATTTCTGTCATCCCCTCTACAAATGTCCCTACCTCCGAAAGCGTTCTCTCCTGCTGAAGTACAACACTACATCTCCACTTTTCCAAAAAGAAAAGCTTCCGGATCTGATCTCATAACATTTAAAGTCGCCAAAAACCTCCCCAAAAAGACTATAATACTTCCTCACTTATATCTTCAACGCAACTCTACGCCTTACCTATTTTCCACTCCAATGGAAATCCTCTATTATAATATTAATTCCAAAACCTGGCAAACCTCCTGAATCTCCCTCGTCATACAGGCCAATTAGTCTCCTACCATTTTTTTCGAAAGTTCTCGAAAAATTAATCCTCAAGAGAATAAATCCAATTATTAATAAGTCCAAAACCATTCCCAATACACAATTTGGTTTCCGAAATCAGCATTCCACAATCCATCAAATAAACAGGATTACAGACTCAATTGCATCAGCATTAGAGAAAAAACAATATTGTACCACAGCTTTCCTTGATGTCGCACAGGCCTTCGACCGTGAATGGCACGATGGTCTCCTATACAAACTAAAGAAAATCCTTCCGCCTACGTTTTACCTGTTTTTTAAATCATACCTTCACGAGCGCCAGTTCGCTGTACGATACCGCTCCTCTTTATCTGACCAGTCCAAAATTCAAGCTGGAGTTCCCCAAGGTGCAATTGCAGCCCCTTTGCTATTCAACATATTTATTGCGGACCAGCCTACTTCCACTAATACCCTTGTCGCAGAATACGCTGATGACAAAGCAATTATCTCGACTCATGAAAATCCTATCATAGCTTCAAACATGCTTCAATACCACCTCACTCAAATTGAATCCTGGTGTAAAAACTGGAAAGTAAAAATTAACGAATCCAAATCTTGCCATATAACTTTCACACTAAAACAAGGCCTGTGTCCTCAAATCACATTCAACAACATCCAAATTCCTACTTCACTCACCACAAAATACCTAGGTATCAACTTTGACAAAAAAATAACGTGGAATCACCATATTCATACCTCCAAAATTAAGCTAAACTCTCGACTTCGTTCTCTTAACTACTTTTTAAACTCTAAATCCAAACTCTCAATCAGTACCAAACTAACACTATACAAAAGCCTGATAAAACCTATTTGGACTTACGGTGTCCAAATCTGGGGTTCAGCAAAAATATCTAATATTAAAAAAATTCAAGTTGTCCAAAATAAAACTCTACGCTTAATTACAAACGCGCCTTTCTATGTCTCGAACCACTCCTTACACACTGACTTAAAACTGCTAACTGTACAAGAAATCGCCTCTAAATTCTACAAACGCTACCACAAATCACTTCACGTTCATCCGAACATTCTTGCAAAAAATCTTTCCAACCCAATGCCTGGAAACCCCCCAAAAAGACTCAAGAGGAAATGGTGTCGCGACCTACTCCTCGAATAAAAAAATAAAAAAAAAAAAAGCCGGAGTGTCGTCGGTGGGCGGCTTCTCCACTCAAGTCCCTCTGTTCACTTTATTTCTATTTCTGTTCTCCATTATGCTTATTATACTGAACATTGTATAGATTGTATAATTCAAATAAAAGTAAAAAAAAAAAAAAAAATATAGTATTTTTTAAATTTGAGTTTGTCACTATAATATTTATTTGATCACCTTTTTCAAAATTTGAATTTTTTTGGACAAGTTTTAACATGGACTCTAGAACTTTATGTATATAATCAATTTTTTATTTTTTTATTCATTTGAATTACATCTATCAACTCATAAACTTCCGGTTTCTTTTCTAGTGAACTATTAAAATAATTTTCTTCATTGAAAAGGGCTTTTCCCAACTTCTGAAATGGATTATTGTTTAATGAACTATTAAAAACATCATCTTTGAAGATATCTTCTTGAAATTTACGATAAGGTTGTTGTTTTTTTATTTTTTTTATTAAACATTCTTTATTCATTTTGTAAATTTTTTTTATATCAAAACTTCTTGCTATTGACTTAAGCTCAGACATGTTTAAATCACGCATTGTTTGACCTCTCCTAATTCTTGATATAAGATCAATTTTTTTAAGTCCACTATATCCCTTAAGTTTAGCCTCTTTTACTATTGACTTAAGCTCAGAGACTTTAATATTTTCTAATATGTTTATAGAATTTATATTTTCCATTCTTTATCATAATTTTTATTTCATTAACTAAGATATTTAATTTCTTTTTGTGTTCTTTTTATGATAAAATTATTTTACTGATCTTTTTATGTTTAAAGATATTTTAAACACAAAATCAAATGCAAAAGGTTTCAAAAAATAGTAAATGTACCAGAGTGACCCTCTTACTACTTATATATATAATAATAATAATATTTTATTTTTATTTTATATATTGGTTAGTAGTTACATTATATCTCATTTAATACAATAAAATATGTGATTAGTTGATATTACAATATTGCAGTTCATAATATAAATTGATTTAATTTTTACAATAAGATAAATAATATTTAGTAATATACTAATAATATTTCATTAGAATAGCTTTCATGGTCTCTTAAATTTGTATTTCAAATAATAGAATATTAATATTTTGGTTTTTAAATTAACGGTTAGGTTACGTATATTTGTATATTCCTTTATTATTATATCTCTCTTTTTTTTATATAGTTTTATATTTTAAACTTCTATATATATTTTTTTACAGTTTTGTTAAACTAAAAATAATCTCAATTATTATTATATTCATTTTGAACAATCCTCCTTACTTATTTAAATTGTGACAGAGTACGTCCCACTACATATGTGTCATAGATTCTAGTGTATGCACCGCACAATCTTAAATAGTTTTCAATAATTTATTTTATTGATTCAACATAAACATATTTTCTTGATTCCCTTTTATCACAATTTAATTATACCAGTGGCGTAGCCAGGGGGGGCTGAGGGGGTTGCAGCCCCCCCCCCCCGAAAAGCTAAGAAAATTTAAAAATTATTTTATTATTATTTGAATGGTCTATGATTTTCGATCAAAAAGTCTTAAATTACATTTTACTAATTTTAAATTGTCATCTTTATTTTGTTAGTTTTCTATAGCTTCGGCCGTGCTAGTAGGTATTTAATGCGTATACATATTACTATATAACATTGTGCATAGGCCGGTTTCACGATAAAATCTATAAATAAATATTTGTAAGCGATTAGCGACAGACACCCGACGGGCGACGACTGTTCTTATCTTTATGACTTTACACTTACTAATCGTATAATGTAATAGATGTATAAATAATAAATATACACAAACGGGCGACGGAAAATATTATAAACCGGCAGTCGGGACGTATCGCGGTGAATGTAGAACGTATTATTTTGTCATTTTGATATAGGATTTAAATTTTTCAAATAGAATACTCAGATAAAATGGCGGAGAAAAGAAAAGGTCAAACTTTGTTGAATTTTTTCATAAAAAAAACAAAAAATGAGTGAATTGAATGCTATGTATACAAGTCCTCAAGTCCAAAATGAAATAATTATTTATTTTGGAGAACTAATTCAATATGAAATAGTTAAACAAATATCAAAATCCAGTTTTTTTCCTGTTCTCGCCGACGAGACAACTGATATTAGTCAAATCGATCAATTTGAGTATGCATAAGATACCTAGATGAAGAATCAATGATAGTTCGGGAAAACTTTTTAGCATTTATTCCTGTTCAGGATGTAAAAAGAGAAGGTTTAACTAACACTTTACTAGAAACATTGAAAAACCTTGGTTTAAATTTAGAAAAAATGCGTGGTCAAGGCTATGATGGGGCGGCGACCATGTCAGGTGCTTTTAATGGTGTACAGGCAATTGTGAGAAAAAAATATCCTAAAGCGTTATACACTCATTGCATATCGCATTCTTTGAATCTTTGTTTGTCTGACGCTTCTAAGGCTCAAGATATTCGAAATGCTTTTGGAACTGTATCAGAATGTTGTGCATTTTTTCACTACTCCGCAAAAAGAACCCACATTTTAAAAGAAAAAGTTTTAGAAATTAATCCAAAAACTCAGGAAAATAAACTCAAATCACTGTGCGAAACTAGATGGGTTTTGCGTCATGAGGCTATAATGATTTTTAAAGAATTTTTGCAGCCAATAGTTTCTGCTTTAGAGAAAATTGAAAATGATTCAAAAAATAAGGAATTAATAAAACGAGCACATAGTCTTTTGAATAATATCTGCAATTTTAATTTCTTAGTAGCTATCTATGTTTCAAATAAATTATTGAGTTTTACTTACAATTTATCTGAGTATTTACAAACTAAGAATATAGATTTAGTAAACGCATTTGAAAGTGTATCCGAAGTCTCCAAGAACCTTCAAGATATTAGAGAAAATTCAAATGTCGAGTTTCATGAAATTTATGAGGGAGTAAAAAGTATTTCAGTTTTGTTAAATGTTAATGAAACTATGCTACTTATGTGTGGTAGACAAAAAAATCGAAATAATGTGCCTTTTAAAGATATTGAAGAATTTTACTGACGTGCAATATTTATTCCATACTTAGATGATTTGCTTTGCTCACTAAAACAACGTTTTCTATCTCATAAAGATACTATAGACGCTGTGCAAGCTGTACAACAGCGCTTTGTGGACAAATATTGTACTAATAGGAGGGAACATCAAAACGCATTATCACTTAACGTATATGGGATACAGTGATTTTTTTTTATTTGAATGTTAATAAATAAATATAATATTTATGTTAATGATAGATAATTAAAAACAGTGCACTACCTAGGTACTTGTTAATAATTTGTAATAAAAATAATCATATACCTAATATATTATATATTATTTATCTAATATTCTGATGATATTATTATTGCTATTTTCTGTATTTTGATACGTAGGTAATTAAAAGTAATTTGTACTTGTTAGTTTTCATTGCTTACTACCTAGTAATTTTATTATTCTAAATTTTATTAGGTATTTTAAGTTTTTTTAAATCATAAATTCATAATGAATAATAATAAAAAAATAAAATGCAAAAAAATGTGTTGTGTAGTGGATTGTCATAATACCTATCAAACAGGACATAAATTGTTCAGCTTTCCAAATAGAAGCTATGAAAGAGAATTAAAAGCAAAATGGTTAAATAGTATTAAACGAATCAAGTATGTTTATGATTATGATTTTTAATGTAGGTACCTATTTCTTTTCAATAACTAGTACCTATAAACAATTTCTATACTTAGTGTTGATGGATCACCATGGCAACCAAAAATGCATGATGTTGTGTGCAGTGCTCATTTCGTTGGAAACATTCCATCTAAAAATCCCAACAGCCCTGCCTATATTCCAACATTATTTCCTAACACATATAAAAAGATATCAATTAATGAAATGCAGCAAAATGATAGACACAATCGCTACAGAGCTAAACAAAGAAAATGCAATACTGCCACACCATTTACTATGACAATAAATGACTCAAATTTAGAAATTAATGAAAATGTGGTATCAACTAATTGTAGCCATGATATTGGAACTCAAGTAGCTTTTGATGTTTCTGACGTCCAATGTTTTTCATTTGAATGCACTTTTGAAAGGGGTAATAATTCAGTTAGTACATTTGTTGCAAGTATTTCTAACAAAATGCTTACTAATTCAAAAAAAATATTAGTTGATAAATCATGTGGCCCTATTTCTGACAATTTAATTTCATGTCTTGATTGTCAGAAATTCCATGGATATGAATCAATTAAGCACGAGTCTTCCCTAAAAGATTTAACTGGAACATCTTTTAAAGTATTTAATCTTCTTTTATCAATGATGCCTGAATCTTCTAGTAATAGTAATTTAAATTGTAATAATAAACTACTAATTTTTCTTATAAAATTAAAGCTGGGTATAACTTTTTCAGCACTAAGTGTGCTTTTTAATGTTCATCGTACCACAATCAGTAGAATATTTTTTGATACACTCACAATTTTAGTAAGTAAAACCAGTGCATTTATATTTTGGCCAAATAAAAAAACAATCCAAGAAACTCTACCTGAAGTATTTAAAATTAATTTTCCTGAGTGTCGCTGTATTATTGATTGCACAGAATTTAAAGTTGAGCAACCACCATCAGTGGAACAAAGAGTTTATATGTATTCTAGATACAAATCATGCTATACTATAAAAATACTTGTTGGAATTACACCAAATGGTTGTATATGTTTCCTTTCAAAGAGTTATGGAGGAAGAAGCAGTGACTCTTATATCACTAATGATAGTGGATTTCTTAAGAATTTAGAACTTGGAGACATTGTTTTGGCTGACAAAGGGTTTCCAGGTATTAAAACATTATGTGATGACCAAAAGTCTATATTGGTAATGCCACCTATCTTGCACAATGGGAGATTTACTGAGGAAGAAATAATTAATACTTATTCAGTTGCTAGTGTTCGTTTATATATAGAACGTTTGTTTGCTAGATTAAAAACTTATAAAATATTAAATAATATAAAAATTGATTTTCTACCTCATATTGATGATATTATTAAAATGTGTTGTGTTTTAACAAACTTACAATCCCCAATTATTAAGCAATAACCAATGTACTTATATTTATTATGTTATTAAAATAATTATATATCAACTTACCTATACAATTTGTATACATGAGTTTAGGTTTAATTATAATTTAAGAAATATAAATATTACATGTATAATTAATTATTAAGTATGTACATATTATTTTTTTAATGAAAGTTCTGTCAAATATGTGGAAAAATAAAACTGCTCAATTTTTGATACTGTCAAGCTTATAAAATTATTATTTCTTTCTACAGTAATCAGAAGTGGTTTAACATAATTAAAAATAAATAAGTCACATTTTGTTAAACCTGTACAAAACATTAAAAATTGACATTGTGTGTAATATGTATGTGTTGGTTTTAATGTTACCTTACCATAACTCATATTTCAGATAACTCAAGTTTAATTTTCCACCAGTCTCTATAGGTGTATTTGTGCATGAAATAGGGCATTTAATTTCCAAGACTCTATCAACTTTACCATTCTTTATAATTAACCCATCTGGAGAAGCACAAATCCATGGGTATTCCGTATGAATAATTAAACCACACTCAATATAATCACATTCAGTATATGTTTTAAGTAAGATTCAATTGCAGTTTTTTCAGTCATTATACCATAACACACATTTATTGATGCTTTACCTTTAAGTACAGAATTTGACATCAAAATATTAGCAACCTTTTGGTAAGACATTCTTGTATTAATAACTTGATGAGTTTTTGTAGCTGAAATCCTTATTTTTCGTTGTTCAACCCATGTTTTTGATTCAGACTGTTTGATAGTTTGAATAAATATCTTTTTCACTTCATTGTCATTGACAACAATATTGTTTAAATAGTAATTATATTCATTTATATTTAATGGAAACTTGTAAAAATTGTTGAAATTAGAAAAGTTAATTAATTTTTGTCTAACCAAAATAAAATCTAAACTTGGTCCATGTCTGGAATATAATTCATTTATTTCTGTTTGATCTACTAACCATTTTACACAGCTTTCACATTCTCTGTCTAATTCTGTTTTAGTTTCTACACTTAGAAGTTTACTGAAGCTACATGGAATATCAAGAATATTATAGTTTGAAACTAACTCAATATGATTTACTTCTACTAGGTCATTAGTTTTAAATTTTTTTTTTGGAATAAATAATTCTGAAATTGTTTTTCCTTTTTTGTATTTTTGCTCACCAGCTTTTGAAGGTTTCCCCTATTGTTTCTCAAAATCTGTTTTAGACTTAGCATCTTCTTGATTAATATAGTGTACCAATGCAGCAATGTGTTTACACTTCTTCCCAGCACCAGCTGGACACTGACATTCTGCATTAGTAACATTTCTAGTAGAGTCCAACTTAATTTAAAATACAAAGAAAACATACAATTTAAATATAAGTAGTAACTAGTATACTAATATACATATTATAGTTTTACTCTTTTGCTTACTTCAAGTTTAACTTCATATGGTGGGTTACTAACAGATGCTTGTCTAATTACAAGTGATTTAATAAATGAAATACCATCATTAATTATTACTTCAGTGCAATTTATTACATGTCCACTGTTAGCCAAGTTCATGCCTTTTTTATTATTTTGTACAACTTCGTAAAATATGGTTTGAAAACCACAAGTTATTACGATATCTGGGTTAGATGTCATTTTTAAAAATGTTAACACTACATTAAAGCTTAATAGGTAAACTAAATTAATTAGGTATTGGCTTTCTAATGTGCAATAATTTGAATTATTTGAGTTGGCTTATTAATTATTATTTTTGTCTTTTTATCTGTTAAATATCTTATCTATTCAAAATATGATAAATAATAATAAATCATATAATAATATTAAAATGTCAACACTGATTATTGCAAATAATATTATAAATAACAACAATATTAATTTAATATTTTAATTCCTATACATTATTATAATAGCATTTATCCCTCCATTAAGTGTAACAGTTGTCTCCCAGACCGCGCTGTTTTCCATAACTTGCATAGTGTCTATAAAGTCATTACATTATGTATTGCAATCGTTGGCTGTTGATAACTCATTTTCGTGTTTAAAACCATTATTTTGTGTTTGGCCGTCTAAACTCATCCGAGTTGATCGTCGTTTTCGCGCCCTGTCGTGTTCGCGGTCATATTGTTTTTGGCTCGCTTGCCACCCGGCTTATTGTATTTTGTGCCGTCGCCCGTCCGTCTTACGCAGCGCGACCCAAGCCGGTCTGTTCACCCACGTGTCCTTCGCCCGTCCGGTCTACGCTGTGCAAGCACGTGTCCATGATCCTCGTCGATCTGTATGTTTGTGCCGTCGCCCATCCGTCTTACGTAGTGCGACCCGTGTAGTGCACCTCTCCCCTTTTTTCGCTTTTCGCGTATTGTTCGCCCGCAACGCCAAATTCGCTGTGCAAAAACGTTAAAATATATTCAGCCATTTTATCTTTTGTGCCGCGGTCTACGCCGTGACAACGGACGCTCACGCGCAACGGTTCGCGTCGTCGAGTTCGCGACTCACGTATCACGGTTGTCAACATCAACATCGCCGGTACCAGGATCAACATCGCTGGTATCAGGTCGTACACGCAAATTATTATTCGAGTTATTATCCGACGCTGTATTTTGTACTATTTATATTTACTCAATAGTTCTCCGCCGATCGACTTGTGATCGTGCTTATAAACTAACCTTAGTACGTAAGATTAATTTGTAGAACCGACGCAATAAATTTGTATATATATTATCAGTCGAAAAATTCTATTGTTTTTTTTTTATATTTGTGTTAGGGTGCTTTTCACTCATCATCGTTAATTGTATTGTTGCTATAGGAATTAACCAGCCTCTTCATTTCCCCATTAAATTATACAGTCCACGTTCTCCCTCCTTACAGGGTTATCGAACTATTTGTCGCAGTAACAAAAAGGAGATAATCGCACACAACGGGTTACGCGTAGATTGCCGTCCGTGCGCACACGCACACATACGCGTCAACTCGTCCGCCGGCTTCGTGTGCAGCCCTATCGCACAATCATATTATATTCATGTTTATTAAATTCGAGTTTGTTTTATTATATAAAATGTTATTATACTAAATTATGTCCAATTGAAAAGAAAATTGATTACTATTTTTATTGTTTTTTCTTAAATAAATAATACAGGTAAAATAATTTATTGTATATTACTAATACTAAACCACCGCTGTGAAAAAAATTGATCAGCCCCCCCCCCCCCCGAAAAAAAATCCTGGCTACGCCACTGAATTATACAATTTACATTTTACGGTGAAAAGTCTAATGAATTTATTACGATATTATGTCTCATCTATTATAAGTTAAAACAATTGATGGACTTGGCATTACTTCTAAATAATAATTTAATTCATAACAATATGGTTCACTCACATCTCTATCTATAGTCATATCTGACAAAAATCTTTTTGATGCAGATATCATTTCCATAATTATCTCTCCCTCGTATGGTTCTAGAATAGACGTATTAGCTGCGACCAGAGTTGGGCATTATTCGAATAAAAAATTATTCTTAATTTTATTATTGATATTTAGTATGCGTCGGGACACCGTAGAGACCACACGTATTTACGCGAACCGTCTTTAATAGCTCCCGATAGCAGTATCAAAACAACTGTGCTGGATACGGCAAACCGGTATGTATACAATATTACACTGAATACAAAGTCCAATAACACACAACTGCATAGCATAAACCAACACGCACGGGCGATAGCCCGTTATCATAAGCTCGTTATTAACAACTAACACGAATAAAATGAGTTCAAACTCAAATACCTCCGATAAACCAAATAATCGTAACAAAAATAAAGTCCCACCTCTCATCATTAACAAATCCAGACTTCTCTCAAACAATGTAGATTCGAACTCTCCGTCCCCAAACTCCGACAATGAGTTTAGATCACCGAGAAAAACAACCAAAGCACAAGATCGTTCCAATACCAGAACAACTTTTTTTTTCCACACCAAATCAATATTCTGCATTAGACTGTATGGAAACAGGCCAAACAGATACACCTCCAAATACATCTGACACAATCGATGTACCGACTAATGATCAAAATATAAACCCAAACAACAATGATATACAAATACAATCAACTGATAACCACCCGAAAATACCTCCACTATTCGTAATTAACATATCTGAATTTACGCAGTTTCGTCAACTGATATCTACAGTCATTCATAATGACTTTACTATCGCAGCTAAAATAAATAACATAAAAATTAATTTACAAACAATAGAAGACTTCAGATCGCTCACCAAATTCCTAGACGAAAAAAAATATGAATATTACACATACAGGCTAAAAGAAGAGAAAGGCATATCAGCTATAATAAGAAACTTACCTATGTCAATTACAGAAACGGAGGTCACAGAAGAACTAAACAACCTAAATTTCCCTGTTCATACAGTTATAAGACTAACTAACAAAGACAAAGCGCCCACCCCTTTATTGGCTCTACAACTATTAAATAATCCCAAAGCCTAAGAAATCTTTAAACTTAATAAACTGCTAAACTGCATAATAACCATAGAGCCCCGGCGAAAATCTAATGACCCTCCCCAATGTACCAACTGCCAAAGATATGGACACATTTACAAATCTTGCAAACTACAATCTCGCTGCGTCAAATGTAACGGCTCACACCACTACACGGAATGCGATAAAACTCAGATAACCCCACCAAATTGTGTAAACTGCAACGGCTCACACCCAGCTAATTATAAAGGATGCACATACTTCAAAAAGATCAAACAAAAAAAATCAGTCAACATTCAAGCAAGCTTCCAACCGAAAACATACCGTTAATAAATGCAACTACTAATAAAATTAGTAGTAATGATAACAAACCCACAAAAAATATCTCAAATCAGGCCTCATACGCAGATAAAATCAGAGGTAAAACTAACCACGCCCACCCAACTCAAACCAACGCAGAAAACACATCAACTGAATTCCTAAATGAAAATCTACAAAAAACAATAACAAAATTTATCGAAAATATTCTACAAAATATACAGACCATTATAAGCTCCATTTTCCACTCAATTACAAATAACCTATCTATACCTCTCAATAATGAACACAATTAAACTAAAAGATATCAAACTCGTCAACTGGAATGCCAATGGCATTAAAAACAAAAAATCAACAATTATTGAATTTTTATCCCGACATAAAATTGACATAGCATGCATAACAGAAACGCATCTTATAAATAACGAGCCTTTCAGTATCACTGGATATAATACCTACAGAAAAGACAGAAATACGACTCATTCATCCGGGGGAGTAGCTATTCTAATAAGAAAATCTATCAAGCATCATCAATCAAGCACACCTGAAATGATTAATATTGAAGCCACGACCATAATAGTCCCAACAGACAAACATGATATAAAAATAATTTCAGTCTACAATCCACCAAATAAACAAATCCGTAAAGACGACATATCCGGACTCTTCAACAACAACCCAACAATACTATTAGGGGATCTAAACTCCAAAAACGAAATCTGGGGTTGCTTAAAAACAAACCCAAATGGTAACAAATTACTAAAATTCACCTCTGAGCTAGGAATCCTAATCTCACCGCCAGAGGAACCAACCTTTCAACGCGCTGGCAGGCAACCTGATATACTTGATATCGCTCTAATTTTAAATATCTCAGCTGATATACATCATCAAGCCATTAACGAACTAGACTCAGATCATTTACCAGTTATCACCACCCTATGTCAACAAGCCAAAGTAAATGTGTCAAATCCAAAATTAATAAATCGACCAATAAACTGGGACACCTTTAGAGAAAACCTCGATATAAATATAAAAATCAATAAACCCCTTCAAACTAGTTGTGACATAGACAGCAATACACAACACCTAACTGAATCAATTCAAGATGCAATAAAATCCGCGTTAGCCCCTAGAAACCCAACAAAAAAACAACCCAATTACGCCACCCAACTCCCACTTTATATCCAAAAGTTACTTAAAGAAAAACACAAAGCAAGGAGAAAATGGCAAAGAACTAGAGAAACCAACATAAAAAAGCGTCTAAACCAACTAACCAGGAGAGTCAAATGGGAATTAGACAACCATAGATATAACTCCTACAAAATGTACCTATCAAAACTAAACCCAAAAGATGCCAGCTTATGGACTGCCACAAAGAGAATCCTAAAACGACAAGATACGATTCCCCCTCTTAAAATTGGAATAGCAAAATATGAAACAAATCCAGAAAAGTGTACAGTTTTTGCTCACCACTTTGAAAGCTGCTTTACATCGGAAGATGAAGACGCAAACAAATTACAAGACACCGATCCTACCCACAAAAACCAAAATCAAAATCAAAATCAAATAAATCCTATCTGCCCTTGCAGTCCCAAAGAAATAAAACAGATAATAAACTGGCTCGCAAACAAAAAAAGCTCAGGGCACGACCTCATAACGAACAAAATTCTCAAAAACCTCACATTAAAATCCCTTGCGTATCTAGCAAGCCTCCTAAACTCAATGCTCAGAATCGGCTATTTCCCAAATACCTGGAAAATAGCTATAATTATCCCTATTCACAAACCTGGGAAAAATAAAAACTCACCGTCAAGCTATAGACCAATAAGCTTACTCTCTACCCTCTCCAAAATACTAGAACGAATAATGCTCCGCAGAATAAAACCCTACCTGAAAATCATTCCACTCCATCAATTTGGTTTCAAACCTCTACACTCTACATGCCACCAACTTCAAAGAATATCTGAAATAATAGTAAAGGGATTTGAAAAAAAAGAATATACATCCACGGTCTTCCTTGACGTCGCACAGGCTTTTGACAAAGTCTGGCACCAAGGCCTACTGCAAAAACTAGCTAAACTAAATTTACCAACCTATCTTTATAATATAATCAGATCATTCATCACAAATCGCTCCTTTCAAGTCCGAATAGGCACTGATACTTCTAAAATACACCTAGTAAAAGCTGGAATCCCACAAGGATCAGTCCTAGGGCCCATACTGTTCAACATTTTCTGTCATGATATCCCAAAGCCACAGGAATGTCAATTAGCAATGTACGCAGATGACACTGCTACCATAACGCAGAATAAAAATCTTGAAACCTCTATCGAGGACCTACAAAAATCACTAGACCAAGTATCAAACTGGTTTGCAAAATGGAAACTAAAATTAAATCCCACTAAAAGCGAAGCGAAGATCTTCACCTTAAAAAGGTATACAAACCCAACGGAAATAAAAATAAATAACCAAACCATAATATGGAACAACAAGGATCAGGCAATCAAATACCTTGGAGTTTTTCTTGATGAGAAATTAACCTGGAAAACACATATAAACAAGAAACTAAACCAAGCATGCACTAGGATGAGACTACTATACCCCCTAATTAATTATAGCTCTACACTACAGATCAAATGCTCACTTTTAATATATACTTCAATCATTAGACCGCTAATAACATACGCATGCCCCGTATGGGCTGCTGTATCTAAAACAAAAATGAAAAAACTTCAGACAATACAAAACAAATTCCTCAGGATAGCCCTTAAATCGCCATGGTTCATGCGCAACACACAGCTCCATAACGACACGGGAATTCCCTACCTTGATAAATGGATCCAAGAACAATTCAAAAAATTCCACCAACAATTAAAATCAGTCGAAGGAGCCGTTCACTACGAAATTGGCAGACGAACAAAAAACCCCAGGCTGAAACCTCGTCTTCCACAAGATATCTTCATATCCCAAGAACCAACTTCAGGATCCGAATCCGAACAAACATAAACACGTACTCATTACTAAAAATTACAGCTTATATTTATATTAATTTTATATCCTATATTTCATAACATATACATAGATATGGTTGCAAAGAAATTTTCAAATTATATACTATCTCTTATTATCTTTATATCCAAAAATAACATTTTTAATGTAAACCACTAATGTAAACTTTAACTTATTTGTTAAAAAACCTTGTAAAAACAAAAATTTGTTGAAACAAAAATAAAATAATAAATAAAAAAAAAAAAAAAAAATTATTGATATTTATTTTTATTCATTATTTTAATTTTTATTATTCGTTATTCATTATTCGGATATTTTTATTTACTATATTTTATTCATTATTCGGTTATTCGTTATTCATTATTTGTTATTCATTATTCCCCATAATCATATAAATAATAAATTTAAATTCTAAATAACGGTCGTTCACCAACAGTCTACTCAGTGGCTCAGCTGCACGACGTGGACACCAACGTGTATATCGAACCTTGCAGTGAATTATGTACCCAACATTAGGCGAGTTAAACCCCGTACTGTATATTTTTTCACTCGTTTTTCCAATATACATTTATGACACACCACGTCACAACGTAGGTCAATAGGGTTTTGCTAATAAATGTAGTATTAAATTAGTCGGATAATTAGGAGTTGGGTAGTCGAAGATAAAACATTATTATGTCTTCGGCTTGAAAACGTAGATAATATTTTATCTTATAAATGTAGTCTTAGACTAAACAAACTAATAATAACAATATTTTCGTTAATAGGAACGATAATTCCGACTGTCAGTTAGATAAATTATTAAATATGATCTTTATATGATTTTATATAAGTACCGTAAAAGGGGGTGAATATGGTCATGGAGGTGAATCGGGTCAGTGGTTTATATTTTTCTTATATTTTATGATAACAAATAAAATAATAATGATATGAATAATGTTAATGCGTCTTTGAAAATTAGAGATGCACAACGAAATTATAGATTAGTCACAACCATATGATAAGATTTTTTCTATTATCAGTTGATATTGCAATATGATCCTTATCATTTGATGAATTTCCACCGCCCAACAAACTTTATATAAACCGGCCTTACCGACCAGTACTGCGAACAAATTCGGACATGCACACTGACACACATACATCTGTACGGCAGAGTTTCAGTGGCGGCGACAGTGTTGGATGCCCGAAACCGGATGCCTGTACGACAAACGTCGTGTACCTATATCAAATAATGATGTGTTCGAAAATATATATTTCAATAATACTACGTAAAGCGGAACGCGTATTCCCCTTCTTGACACGAGACTGTATATCGTTCACACGAATTTTCTAGTATATAATGTATATTATAATAGGATTATGTTATATTATTATAATTATATATAAATACATAAACCTAAAATATGCACCGAAATTGCATGACTTCTCCATCTAAATTCATCATATTATGGTATTGACCAAACATTGTTAGTACGCCATGAATGTTGAGCTTTTATTCGATAAATTTTATAAATAAATTAACTAGATATATAAATAAATATCACTTATCTGATATAGACCAGATCAATCTAGTACGAACAATTATGATTTTTGTGGATGTTGTGCATTTAGAAGTAAGCAAAATGAGAATGTAAAGGTTTCAAATATAGGAGTGTAATATACATTAAAATTAAAAATAATAAAAAAAGTTATAAATATAAAATTAAAAAATTAAAAACTGGTAAAAATTTGAATAGAATATCTAACCTTTTTTGTGCTCTTGACTCAAATCAACCATTTGAATTTTTCTCCACAAACTTTGATCTAAATTAAAACTGCATATATTCATTTGAACTGATAGTGACACAATTAATAATAATGAGTGTATTGCTTTTTCAAATTCAGCAAATATTATTTTAAGTAAAAACGATTTAATATATTGTGTAAATGTTTAATATATTATTCGATTAAACACTTATATTGTGTTCTTCTAAAGAAATAATTTTAACGGATTACTTTTTGGGCTAAATTAATCGATCCAGAAACGGAAACTTACCTAATAAAAAGAATATACTTATTTATTGTATAATAAGAATTCCATACGACCATATATACTTAAGAAATGACATATTATAATAGTTAGATAAACTAATATTAGTATGTGATTAAGCCGGTCTTCTATCGTGCGGAATTGACGACGCAGAAAAATATATCAATCAATGACAATGTAAAGAACATGAAATATATATATATAGTGTAGGTCACAGCTGGTTAAAATTAAAGCAAAATGTACATAATGGAAAGCAAATACTAAATCGAATATAATGGTATATGTATATAATGCGAATAGACGTCATGGTCGTCTGGGTAGTGTATATATTTGAATCGGCTATTGTTGTCACAAGGACCTCAGCAATATTATACTACGAACCGTACGGGTATCTACAAATACTAAAATGTACATGTTCATAAACACATATGTCGTATATTAACAGAGTGATTTCTTAGGCATGCTCATTTACTATTATATATTTAAATTCTAATTTTTTAATTTTTTTAGTATAAAAAGACATTATTTTCAAATACTTAAATTGTTCACAATATTTTAAGAAATATCTTGGGGTGATACCAACTTTGGTTTTTAAAAAAAGAACCTATATGTTTGTAAATTAGATAATTCTTTTAAAAATGTTGACTTTCCTTTATCATAATTTGATCAGTAAATTTCCTATTTATTTTTATTGTAAATACAAAGAATAAATAGAATAATATTCTATTATAAATTTATAAATTTATAATTACTTTGTAAATATATATGAATTTCGTAGTTATAGACGTTATTCGGGGTATTTCTCGAACATACGAGCCTTAAGTGGAAAGGACAATCAACCACATCAATGTTATATATAATTGTGTCTTTAACATCTATATTATTTGTTTATTAGGATAGTATTCTTGTAATTTAAATTTCTATTAGTAGTATTAATTTTAAATTCAAAGGAAATAAACAAATGCAAATTAACGTTTATTCTTACGATTAGTCATATATTACATTTGATAACTTCTAAGTTATCGCGGATTGTCGTACATTTCTTTTTTAAAAATATTTATTTTCACATTGACAACAATATAAATAAAATATGTATAAATTATTTTATTGATATTGACCAAATCAATGTTAAAAATTATTGGGTGTTTATCAGCAATATTATTTGTTTTTCGGCTAGTATTCTTAAATTTTAAATTGCTATTAGTAGTATCATTTATTAAATCAAATGAAATTAACATATGCAAATTAGGATTTATAGTCATCGCGAGTCACATAATACATCTGATATTTTCTAAATTATCACAGATTGTAATACAATTCTATTTTGAAATTATTTATTTTCACATTGACAACAATATAAATTAATGTGAAATAAAATTGTGTGCTTAACATCAATATTATTTGTTTTTAGGATACTATTATTAAAACTTCAATTAATATTAGTAATATATAGGGAAGTTCGCCCAATAGAATTGCAGTTCGTCAGGTTCTCCGGTAGGCGGGAACCAACATTAACACCACACTGATCATGAAGAAGCCTCCGTCACCAGGTCATAAAAGGAGGCGCGCAGGAACGTCGATCACCATTTCTGTCTCAACAGCCACCTTTATTTTCCAGTTTAAATTTCAGCTTTGAATCAATTCCACAAGATGCAATTGTCCATGGCATGTGTAGTGATACTGCTTGCAGTCACTTTCAACATAAACGCGATGTCAATTTCCGGTGCACCCGATGTGGTTTTAAAAACAAGATCAGAAGCACAGCTCCAGGATCAACAAGGTAAAAAATGATAATCTTTATCGTAATAATAATTGTTTTTTTTTTGTACATGATCATTTTTATTTATTGTTAAGACTTATAATTTTAATTTACCATTATCAATGTTATTATTTAATTTTATATTATTTTTTTTTAAATAAATAAAATGATGTGTCGATTATATGGACTTGCCGTTTTCAAAAACACTACAAAACGATAGTTAATTCACTCCGGAATGCACTCGTACTACTTACAAAGCTGTAAGCCGAAAGCCTGATTTTACACGACCATCGGAAATGAGATTAGCTTTTTCCGGGTGAGTCCCGCGGTATCAATGCACAATGAGAACGACGGCGATCTCCGACGGCGAATTTACCGTAGGGTTGCAACCAAAGGGTTTTGTCTTAGAGTCATGAAAACGGTATGAGTGCACTTCTCGTTACCTTTACTATCACCTCATGGGGGTTTTGAAAATTGTTTAGACACAAAAAAAATGTAATTTATTACACATTAATAAAAAAAATAAGATTTTTTTTTTACACGATGAAAATAAACATTTGATAAACATTACAACGGTACATGGTCTAACCGTCATAGAATTCGACCATTCGGCCATGTATAAGAAATGAAGTCGCAAACAACGACAACAGGATGGTTGTCCTGATGACAATCGATTTTTCATCATATAAAAGGAAATTTAAGTTGGACTACGAAAACAAATTAAATAACTATTTACAGCAAAACAATGTCTTTAATTAAAATTAATGAATTTTTCATATAATGATAAGTGTATGTCTGTTTTATTATAAAAATTGTTGATTTTTGATGTTTTTAAATATTTGTGATGGTTATTTTTTTTTACTGTGGGTGGCGGGGTTAAAATTAATTTTGTTATTGTCTCGGATTGTATTTGATTTTTTAGAGCTATAAGTAGTTGGTTATAGTTCTGCATTTTAATGTTATAAATGTCATAAAAAGTGTGTAAAGTTGTACCAAAATTATCTTTTAAATATTTGTCAATGTATATGGCAATTTTTTGTATGTAGCTGTTGTATTCCACCTGAAGAAAATATAATTATTAATATTATTATTATTGGTTAGTACCTTATTTGACCAATGCAAACACTCATAATATGTTTCTGTTGGCACCACAGAAATTTCTTTTACGTAAAAATTTTTTGGTATTTTTATACAGTGTTTTACAATATATGTAATGTTTTGTTTATATTTAAAGTCAATAACTTCTAACATTGCCGATTTTTCCATAATATAGACATTTTTTTAAATTATTTTGTTGCTGGGTGGTGGTAAATGCACTGCTTTGAAAATGGCAGTAACATTTTTGCATATTTCATTTAGCTAAAATACAAGTATTGATATTATTATTAGGTATTATTATATTATTGGGCATGGATGAAAAACTTACTGTAAAGTTGGTTTTACCCACTATTGAAGAGCACCTCCTCAATGCTGCAGCAATAAACATTTTAAGATCCTCTCCGTCTTCCACTTTAATAAAATTGTATAATTTGTTACCCTGCTTTATTTCCATGGATTGGAACATAGGATTTCTGATGACAATTAAACATACAGTTATTTACGAAACAATTACGAGAATGGTAATATGACTAACTTCTTGTAGATGCCGCCGATGTCAAATGTAATATTGTTATTCGAAAACAGTAAAAACAATTTAAATTTTTTTATAATTTTTTTCGGAACGTGACGGTTAGCATATATGGTATACCCGTCACTGCCTACACATTGTTGTAGGATATCTACAAGCTCTACCGCTCTCCTCATCTGACGGATCGTATTTTTGGTAGAAATAAGTTCAGGCAAAATTGCCGAAAACGAATTATATTCGAGGCTAATAAAATGACAAACATAAATATTAACGTCATCAGCACAAGTTAATTAATATTAAAATGTATATTAATAATATGAATAATACCTGACGGTATTGCACATATCGGTGCAATTTTTGTTTTGCAGTACATTATTAATGCAATTAATTGATTTTTGTTTTAGTAATTGATTGAAAATGCACGTCTTTACAATGGGTGGACTGGACAGTACATTTTCAATCATTAACGGTGGAGGAGTCTTAACATGGTTTTGGCTGTAGGCAAAAACAGACAATAATAAACGACATGTCAATTAAATTAACAACTGCATAATACATACATGGATTGTTTGAACAAAATGAAATATTGCCATTTTTTTGATTTTATTATGTTTGTATATTTTTCAATGTACCGTATTCTTGTTGTTTTCCCCATTTTTTTTTTATACTTAATTTCCGTGAAGCTGGATGCCAATTTGTAAGCCATTGACCCATTGGACATACACTCATCCAATTGGCCAATGGCTAACAAATGGTCATATATTTGTTGGAGCTCTTCGATATAAATGACTGACGGATTTGATGGAATCATCCACATCAAGTCATTGATATTGTTTAAAAAATCTTCCTCAAAAAAATAGAAATTTTGGCCACCAACTTTTAATAACAATTCGATTGATTTTACGTCAAATGAGGATTGCATATCACTCATTTGACGTAAAACGTTTACGACAGCTTCTCCGGAGTTCTTTAAAAAATTATTAGTTAGTGAGATTAAACAGTTATTTAAATTATCTTTATTAATATTAAATATAAATATAAATATTATTAATATTGTATTTGAATTATTGTTTTTTTTAATTAATAAAATCTAAGTTCTTACTTCATAGAACCTAATCCTTGAGGTAGGTAAAGAGTGTCTGTCTGAAATTAATAATAGATTTTTTTAAATTTTATTTAAAAAATCATTTTAAGAGAAGAAAATTTGGAAATTAATACAGGATTACCTATATTATATATGATAATAGTTGAGAATAAATTATAATACACTCAAATTTTGTAATGCAATGGTTTTAATGACATTGTATGCTTACCATCGTGTACTCCGTAATTGCCAATAACATGCAATTCAATTGGAGCAAAAGTTTCCCTCACAGGGAGCGTATCGTTTGGCTATAATTTAACTAAAAAATATAAATATATTAATATTTTAGATTTTTAATTAATTTTTAAATCAAAGCATACAGTGGTGGTGTGGTCGAGTTGTCCAGAAAATGATAATCGGTGCAGGATAACGGATGTAAAATACTACGTTTTGCCACCCCTACAAGTCCAATAAGCTAACCCGGTGACTTAAAACCATATACATTGGTGCATTGGTGGTACAGCCATCAGCATACGCGTGCTGTATTACGATAAATACTGTATAATCGTGTATTAAAAAACTCCAAAAATCGTATAAAATCAACCCTTTCACCGATCGCATTGAAACTATCACAGATTGATATAGAATAATGGTGGTAAACCTTATAAATCACTTAAAAAGATGAAATTAGGTAATAATTCATAAAAATCTAATTTATTGTTGAAATTTAAGGTGTAGAATACTTCATTTTTAATAAATCTTGAAATAACTTGGGGTAATATAATAGAAGTAATTATTATCATGGTGGTTAACCATATTAATCACTTAAAATGATGATAACACAAACAATACTCATAAAAATCTAAATAATTGTTGAAATTTACGGGGTAAATTCAACAATTTTATCAAATCTTGTAAAACCTTGGGGTTTTATTATACAATAAATAAAAATAATGGTGTCAAACCTTATACATCTCTTAAAATGTTGAAAATACAAACTATATTCATAAAAATTTAATTAATAATTGAAATTTAAGGTGTAGAATACATCATTTTTAATAAATCTTGTAATAACATGGAGTTATTAAATACAATAAATTAAAATCATGGTGCAAACCTTATACATAACTTTAAACGTTGAAAATACAAACTATATACATAAAAATCTAATTAATTATTGAAATTTAAGGGGTTGAATATGCATTTTTAATAAATCTTGCAAAAACTTGGGGTTTTATAATACAATAAATTAAAATCATGGTGCAAACCTTATACATAACTTAAAATGTTGAAAATACAAACTTTATTCATAAAAATCTAATTAATTATTGAAATTTAAGGGGTAGAATACATCATTTTTAATAAATCTTGTAATAACATGGGGTTATATAACACAATTAATTATTATCATGGTGGCAAACTTTATAAACCACTTAAAATTATGAAATTAGGTAATAATTCATAAAAATCTAATTAATTGTTGAAATTTAAAGGGTAGAATACTTCATTTTTAATAAATCTTGTAATAACTTGGGGTAATAAAATACAATAAATTAAAATCATGGTGGCAAACTTTATAAACCACTTAAAATTATGAAATTAGGTAATAATTCATAAAAATCTAATTAATTGTTGAAATTTAAAGGGTAGAATACTTCATTTTTTATAAATCTTGTAATAACATGGGGTATTATAATACAATACACTTTATACATAACTTAAAATGTTGAAAATACAAACTTTATTCATAAAAATCTAATTAATTATTGAAATTTAAGGAGTAGAATATGCATTTTTAATAAATCTTACAAACACTAGGGGTTTTATACTACAATAAATTAAAATCATGGTGCAATCCTTATACATAACTTAAAATGTTGAAAATACAAAATTTATTCATAAAAATCTAATTAATTATTGAAATTTAAGGAGTAGAATATGCATTTTTAATAAATCTTACAAACACTAGGGGTTTTATACTACAATAAATTAAAATCATGGTGCAATCCTTATACATAACTTAAAATGTTGAAAATACAAAATTTATTCATAAAAATCTAATTAATTATTGAAATTTAAGGGGTAGAATACATTATTTTTAATAAATCTTGTAATAACTTGGGTTAATATACTACAATAAATTAAAATCATGGTGCAAACTTTATAAACCACTTAAAATTAAGAAATTAGGTAATAATTCATAAAAATCTAATTAATTACTGAAATTTAAGGGGTAGAATACTTCATTTTTTATAAATCTTGTAATAACATGGAGTTATATAATACAATAAATTAAAATCATGGTGCAAACCTTATACATAACTTTAAATGTTTAAAATACAAACTATATTCATAAAAATCTAATTAATTATTGAAATTTAAGGAGTAGAATATGCATTTTTAATAAATCTTACAAACACTAGGGGTTTTATACTACAATAAATTAAAATCATGGTGCAATCCTTATACATAACTTAAAATGTTGAAAATACAAAATTTATTCATAAAAATCTAATTAATTATTGAAATTTAAGGAGTAGAATATGCATTTTTAATAAATCTTACAAACACTAGGGGTTTTATACTACAATAAATTAAAATCATGGTGCAATCCTTATACATAACTTAAAATGTTGAAAATACAAAATTTATTCATAAAAATCTAATTAATTATTGAAATTTAAGGGGTAGAATACATTATTTTTAATAAATCTTGTAATAACTTGGGTTAATATACTACAATAAATTAAAATCAAGGTGCAAACTTTATAAACCACTTAAAATTAAGAAATTAGGTAATAATTCATAAAAATCTAATTAATTGTTGAAATTTAAGGGGTAGAATACTTCATTTTTTATAAATCTTGTAATAACATGGAGTTATTAAATACAATAAATTAAAATCATGGTGCAAACCTTATACAAAACTTTAAACGTTGAAAATACAAACTATATTCATAAAAATCTAATTAATTATTGAAATTTAAGGGGTTGAATATGCATTTTTAATAAGTCTTGAAATAACTTGGGGTAATATAATAGAAGTAATTAAAATCATGGTGGTTAACCTTATTAATCACTTAAAATGTTTATAACACAAACTAAACTCATAAAAATCTAATTAAGTTTTGAAATTTAAGGGGTAAATTCATCATTTTTAATAAATCTTGTAATAACTTGGGTTAATATAATACAATAAATTAAAATCATGGTGACAAACTTTATAAATTACTTAAAATGATTAAATTAGGTAATAATTCATAAAAATCTAATAAAATATTGAAATTTAAGGGGTAGAATACTTCATTTTTAATAAATCTTGTAATAACTTGGGGTAATATAATACAATAAATTAAAATCATGGTGCAAACCTTATAAATAACTTAAAATGTTGAAAATAGGTAATAATTCATAAAAATCTAATAAAATATTGAAATTTAAGGGGTAGAATACTTCATTTTTAATAAATCTTGTAATAACTTGGGGTAATATAATACAATAAATTAAAATCATGGTGACAACCTTTATACATAACTTAAAATGTTGAAAATACAAACTTTATTCATAAAAATCTAATTAATAATTGAAATTTAAGGGGTAGAATACATCATTTTTAATAAATCTTGTAATAACTTGGGTTAATATACTACAATAAATTAAAATCATGGTGGCAAACTTTATAAATCACTTAAAATGATGAAATTAGGTAATAATTCATAAAAATCTAATTAATTATTGAAATTTAAGGGGTTGAATATGCATTTTTAATAAATCTTGCAAAAACTTGGGGTTTTATAATACAATAAATTAAAATCATGGTGCAAACCTTATACATAACTTAAAATGTTGAAAATACAAACTTTATTCATAAAAATCTAATTAATTATTGAAATTTAAGGGGTAGAATATGCATTTTTAATAAATCTTGCAAAAACTTGGGGTTTTATAATACAATAAATTAAAATCATGGTGCAAACCTTATACATAACTTAAAATGTTGAAAATACAAACTTTATTCATAAAAATCTAATTAATTATTGAAATTTAAGGGGTAGAATACATCATTTTTAATAAATCTTGTAATAACATGGGGTTATATAACACAATTAATTATTATCATGGTGGCAAACTTTATAAACCACTTAAAATTATGAAATTAGGTAATAATTCATAAAAATCTAATTAATTGTTGAAATTTAAAGGGTAGAATACTTCATTTTTAATATATCTTGTAATAACTTGGGGTAATACAATACAATAAATTAAAATCATGGTGGCAAACTTTATAAACCACTTAAAATTATGAAATTAGGTAATAATTCATAAAAATCTAATTAATTGTTGAAATTTAAAGGGTAGAATACTTCATTTTTTATAAATCTTGTAATAACATGGGGTATTATAATACAATACACTTTATACATAACTTAAAATGTTGAAAATACAAACTTTATTCATAAAAATCTAATTAATTATTGAAATTTAAGGAGTAGAATATGCATTTTTAATAAATCTTACAAACACTAGGGGTTTTATACTACAATAAATTAAAATCATGGTGCAATCCTTATACATAACTTAAAATGTTGAAAATACAAAATTTATTCATAAAAATCTAATTAATTATTGAAATTTAAGGAGTAGAATATGCATTTTTAATAAATCTTACAAACACTAGGGGTTTTATACTACAATAAATTAAAATCATGGTGCAATCCTTATACATAACTTAAAATGTTGAAAATACAAAATTTATTCATAAAAATCTAATTAATTATTGAAATTTAAGGGGTAGAATACATTATTTTTAATAAATCTTGTAATAACTTGGGTTAATATACTACAATAAATTAAAATCATGGTGCAAACTTTATAAACCACTTAAAATTAAGAAATTAGGTAATAATTCATAAAAATCTAATTAATTGTTGAAATTTAAGGGGTAGAATACTTCATTTTTAATAAATCTTGTAATAACATGGAGTTATTAAATACAATAAATTAAAATCATGGTGCAAACCTTATACAAAACTTTAAACGTTGAAAATACAAACTATATTCATAAAAATCTAATTAATTATTGAAATTTAAGGGGTTGAATATGCATTTTTAATAAATTTTGAAATAACTTGGGGTAATATAATAGAAGTAATTAAAATCATGGTGGTTAACCTTATTAATCACTTAAAATGTTTATAACACAAACTAAACTCATAAAAATCTAATTAAGTTTTGAAATTTAAGGGGTAAATTCATCATTTTTAATAAATCTTGTAATAACTTGGGTTAATATAATACAATAAATTAAAATCATGGTGACAAACTTTATAAATTACTTAAAATGATTAAATTAGGTAATAATTCATAAAAATCTAATAAAATATTGAAATTTAAGGGGTAGAATACTTCATTTTTAATAAATCTTGTAATAACTTGGGTTAATATAATACAATAAATTAAAATCATGGTGCAAACCTTATAAATAACTTAAAATGTTGAAAATAGGTAATAATTCATAAAAATCTAATAAAATATTGAAATTTAAGGGGTAGAATACTTCATTTTTAATAAATCTTGTAATAACTTGGGGTAATATAATACAATAAATTAAAATCATGGTGACAACCTTTATACATAACTTAAAATGTTGAAAATACAAACTTTATTCATAAAAATCTAATTAATAATTGAAATTTAAGGGGTAGAATACATCATTTTTAATAAATCTTGTAATAACTTGGGTTAATATACTACAATAAATTAAAATCATGGTGGCAAACTTTATAAATCACTTAAAATGATGAAATTAGGTAATAATTCATAAAAATCTAATTAATTATTGAAATTTAAGGGGTAGAATACAACATTTTTAATAAATCTTGTAATAACTTGGGTTAATATACTACAATAAATTAAAATCATGGTGGCAAACTTTATAAACCACTTAAAATTATGAAATTAGGTAATAATTCATAAAAATCTAATTAATTGTTGAAATTTAAGGGGTAGAATACTTCATTTTTAATAAATCTTGTAATAACATGGAGTTATTAAATACAATAAATTAAAATCATGGTGCAAACCTTATACATAACTTTAAACGTAGAAAATACAAACTTTATTCATAAAAATTTAATTAATAATTGAAATTTAAGGGGTAGAATACATCATTTTTAATAAATCTTGTAATAACATGGAGTTATTAAATACAATAAATTAAAATCATGGTGCAAACCTTATACATAACTTTAAACGTTGAAAATACAAACTATATTCATAAAAATCTAATTAATTATTGAAATTTAAGGGGTAGAATACATCATTTTTATTAAATCTTGTAATAACATGGGGTTATATAATACAATTAATTATGATCATGGTGGTAAACCTTATAAATCACTTAAAATGATGAAAACACAATCTATATTATTAAAAATCTAATAAATTATTGAAATTTAAGGGGTAGAATACTTCATTTATTATAAATCTTGTTATAACTTAGGGTAATATAATACAATAAATTAAAATCATGGTGGTTAACCATATTATACACTTAAAATGATTATAACACAAACTAAACTCATAAAAATCTAATTAATTTTTGAAATTTAAGGGGTAAATTCATCATTTTTAATAAATCTTGTAATAACTTGGGTTAATATAATACAATAAATTAAAATCATGGTGACAAACTTTATAAATTACTTAAAATGATTAAATTAGGTTATAATTCATAAAAATCTAATTAATTATTGAAATTTAAGGGGTAGAATACATTATTTTTAATAAATCTTGTAATAACTTGGGGTAATATAATACAATAAATTAAAATCATGGTGCAAACTTTATAAACCACTTAAAATGTTGAAAATAGGTAATAATTCATAAAAATCTAATAAAATATTGAAATTTAAGGGGTAGAATACTTCATTTTTAATAAATCTTGTAATAACTTGGGGTAATATAATACAATAAATTAAAATCATGGTGACAACCTTTATACATAACTTAAAATGTTGAAAATACAAACTTTATTCATAAAAATCTAATTAATAATTGAAATTTAAGGGGTAGAATACATCATTTTTAATAAATCTTGTTATAACTTGGGTTAATATACTACAATAAATTAAAATCATGGTGGCAAACTTTATAAATCACTTAAAATGATGAAATTAGGTAATAATTCATAAAAATCTAATTAATTATTGAAATTTAAGGGGTTGAATATGCATTTTTAATAAATCTTGCAAAAACTTGGGGTTTTATAATACAATAAATTAAAATCATGGTGCAAACCTAATACATAACTTAAAATGTTGAAAATACAAACTTTATTCATAAAAATCTAATTAATTATTGAAATTTAAGGGGTAGAATATGCATTTTTAATAAATCTTGCAAAAACTTGGGGTTTTATAATACAATAAATTAAAATCATGGTGCAAACCTTATACATAACTTAAAATGTTGAAAATACAAACTTTATTCATAAAAATCTAATTAATTATTGAAATTTAAGGGGTAGAATACATCATTTTTAATAAATCTTGTAATAACATGGGGTTATATAACACAATTAATTATTATCATGGTGGCAAACTTTATAAACCACTTAAAATTATGAAATTAGGTAATAATTCATAAAAATCTAATTAATTGTTGAAATTTAAAGGGTAGAATACTTCATTTTTAATATATCTTGTAATAACTTGGGGTAATACAATACAATAAATTAAAATCATGGTGGCAAACTTTATAAACCACTTAAAATTATGAAATTAGGTAATAATTCATAAAAATCTAATTAATTGTTGAAATTTAAAGGGTAGAATACTTCATTTTTTATAAATCTTGTAATAACATGGGGTATTATAATACAATACACTTTATACATAACTTAAAATGTTGAAAATACAAACTTTATTCATAAAAATCTAATTAATTATTGAAATTTAAGGAGTAGAATATGCATTTTTAATAAATCTTACAAACACTAGGGGTTTTATACTACAATAAATTAAAATCATGGTGCAATCCTTATACATAACTTAAAATGTTGAAAATACAAAATTTATTCATAAAAATCTAATTAATTATTGAAATTTAAGGGGTAGAATACATTATTTTTAATAAATCTTGTAATAACTTGGGTTAATATACTACAATAAATTAAAATCATGGTGCAAACTTTATAAACCACTTAAAATTAAGAAATTAGGTAATAATTCATAAAAATCTAATTAATTGTTGAAATTTAAGGGGTAGAATACTTCATTTTTAATAAATCTTGTAATAACATGGAGTTATTAAATACAATAAATTAAAATCATGGTGCAAACCTTATACAAAACTTTAAACGTTGAAAATACAAACTATATTCATAAAAATCTAATTAATTATTGAAATTTAAGGGGTTGAATATGCATTTTTAATAAATTTTGAAATAACTTGGGGTAATATAATAGAAGTAATTAAAATCATGGTGGTTAACCTTATTAATCACTTAAAATGTTTATAACACAAACTAAACTCATAAAAATCTAATTAAGTTTTGAAATTTAAGGGGTAAATTCATCATTTTTAATAAATCTTGTAATAACTTGGGTTAATATAATACAATAAATTAAAATCATGGTGACAAACTTTATAAATTACTTAAAATGATTAAATTAGGTAATAATTCATAAAAATCTAATAAAATATTGAAATTTAAGGGGTAGAATACTTCATTTTTAATAAATCTTGTAATAACTTGGGGTAATATAATACAATAAATTAAAATCATGGTGCAAACCTTATAAATAACTTAAAATGTTGAAAATAGGTAATAATTCATAAAAATCTAATAAAATATTGAAATTTAAGGGGTAGAATACTTCATTTTTAATAAATCTTGTAATAACTTGGGGTAATATAATACAATAAATTAAAATCATGGTGACAACCTTTATACATAACTTAAAATGTTGAAAATACAAACTTTATTCATAAAAATCTAATTAATAATTGAAATTTAAGGGGTAGAATACATCATTTTTAATAAATCTTGTAATAACTTGGGTTAATATACTACAATAAATTAAAATCATGGTGGCAAACTTTATAAATCACTTAAAATGATGAAATTAGGTAATAATTCATAAAAATCTAATTAATTATTGAAATTTAAGGGGTAGAATACAACATTTTTAATAAATCTTGTAATAACTTGGGTTAATATACTACAATAAATTAAAATCATGGTGGCAAACTTTATAAACCACTTAAAATTATGAAATTAGGTAATAATTCATAAAAATCTAATTAATTGTTGAAATTTAAGGGGTAGAATACTTCATTTTTAATAAATCTTGTAATAACATGGAGTTATTAAATACAATAAATTAAAATCATGGTGCAAACCTTATACATAACTTTAAACGTAGAAAATACAAACTTTATTCATAAAAATTTAATTAATAATTGAAATTTAAGGGGTAGAATACATCATTTTTAATAAATCTTGTAATAACATGGAGTTATTAAATACAATAAATTAAAATCATGGTGCAAACCTTATACATAACTTTAAACGTTGAAAATACAAACTATATTCATAAAAATCTAATTAATTATTGAAATTTAAGGGGTAGAATACATCATTTTTATTAAATCTTGTAATAACATGGGGTTATATAATACAATTAATTATGATCATGGTGGTAAACCTTATAAATCACTTAAAATGATGAAAACACAATCTATATTATTAAAAATCTAATAAATTATTGAAATTTAAGGGGTAGAATACTTCATTTATTATAAATCTTGTTATAACTTAGGGTAATATAATACAATAAATTAAAATCATGGTGGTTAACCATATTATACACTTAAAATGTTTATAACACAAACTAAACTCATAAAAATCTAATTAATTTTTGAAATTTAAGGGGTAAATTCATCATTTTTAATAAATCTTGTAATAACTTGGGTTAATATAATACAATAAATTAAAATCATGGTGACAAACTTTATAAATTACTTAAAATGATTAAATTAGGTTATAATTCATAAAAATCTAATTAATTATTGAAATTTAAGGGGTAGAATACATTATTTTTAATAAATCTTGTAATAACTTGGGGTAATATAATACAATAAATTAAAATCATGGTGCAAACTTTATAAACCACTTAAAATTAAGAAATTAGGTAATAATTCATAAAAATCTAATTAATTGTTGAAATTTAAGGGGTAGAATACATCATTTTTAATAAATCTTGTAATAACATGGAGTTATTAAATACAATAAATTAAAATCATGGTGCAAATCTTATACATAACTTTAAACGTTGACAATACAAACTATATACATAAAAATCTAATTAATTATTGAAATTTAAGGGGTTGAATATGCATTTTTAATAAATCTTGCAAAAACTTGGGGTTTTATAATACAATAAATTAAAATCATGGTGCAAACCTTATACATAACTTAAAATGTTGAAAATACAAACTTTATTCATAAAAATCTAATAAAATATTGAAATTTAAGGGGTAGAATACTTCATTTTTAATAAATCTTGTAATAACTTGGGGTAATATAATACAATAAATTAAAATCATGGTGCAAACCTTATAAATAACTTAAAATGTTGAAAATAGGTAATAATTCATAAAAATCTAATAAAATATTGAAATTTAAGGGGTAGAATACTTCATTTTTAATAAATCTTGTAATAACTTGGGGTAATATAATACAATAAATTAAAATCATGGTGACAACCTTTATACATAACTTAAAATGTTGAAAATACAAACTTTATTCATAAAAATCTAATTAATAATTGAAATTTAAGGGGTAGAATACATCATTTTTAATAAATCTTGTAATAACTTGGATTAATATACTACAATAAATTAAAATCATGGTGGCAAACTTTATAAACCACTTAAAATTATGAAATTAGGTAATAATTCATAAAAATCTAATTAATTGTTGAAATTTAAGGGGTAGAATACTTCATTTTTAATAAATCTTGTAATAACATGGAGTTATTAAATACAATAAATTAAAATCATGGTGCAAACCTTATACATAACTTTAAACGTTGAAAATACAAACTATATTCATAAAAATCTAATTAATTATTGAAATTTAAGGGGTTGAATATGCATTTTTAATAAATCTTGAAATAACTTGGGGTAATATAATAGAAGTAATTAAAATCATGGTGGTTAACCATATTAATCACTTAAAATGTTTATAACACAAACTAAACTCATAAAAATCTAATTAAGTTTTGAAATTTAAGGGGTAGAATACATCATTTTTATTAAATCTTGTAATAACATGGGGTTATTTAATACAATTAATTATTATCATGGTGGTAAACCTTATAAATCACCTAAAAATATGAAATTAGGTAATAATTCATAAAAATCTAATTTATTGTTGAAATTTAAGGTGTAGAATACTTCATTTTTAATAAATCTTGAAATAACTTGGGTTTATATACTACAATAAATTAAAATCATGGTGGCAAACTTTATAAACCACTTAAAATTATGAAATTAGGTAATAATTCATAAAAATCTAATTAATTGTTGAAATTTAAGGGGTAGAATACTTCATTTTTAATAAATCTTGTAATAACATGGAGTTATTAAATACAATAAATTAAAATCATGGTGCAAACCTTATACATAACTTTAAACGTTGAAAATACAAACTTTATTCATAAAAATTTAATTAATAATTGAAATTTAAGGGGTAGAATACATCATTTTTAATAAATCTTGTAATAACATGGAGTTATTAAATACAATAAATTAAAATCATGGTGCAAACCTTATAAATCACTTAAAATGATGAAAACACAATCTATATTATTAAAAATCTAATAAATTATTGAAATTTAAGGGGTAGAATACTTCATTTTTAATAAATCTTGTAATAACATGGGGTTATATAATACAATAAATTAAAATCATGGTGCAAACCTTATACATAACTTTAAATGTTTAAAATACAAACTATATTCATAAAAATCTAATTAATTATTGAAATTTAAGGAGTAGAATATGCATTTTTAATAAATCTTACAAACACTAGGGGTTTTATACTACAATAAATTAAAATCATGGTGCAGTCCTTATACATAACTTAAAATGTTGAAAATACAAAATTTATTCATAAAAATCTAATTAATTATTGAAATTTAAGGGGTAGAATACATTATTTTTAATAAATCTTGTAATAACTTGGGTTAATATACTACAATAAATTAAAATCAAGGTGCAAACTTTATAAACCACTTAAAATTAAGAAATTAGGTAATAATTCATAAAAATCTAATAAATTGTTGAAATTTAAGGGGTAGAATACTTCATTTTTTATAAATCTTGTAATAACATGGAGTTATTAAATACAATAAATTAAAATCATGGTGCAAACCTTATACAAAACTTTAAACGTTGAAAATACAAACTATATTCATAAAAATCTAATTAATTATTGAAATTTAAGGGGTTGAATATGCATTTTTAATAAGTCTTGAAATAACTTGGGGTAATATAATAGAAGTAATTAAAATCATGGTGGTTAACCTTATTAATCACTTAAAATGTTTATAACACAAACTAAACTCATAAAAATCTAATTAAGTTTTGAAATGTAAGGGGTAAATTCATCATTTTTAATAAATCTTGTAATAACTTGGGTTAATATAATACAATAAATTAAAATCATGGTGACAAACTTTATAAATTACTTAATATGATTAAATTAGGTAATAATTCATAAAAATCTAATAAAATATTGAAATTTAAGGGGTAGAATACTTCATTTTTAATAAATCTTGTAATAACTTGGGGTAATATAATACAATAAATTAAAATCATGGTGCAAACCTTATAAATAACTTAAAATGTTGAAAATAGGTAATAATTCATAAAAATCTAATAAAATATTGAAATTTAAGGGGTAGAATACTTCATTTTTAATAAATCTTGTAATAACTTGGGGTAATATAATACAATAAATTAAAATCATGGTGACAACCTTTATACATAACTTAAAATGTTGAAAATACAAACTTTATTCATAAAAATCTAATTAATAATTGAAATTTAATGGGTAGAATACATCATTTTTAATAAATCTTGTAATAACATGGGTTAATATACTACAATAAATTAAAATCATGGTGGTAAACTTTATAAATCACTTAAAATGATGAAATTAGGTAATAATTCATAAAAATCTAATTAATTATTGAAATTTAAGGGGTAGAATACAACATTTTTAATAAATCTTGTAATAACTTGGGTTAATATACTACAATAAATTAAAATCATGGTGGCAAACTTTATAAACCACTTAAAATTATGAAATTAGGTAATAATTCATAAAAATCTAATTAATTGTTGAAATTTAAGGGGTAGAATACTTCATTTTTAATAAATCTTGTAATAACATGGAGTTATTAAATACAATAAATTAAAATCATGGTGCAAACCTTATACATAACTTTAAACGTTGAAAATACAAACTATATTCATAAAAATCTAATTAATTATTGAAATTTAAGGGGTTGAATATGCATTTTTAATATATCTTGCAAAAACTTGGGGTTTTATAATACAATAAATTAAAATCATGGTGCAAACCTTATAAATAACTTAAAATGTTGAAAATACAAACTTTTTTCATAAAAATCTAGTTAATTATTGAAATTTAAGGGGTAGAATACATCATTTTTATTAAATCTTGTAATAACATGGGGTTATATAATACAATTAATTATTATCATGGTGGTAAACCTTATAAATCACTTAAAAATATGAAATTAGGTAATAATTCATAAAAATCTAATTTATTGTTGAAATTTAAGGTGTAGAATACTTCATTTTTAATAAATCTTGAAATAACTTGGGGTAATATAATAGAAAAAATTAAAATCATGGTGGTTAACCATATTAATCACTTAAAATGTTTATAACACAAACTAAACTCATAAAAATCTAATTAAGTTTTGAAATTTAAGGGGTAGAATACATCATTTTTAATAAATCTTGTAATAACATGGAGTTATTAAATACAATAAATTAAAATCATGGTGCAAACCTTATACATAACTTTAAACGTTGAAAATACAAACTATATTCATAAAAATCTAATTAATTATTGAAATTTAAGGGGTTGAATATGCATTTTTAATAAATCTTGAAATAACTTGGGGTAATATAATAGAAGTAATTAAAATCATGGTGGTTAACCATATTAATCACTTAAAATGTTTATAACACAAACTAAACTCATAAAAATCTAATTAAGTTTTGAAATTTAAGTGGTAAATTCATCATTTTTAATAAATCTTGTAATAACTTGGGGTTATATAATACAATAAATTAAAATCATGGTGCAAACCTTATAAATAACTTAAAATGTTGAAAATAGGTAATAATTCATAAAAATCTAATAAAATATTGAAATTTAAGGGGTAGAATACTTCATTTTTAATAAATCTTGTAATAACTTGGGGTAATATAATACAATAAATTAAAATCATGGTGACAACCTTTATACATAACTTAAAATGTTGAAAATACAAACTTTATTCATAAAAATCTAATTAATAATTGAAATTAAAGGGGTAGAATACAACATTTTTAATAAATCTTGTAATAACTTGGGTTAATATACTACAATAAATTAAAATCATGGTGGCAAACTTTATAAACCACTTAAAATTATGAAATTAGGTAATAATTCATAAAAATCTAATTAATTGTTGAAATTTAAGGGGTAGAATACTTCATTTTTAATAAATCTTGTAATAACATGGAGTTATTAAATACAATAAATTAAAATCATGGTGCAAACCTTATACATAACTTTAAACGTTGAAAATACAAACTATAATCATAAAAATCTAATTAATTATTGAAATTTAAGGGGTTGAATATGCATTTTTAATAAATCTTGCAAAAACTTGGGGTTTTATTATACAATAAATTAAAATCATGGTGCAAACCTTATACATAACTTTAAACGTTGAAAATACAAACTTTATTCATAAAAATTTAATTAATAATTGAAATTTAAGGGGTAGAATACATCATTTTTAATAAATCTTGTAATAACATGGAGTTATTAAATACAATAAATTAAAATCATGGTGCAAACCTTATACATAACTTTAAACGTTGAAAATACAAACTATATTCATAAAAATCTAATTAATTATTGAAATTTAAGGGGTTGAATATGCATTTTTAATAAATCTTGCAAAAACTTGGGGTTTTATTATACAATAAATTAAAATCATGGTGCAAACCTTATACATAACTTAAAATGTTGAAAATACAAACTTTATTCATAAAAATCTAATTAATAATTGAAATTTAAGGGGTAGAATACATCATTTTTAATAAATCTTGTAATAACTTGGGTTATTATACTACAATAAATTAAAATCATGGTGGCAAACTTTATAAATCACTTAAAATGATGAAATTAGGTAATAATTCATAAAAATCTAATTAATTATTGAAATTTAAGGGGTAGAATACAACATTTTTAATAAATCTTGTAATAACTTGGGTTTATATACTACAATAAATTAAAATCATGGTGGCAAACTTTATAAACCACTTAAAATTATGAAATTAGGTAATAATTCATAAAAATCTAATTAATTGTTGAAATTTAAGGGGTAGAATACTTCATTTTTAATAAATCTTGTAATAACATGGAGTTATTAAATACAATAAATTAAAATCATGGTGCAAACCTTTTACATAACTTTAAATGTTTAAAATACAAACTATATTCATAAAAATCTAATTAATTATTGAAATTTAAGGAGTAGAATATGCATTTTTAATAAATCTTACAAACACTAGGGGTTTTATACTACAATAAATTAAAATCATGGTGCAGTCCTTATACATAACTTAAAATGTTGAAAATACAAAATTTATTCATAAAAATCTAATTAATTATTGAAATTTAAGGGGTAGAATACATTATTTTTAATAAATCTTGTAATAACTTGGGTTAATATACTACAATAAATTAAAATCAAGGTGCAAACTTTATAAACCACTTAAAATTAAGAAATTAGGTAATAATTCATAAAAATCTAATTAATTGTTGAAATTTAAGGGGTAGAATACTTCATTTTTTATAAATCTTGTAATAACATGGAGTTATTAAATACAATAAATTAAAATCATGGTGCAAACCTTATACAAAACTTTAAACGTTGAAAATACAGACTATATTCATAAAAATCTAATTAATTATTGAAATTTAAGGGGTTGAATATGCATTTTTAATAAGTCTTGAAATAACTTGGGGTAAAATAATAGAAGTAATTAAAATCATGGTGGTTAACCTTATTAATCACTTAAAATGTTTATAACACAAACTAAACTCATAAAAATCTAATTAAGTTTTGAAATTTAAGGGGTAAATTCATCATTTTTAATAAATCTTGTAATAACTTGGGTTAATATAATACAATAAATTAAAATCATGGTGACAAACTTTATAAATTACTTAAAATGATTAAATTAGGTAATAATTCATAAAAATCTAATAAAATATTGAAATTTAAGGGGTAGAATACTTCATTTTTAATAAATCTTGTAATAACTTGGGGTAATATAATACAATAAATTAAAATCATGGTGCAAACCTTATAAATAACTTAAAATGTTGAAAATAGGTAATAATTCATAAAAATCTAATAAAATATTGAAATTTAAGGGGTAGAATACTTCATTTTTAATAAATCTTGTAATAACTTGGGGTAATATAATACAATAAATTAAAATCATGGTGACAACCTTTATACATAACTTAAAATGTTGAAAATACAAACTTTATTCATAAAAATCTAATTAATAATTGAAATTTAAGGGGTAGAATACATCATTTTTAATAAATCTTGTAATAACTTGGGTTAATATACTACAATAAATTAAAATCATGGTGGTAAACTTTATAAATCACTTAAAATGATGAAATTAGGTAATAATTCATAAAAATCTAATTAATTATTGAAATTTAAGGGGTAGAATACAACATTTTTAATAAATCTTGTAATAACTTGGGTTAATATACTACAATAAATTAAAATCATGGTGGCAAACTTTATAATCCACTTAAAATTATGAAATTAGGTAATAATTCATAAAAATCTAATTAATTGTTGAAATTTAAGGGGTAGAATACTTCATTTTTAATAAATCTTGTAATAACATGGAGTTATTAAATACAATAAATTAAAATCATGGTGCAAACCTTATACATAACTTTAAACGTTGAAAATACAAACTATATTCATAAAAATCTAATTAATTATTGAAATTTAAGGGGTTGAATATGCATTTTTAATATATCTTGCAAAAACTTGGGGTTTTATAATACAATAAATTAAAATCATGGTGCAAACCTTATAAATAACTTAAAATGTTGAAAATACAAACTTTTTTCATAAAAATCTAGTTAATTATTGAAATTTAAGGGGTAGAATACATCATTTTTATTAAATCCTGTAATAACATGGGGTTATATAATACAATTAATTATTATCATGGTGGTAAACCTTATAAATCACTTAAAAATATGAAATTAGGTAATAATTCATAAAAATCTAATTTATTGTTGAAATTTAAGGTGTAGAATACTTCATTTTTAATAAATCTTGAAATAACTTGGGTTTATATACTACAATAAATTAAAATCATGGTGGCAAACTTTATAAACCACTTAAAATTATGAAATTAGGTAATAATTCATAAAAATCTAATTAATTGTTGAAATTTAAGGGGTAGAATACTTCATTTATAATAAATCTTGTAATAACATGGAGTTATTAAATACAATAAATTAAAATCATGGTGCAAACCTTATACATAACTTTAAACGTTGAAAATACAAACTTTATTCATAAAAATTTAATTAATAATTGAAATTTAAGGGGTAGAATACATCATTTTTAATAAATCTTGTAATAACATGGAGTTATTAAATACAATAAATTAAAATCATGGTGCAAACCTTATACATAACTTTAAACGTTGAAAATTCAAACTATATTCATAAAAATCTAATTAATTATTGAAATTTAAGGGGTAGAATACATCATTTTTATTAAATCTTGTAATAACATGGGGTTATATAATACAATTAATTATGATCATGGTGGTAAACCTTATAAATCACTTAAAATGATGAAAACACAATCTATATTATTAAAAATCTAATAAATTATTGAAATTTAAGGGGTAGAATACTTCATTTATTATAAATCTTGTTATAACTTAGGGTAATATAATACAATAAATTAAAATCATGGTGGTTAACCATATTAATCACTTAAAATGTTTATAACACAAACTAAACTCATAAAAATCTAATTAATTTTTGAAATTTAAGGGGTAAATTCATCATTTTTAATAAATCTTGTAATAACTTGGGTTAATATAATACAATAAATTAAAATCATGGTGACAAACTTTATAAATTACTTAAAATGATTAAATTAGGTTATAATTCATAAAAATCTAATAAAATATTGAAATTTAAGGGGTAGAATACTTCATTTTTAATAAATCTTGTAATAACTTGGGGTAATATAATACAATAAATTAAAATCATGGTGCAAACTTTATAAACCACTTAAAATTAAGAAATTAGGTAATAATTCATAAAAATCTAATTAATTGTTGAAATTTAAGGGGTAGAATACTTCATTTTTTATAAATCTTGTAATAACATGGAGTTATTAAATACAATAAATTAAAATCATGGTGCAAACCTTATACAAAACTTTAAACGTTGAAAATACAAACTATATTCATAAAAATCTAATTAATTATTGAAATTTAAGGGGTTGAATATGCATTTTTAATAAGTCTTGAAATAACTTGGGGTAATATAATAGAAGTAATTAAAATCATGGTGGTTAACCTTATTAATCACTTAAAATGTTTATAACACAAACTAAACTCATAAAAATCTAATTAAGTTTTGAAATTTAAGGGGTAAATTCATCATTTTTAATAAATCTTGTAATAACTTGGGTTAATATAATACAATAAATTAAAATCATGGTGACAAACTTTATAAATTACTTAAAATGATTAAATTAGGTAATAATTCATAAAAATCTAATAAAATATTGAAATTTAAGGTGTAGAATACTTCATTTTTAATAAATCTTGTAATAACTTGGGGTAATATAATACAATAAATTAAAATCATGGTGCAAACCTTATAAATAACTTAAAATGTTGAAAATAGGTAATAATTCATAAAAATCTAATAAAATATTGAAATTTAAGGGGTAGAATACTTCATTTTTAATAAATCTTGTAATAACTTGGGGTAATATAATACAATAAATTAAAATCATGGTGACAACCTTTATACATAACTTAAAATGTTGAAAATACAAACTTTATTCATAAAAATCTAATTAATAATTGAAATTTAAGGGGTAGAATACATCATTTTTAATAAATCTTGTAATAACTTGGGTTAATATACTACAATAAATTAAAATCATGGTGGTAAACTTTATAAATCACTTAAAATGATGAAATTAGGTAATAATTCATAAAAATCTAATTAATTATTGAAATTTAAGGGGTAGAATACAACATTTTTAATAAATCTTGTAATAACTTGGGTTAATATACTACAATAAATTAAAATCATGGTGGCAAACTTTATAAACCACTTAAAATTATGAAATTAGGTAATAATTCATAAAAATCTAATTAATTGTTGAAATTTAAGGGGTAGAATACTTCATTTTTAATAAATCTTGTAATAACATGGAGTTATTAAATACAATAAATTAAAATCATGGTGCAAACCTTATACATAACTTTAAACGTTGAAAATACAAACTATATTCATAAAAATCTAATTAATTATTGAAATTTAAGGGGTTGAATATGCATTTTTAATATATCTTGCAAAAACTTGGGGTTTTATAATACAATAAATTAAAATCATGGTGCAAACCTTATAAATAACTTAAAATGTTGAAAATACAAACTTTTTTCATAAAAATCTAGTTAATTATTGAAATTTAAGGGGTAGAATACATCATTTTTATTAAATCTTGTAATAACATGGGGTTATATAATACAATTAATTATTATCATGGTGGTAAACCTTATAAATCACTTAAAAATATGAAATTAGGTAATAATTCATAAAAATCTAATTTATTGTTGAAATTTAAGGTGTAGAATACTTCATTTTTAATAAATCTTGAAATAACTTGGGGTAATATAATAGAAAAAATTAAAATCATGGTGGTTAACCATATTAATCACTTAAAATATTTATAACACAAACTAAACTCATAAAAATCTAATTAAGTTTTGAAATTTAAGGGGTAGAATACATCATTTTTAATAAATCTTGTAATAACATGGAGTTATTAAATACAATAAATTAAAATCATGGTGCAAACCTTATACATAACTTTAAACGTTGAAAATACAAACTATATTCATAAAAATCTAATTAATTATTGAAATTTAAGGGGTTGAATATGCATTTTTAATAAATCTTGAAATAACTTGGGGTAATATAATAGAAGTAATTAAAATCATGGTGGTTAACCATATTAATCACTTAAAATGTTTATAACACAAACTAAACTCATAAAAATCTAATTAAGTTTTGAAATTTAAGGGGTAAATTCATCATTTTTAATAAATCTTGTAATAACTTGGGGTTATATAATACAATAAATTAAAATCATGGTGCAAACCTTATAAATAACTTAAAATGTTGAAAATAGGTAATAATTCATAAAAATCTAATAAAATATTGAAATTTAAGGGGTAGAATACTTCATTTTTAATAAATCTTGTAATAACTTGGGGTAATATAATACAATAAATTAAAATCATGGTGACAACCTTTATACATAACTTAAAATGTTGAAAATACAAACTTTATTCATAAAAATCTAATTAATAATTGAAATTTAAGGGGTAGAATACAACATTTTTAATAAATCTTGTAATAACTTGGGTTAATATACTACAATAAATTAAAATCATGGTGGCAAACTTTATAAACCACTTAAAATTATGAAATTAGGTAATAATTCATAAAAATCTAATTAATTGTTGAAATTTAAGGGGTAGAATACTTCATTTTTAATAAATCTTGTAATAACATGGAGTTATTAAATACAATAAATTAAAATCATGGTGCAAACCTTATACATAACTTTAAACGTTGAAAATACAAACTATATTCATAAAAATCTAATTAATTATTGAAATTTAAGGGGTTGAATATGCATTTTTAATATATCTTGCAAAAACTTGGGGTTTTATAATACAATAAATTAAAATCATGGTGCAAACCTTATAAATAACTTAAAATGTTGAAAATACAAACTTTTTTCATAAAAATCTAGTTAATTATTGAAATTTAAGGGGTAGAATACATCATTTTTATTAAATCTTGTAATAACATGGGGTTATATAATACAATTAATTATTATCATGGTGGTAAACCTTATAAATCACTTAAAAATATGAAATTAGGTAATAATTCATAAAAATCTAATTTATTGTTGAAATTTAAGGTGTAGAATACTTCATTTTTAATAAATCTTGAAATAACTTGGGTTTATATACTACAATAAATTAAAATCATGGTGGCAAACTTTATAAACCACTTAAAATTATGAAATTAGGTAATAATTCATAAAAATCTAATTAATTGTTGAAATTTAAGGGGTAGAATACTTCATTTTTTATAAATCTTGTAATAACATGGAGTTATTAAATACAATAAATTAAAATCATGGTGCAAACCTTATACAAAACTTTAAACGTTGAAAATACAGACTATATTCATAAAAATCTAATTAATTATTGAAATTTAAGGGGTTGAATATGCATTTTTAATAAGTCTTGAAATAACTTGGGGTAAAATAATAGAAGTAATTAAAATCATGGTGGTTAACCTTATTAATCACTTAAAATGTTTATAACACAAACTAAACTCATAAAAATCTAATTAAGTTTTGAAATTTAAGGGGTAAATTCATCATTTTTAATAAATCTTGTAATAACTTGGGTTAATATAATACAATAAATTAAAATCATGGTGACAAACTTTATAAATTACTTAAAATGATTAAATTAGGTAATAATTCATAAAAATCTAATAAAATATTGAAATTTAAGGGGTAGAATACTTCATTTTTAATAAATCTTGTAATAACTTGGGGTAATATAATACAATAAATTAAAATCATGGTGCAAACCTTATAAATAACTTAAAATGTTGAAAATAGGTAATAATTCATAAAAATCTAATAAAATATTGAAATTTAAGGGGTAGAATACTTCATTTTTAATAAATCTTGTAATAACTTGGGGTAATATAATACAATAAATTAAAATCATGGTGACAACCTTTATACATAACTTAAAATGTTGAAAATACAAACTTTATTCATAAAAATCTAATTAATAATTGAAATTTAAGGGGTAGAATACATCATTTTTAATAAATCTTGTAATAACTTGGGTTAATATACTACAATAAATTAAAATCATGGTGGTAAACTTTATAAATCACTTAAAATGATGAAATTAGGTAATAATTCATAAAAATCTAATTAATTATTGAAATTTAAGGGGTAGAATACAACATTTTTAATAAATCTTGTAATAACTTGGGTTAATATACTACAATAAATTAAAATCATGGTGGCAAACTTTATAATCCACTTAAAATTATGAAATTAGGTAATAATTCATAAAAATCTAATTAATTGTTGAAATTTAAGGGGTAGAATACTTCATTTTTAATAAATCTTGTAATAACATGGAGTTATTAAATACAATAAATTAAAATCATGGTGCAAACCTTATACATAACTTTAAACGTTGAAAATACAAACTATATTCATAAAAATCTAATTAATTATTGAAATTTAAGGGGTTGAATATGCATTTTTAATATATCTTGCAAAAACTTGGGGTTTTATAATACAATAAATTAAAATCATGGTGCAAACCTTATAAATAACTTAAAATGTTGAAAATACAAACTTTTTTCATAAAAATCTAGTTAATTATTGAAATTTAAGGGGTAGAATACATCATTTTTATTAAATCTTGTAATAACATGGGGTTATATAATACAATTAATTATTATCATGGTGGTAAACCTTATAAATCACTTAAAAATATGAAATTAGGTAATAATTCATAAAAATCTAATTTATTGTTGAAATTTAAGGTGTAGAATACTTCATTTTTAATAAATCTTGAAATAACTTGGGTTTATATACTACAATAAATTAAAATCATGGTGGCAAACTTTATAAACCACTTAAAATTATGAAATTAGGTAATAATTCATAAAAATCTAATTAATTGTTGAAATTTAAGGGGTAGAATACTTCATTTATAATAAATCTTGTAATAACATGGAGTTATTAAATACAATAAATTAAAATCATGGTGCAAACCTTATACATAACTTTAAACGTTGAAAATACAAACTTTATTCATAAAAATTTAATTAATAATTGAAATTTAAGGGGTAGAATACATCATTTTTAATAAATCTTGTAATAACATGGAGTTATTAAATACAATAAATTAAAATCATGGTGCAAACCTTATACATAACTTTAAACGTTGAAAATTCAAACTATATTCATAAAAATCTAATTAATTATTGAAATTTAAGGGGTAGAATACATCATTTTTATTAAATCTTGTAATAACATGGGGTTATATAATACAATTAATTATGATCATGGTGGTAAACCTTATAAATCACTTAAAATGATGAAAACACAATCTATATTATTAAAAATCTAATAAATTATTGAAATTTAAGGGGTAGAATACTTCATTTATTATAAATCTTGTTATAACTTAGGGTAATATAATACAATAAATTAAAATCATGGTGGTTAACCATATTAATCACTTAAAATGTTTATAACACAAACTAAACTCATAAAAATCTAATTAATTTTTGAAATTTAAGGGGTAAATTCATCATTTTTAATAAATCTTGTAATAACTTGGGTTAATATAATACAATAAATTAAAATCATGGTGACAAACTTTATAAATTACTTAAAATGATTAAATTAGGTTATAATTCATAAAAATCTAATAAAATATTGAAATTTAAGGGGTAGAATACTTCATTTTTAATAAATCTTGTAATAACTTGGGGTAATATAATACAATAAATTAAAATCATGGTGCAAACTTTATAAACCACTTAAAATTAAGAAATTAGGTAATAATTCATAAAAATCTAATTAATTGTTGAAATTTAAGGGGTAGAATACTTCATTTTTTATAAATCTTGTAATAACATGGAGTTATTAAATACAATAAATTAAAATCATGGTGCAAACCTTATACAAAACTTTAAACGTTGAAAATACAAACTATATTCATAAAAATCTAATTAATTATTGAAATTTAAGGGGTTGAATATGCATTTTTAATAAGTCTTGAAATAACTTGGGGTAATATAATAGAAGTAATTAAAATCATGGTGGTTAACCTTATTAATCACTTAAAATGTTTATAACACAAACTAAACTCATAAAAATCTAATTAAGTTTTGAAATTTAAGGGGTAAATTCATCATTTTTAATAAATCTTGTAATAACTTGGGTTAATATAATACAATAAATTAAAATCATGGTGACAAACTTTATAAATTACTTAAAATGATTAAATTAGGTAATAATTCATAAAAATCTAATAAAATATTGAAATTTAAGGTGTAGAATACTTCATTTTTAATAAATCTTGTAATAACTTGGGGTAATATAATACAATAAATTAAAATCATGGTGCAAACCTTATAAATAACTTAAAATGTTGAAAATAGGTAATAATTCATAAAAATCTAATAAAATATTGAAATTTAAGGGGTAGAATACTTCATTTTTAATAAATCTTGTAATAACTTGGGGTAATATAATACAATAAATTAAAATCATGGTGACAACCTTTATACATAACTTAAAATGTTGAAAATACAAACTTTATTCATAAAAATCTAATTAATAATTGAAATTTAAGGGGTAGAATACATCATTTTTAATAAATCTTGTAATAACTTGGGTTAATATACTACAATAAATTAAAATCATGGTGGTAAACTTTATAAATCACTTAAAATGATGAAATTAGGTAATAATTCATAAAAATCTAATTAATTATTGAAATTTAAGGGGTAGAATACAACATTTTTAATAAATCTTGTAATAACTTGGGTTAATATACTACAATAAATTAAAATCATGGTGGCAAACTTTATAAACCACTTAAAATTATGAAATTAGGTAATAATTCATAAAAATCTAATTAATTGTTGAAATTTAAGGGGTAGAATACTTCATTTTTAATAAATCTTGTAATAACATGGAGTTATTAAATACAATAAATTAAAATCATGGTGCAAACCTTATACATAACTTTAAACGTTGAAAATACAAACTATATTCATAAAAATCTAATTAATTATTGAAATTTAAGGGGTTGAATATGCATTTTTAATATATCTTGCAAAAACTTGGGGTTTTATAATACAATAAATTAAAATCATGGTGCAAACCTTATAAATAACTTAAAATGTTGAAAATACAAACTTTTTTCATAAAAATCTAGTTAATTATTGAAATTTAAGGGGTAGAATACATCATTTTTATTAAATCTTGTAATAACATGGGGTTATATAATACAATTAATTATTATCATGGTGGTAAACCTTATAAATCACTTAAAAATATGAAATTAGGTAATAATTCATAAAAATCTAATTTATTGTTGAAATTTAAGGTGTAGAATACTTCATTTTTAATAAATCTTGAAATAACTTGGGGTAATATAATAGAAAAAATTAAAATCATGGTGGTTAACCATATTAATCACTTAAAATATTTATAACACAAACTAAACTCATAAAAATCTAATTAAGTTTTGAAATTTAAGGGGTAGAATACATCATTTTTAATAAATCTTGTAATAACATGGAGTTATTAAATACAATAAATTAAAATCATGGTGCAAACCTTATACATAACTTTAAACGTTGAAAATACAAACTATATTCATAAAAATCTAATTAATTATTGAAATTTAAGGGGTTGAATATGCATTTTTAATAAATCTTGAAATAACTTGGGGTAATATAATAGAAGTAATTAAAATCATGGTGGTTAACCATATTAATCACTTAAAATGTTTATAACACAAACTAAACTCATAAAAATCTAATTAAGTTTTGAAATTTAAGGGGTAAATTCATCATTTTTAATAAATCTTGTAATAACTTGGGGTTATATAATACAATAAATTAAAATCATGGTGCAAACCTTATAAATAACTTAAAATGTTGAAAATAGGTAATAATTCATAAAAATCTAATAAAATATTGAAATTTAAGGGGTAGAATACTTCATTTTTAATAAATCTTGTAATAACTTGGGGTAATATAATACAATAAATTAAAATCATGGTGACAACCTTTATACATAACTTAAAATGTTGAAAATACAAACTTTATTCATAAAAATCTAATTAATAATTGAAATTTAAGGGGTAGAATACAACATTTTTAATAAATCTTGTAATAACTTGGGTTAATATACTACAATAAATTAAAATCATGGTGGCAAACTTTATAAACCACTTAAAATTATGAAATTAGGTAATAATTCATAAAAATCTAATTAATTGTTGAAATTTAAGGGGTAGAATACTTCATTTTTAATAAATCTTGTAATAACATGGAGTTATTAAATACAATAAATTAAAATCATGGTGCAAACCTTATACATAACTTTAAACGTTGAAAATACAAACTATATTCATAAAAATCTAATTAATTATTGAAATTTAAGGGGTTGAATATGCATTTTTAATATATCTTGCAAAAACTTGGGGTTTTATAATACAATAAATTAAAATCATGGTGCAAACCTTATAAATAACTTAAAATGTTGAAAATACAAACTTTTTTCATAAAAATCTAGTTAATTATTGAAATTTAAGGGGTAGAATACATCATTTTTATTAAATCTTGTAATAACATGGGGTTATATAATACAATTAATTATTATCATGGTGGTAAACCTTATAAATCACTTAAAAATATGAAATTAGGTAATAATTCATAAAAATCTAATTTATTGTTGAAATTTAAGGTGTAGAATACTTCATTTTTAATAAATCTTGAAATAACTTGGGTTTATATACTACAATAAATTAAAATCATGGTGGCAAACTTTATAAACCACTTAAAATTATGAAATTAGGTAATAATTCATAAAAATCTAATTAATTGTTGAAATTTAAGGGGTAGAATACTTCATTTATAATAAATCTTGTAATAACATGGAGTTATTAAATACAATAAATTAAAATCATGGTGCAAACCTTATACATAACTTTAAACGTTGAAAATACAAACTTTATTCATAAAAATTTAATTAATAATTGAAATTTAAGGGGTAGAATACATCATTTTTAATAAATCTTGTAATAACTTGGGTTAATATACTACAATAAATTAAAATCATGGTGGTAAACTTTATAAATCACTTAAAATGATGAAATTAGGTAATAATTCATAAAAATCTAATTAATTATTGAAATTTAAGGGGTAGAATACAACATTTTTAATAAATCTTGTAATAACTTGGGTTAATATACTACAATAAATTAAAATCATGGTGGCAAACTTTATAAACCACTTAAAATTATGAAATTAGGTAATAATTCATAAAAATCTAATTAATTGTTGAAATTTAAGGGGTAGAATACTTCATTTTTAATAAATCTTGTAATAACATGGAGTTATTAAATACAATAAATTAAAATCATGGTGCAAACCTTATACATAACTTTAAACGTTGAAAATACAAACTATATTCATAAAAATCTAATTAATTATTGAAATTTAAGGGGTTGAATATGCATTTTTAATATATCTTGCAAAAACTTGGGGTTTTATAATACAATAAATTAAAATCATGGTGCAAACCTTATAAATAACTTAAAATGTTGAAAATACAAACTTTTTTCATAAAAATCTAGTTAATTATTGAAATTTAAGGGGTAGAATACATCATTTTTATTAAATCTTGTAATAACATGGGGTTATATAATACAATTAATTATTATCATGGTGCAAACCTTATAAATAACTTAAAATGTTGAAAATACAAACTTTTTTATAAAAATCTAATTTATTGTTGAAATTTAAGGTGTAGAATACTTCATTTTTAATAAATCTTGAAATAACTTGGGGTAATATAATAGAAAAAATTAAAATCATGGTGGTTAACCATATTAATCACTTAAAATATTTATAACACAAACTAAACTCATAAAAATCTAATTAAGTTTTGAAATTTAAGGGGTAGAATACATCATTTTTAATAAATCTTGTAATAACATGGAGTTATTAAATACAATAAATTAAAATCATGGTGCAAACCTTATACATAACTTTAAACGTTGAAAATACAAACTATATTCATAAAAATCTAATTAATTATTGAAATTTAAGGGGTTGAATATGCATTTTTAATAAATCTTGAAATAACTTGGGGTAATATAATAGAAGTAATTAAAATCATGGTGGTTAACCATATTAATCACTTAAAATGTTTATAACACAAACTAAACTCATAAAAATCTAATTAAGTTTTGAAATTTAAGGGGTAAATTCATCATTTTTAATAAATCTTGTAATAACTTGGGGTTATATAATACAATAAATTAAAATCATGGTGCAAACCTTATAAATAACTTAAAATGTTGAAAATAGGTAATAATTCATAAAAATCTAATAAAATATTGAAATTTAAGGGGTAGAATACTTCATTTTTAATAAATCTTGTAATAACTTGGGGTAATATAATACAATAAATTAAAATCATGGTGACAACCTTTATACATAACTTAAAATGTTGAAAATACAAACTTAATTCATAAAAATCTAATTAATAATTGAAATTTAAGGGGTAGAATACAACATTTTTAATAAATCTTGTAATAACTTGGGTTAATATACTACAATAAATTAAAATCATGGTGGCAAACTTTATAAACCACTTAAAATTATGAAATTAGGTAATAATTCATAAAAATCTAATTAATTGTTGAAATTTAAGGGGTAGAATACTTCATTTTTAATAAATCTTGTAATAACATGGAGTTATTAAATACAATAAATTAAAATCATGGTGCAAACCTTATACATAACTTTAAACGTTGAAAATACAAACTATATTCATAAAAATCTAATTAATTATTGAAATTTAAGGGGTTGAATATGCATTTTTAATATATCTTGCAAAAACTTGGGGTTTTATAATACAATAAATTAAAATCATGGTGCAAACCTTATAAATAACTTAAAATGTTGAAAATACAAACTTTTTTCATAAAAATCTAGTTAATTATTGAAATTTAAGGGGTAGAATACATCATTTTTATTAAATCTTGTAATAACATGGGGTTATATAATACAATTAATTATTATCATGGTGGTAAACCTTATAAATCACTTAAAAATATGAAATTAGGTAATAATTCATAAAAATCTAATTTATTGTTGAAATTTAAGGTGTAGAATACTTCATTTTTAATAAATCTTGAAATAACTTGGGTTTATATACTACAATAAATTAAAATCATGGTGGCAAACTTTATAAACCACTTAAAATTATGAAATTAGGTAATAATTCATAAAAATCTAATTAATTGTTGAAATTTAAGGGGTAGAATACTTCATTTATAATAAATCTTGTAATAACATGGAGTTATTAAATACAATAAATTAAAATCATGGTGCAAACCTTATACATAACTTTAAACGTTGAAAATACAAACTTTATTCATAAAAATTTAATTAATAATTGAAATTTAAGGGGTAGAATACATCATTTTTAATAAATCTTGTAATAACATGGAGTTATTAAATACAATAAATTAAAATCATGGTGCAAACCTTATACATAACTTTAAACGTTGAAAATTCAAACTATATTCATAAAAATCTAATTAATTATTGAAATTTAAGGGGTAGAATACATCATTTTTATTAAATCTTGTAATAACATGGAGTTATTAAATACAATAAATTAAAATCATGGTGCAAACCTTATACATAACTTTAAACGTTGAAAATACAAACTTTATTCATAAAAATTTAATTAATAATTGAAATTTAAGGGGTAGAATACTTCATTTTTAATAAATCTTGTAATAACTTGGGGTAATATAATACAATAAATTAAAATCATGGTGCAAACCTTATAAATAACTTAAAATGTTGAAAATAGGTAATAATTCATAAAAATCTAATAAAATATTGAAATTTAAGGGGTAGAATACTTCATTTTTAATAAATCTTGTAATAACTTGGGGTAATATAATACAATAAATTAAAATCATGGTGACAACCTTTATACATAACTTAAAATGTTGAAAATACAAACTTTATTCATAAAAATCTAATTAATAATTGAAATTTAATGGGTAGAATACATCATTTTTAATAAATCTTGTAATAACATGGGTTAATATACTACAATAAATTAAAATCATGGTGGTAAACTTTATAAATCACTTAAAATGATGAAATTAGGTAATAATTCATAAAAATCTAATTAATTATTGAAATTTAAGGGGTAGAATACAACATTTTTAATAAATCTTGTAATAACTTGGGTTAATATACTACAATAAATTAAAATCATGGTGGCAAACTTTATAAACCACTTAAAATTATGAAATTAGGTAATAATTCATAAAAATCTAATTAATTGTTGAAATTTAAGGGGTAGAATACTTCATTTTTAATAAATCTTGTAATAACATGGAGTTATTAAATACAATAAATTAAAATCATGGTGCAAACCTTATACATAACTTTAAACGTTGAAAATACAAACTATATTCATAAAAATCTAATTAATTATTGAAATTTAAGGGGTTGAATATGCATTTTTAATATATCTTGCAAAAACTTGGGGTTTTATAATACAATAAATTAAAATCATGGTGCAAACCTTATAAATAACTTAAAATGTTGAAAATACAAACTTTTTTCATAAAAATCTAGTTAATTATTGAAATTTAAGGGGTAGAATACATCATTTTTATTAAATCTTGTAATAACATGGGGTTATATAATACAATTAATTATTATCATGGTGCAAACCTTATAAATAACTTAAAATGTTGAAAATACAAACTTTTTTATAAAAATCTAATTTATTGTTGAAATTTAAGGTGTAGAATACTTCATTTTTAATAAATCTTGAAATAACTTGGGGTAATATAATAGAAAAAATTAAAATCATGGTGGTTAACCATATTAATCACTTAAAATATTTATAACACAAACTAAACTCATAAAAATCTAATTAAGTTTTGAAATTTAAGGGGTAGAATACATCATTTTTAATAAATCTTGTAATAACATGGAGTTATTAAATACAATAAATTAAAATCATGGTGCAAACCTTATACATAACTTTAAACGTTGAAAATACAAACTATATTCATAAAAATCTAATTAATTATTGAAATTTAAGGGGTTGAATATGCATTTTTAATAAATCTTGAAATAACTTGGGGTAATATAATAGAAGTAATTAAAATCATGGTGGTTAACCATATTAATCACTTAAAATGTTTATAACACAAACTAAACTCATAAAAATCTAATTAAGTTTTGAAATTTAAGGGGTAAATTCATCATTTTTAATAAATCTTGTAATAACTTGGGGTTATATAATACAATAAATTAAAATCATGGTGCAAACCTTATAAATAACTTAAAATGTTGAAAATAGGTAATAATTCATAAAAATCTAATAAAATATTGAAATTTAAGGGGTAGAATACTTCATTTTTAATAAATCTTGTAATAACTTGGGGTAATATAATACAATAAATTAAAATCATGGTGACAACCTTTATACATAACTTAAAATGTTGAAAATACAAACTTAATTCATAAAAATCTAATTAATAATTGAAATTTAAGGGGTAGAATACAACATTTTTAATAAATCTTGTAATAACTTGGGTTAATATACTACAATAAATTAAAATCATGGTGGCAAACTTTATAAACCACTTAAAATTATGAAATTAGGTAATAATTCATAAAAATCTAATTAATTGTTGAAATTTAAGGGGTAGAATACTTCATTTTTAATAAATCTTGTAATAACATGGAGTTATTAAATACAATAAATTAAAATCATGGTGCAAACCTTATACATAACTTTAAACGTTGAAAATACAAACTATATTCATAAAAATCTAATTAATTATTGAAATTTAAGGGGTTGAATATGCATTTTTAATATATCTTGCAAAAACTTGGGGTTTTATAATACAATAAATTAAAATCATGGTGCAAACCTTATAAATAACTTAAAATGTTGAAAATACAAACTTTTTTCATAAAAATCTAGTTAATTATTGAAATTTAAGGGGTAGAATACATCATTTTTATTAAATCTTGTAATAACATGGGGTTATATAATACAATTAATTATTATCATGGTGGTAAACCTTATAAATCACTTAAAAATATGAAATTAGGTAATAATTCATAAAAATCTAATTTATTGTTGAAATTTAAGGTGTAGAATACTTCATTTTTAATAAATCTTGAAATAACTTGGGTTTATATACTACAATAAATTAAAATCATGGTGGCAAACTTTATAAACCACTTAAAATTATGAAATTAGGTAATAATTCATAAAAATCTAATTAATTGTTGAAATTTAAGGGGTAGAATACTTCATTTATAATAAATCTTGTAATAACATGGAGTTATTAAATACAATAAATTAAAATCATGGTGCAAACCTTATACATAACTTTAAACGTTGAAAATACAAACTTTATTCATAAAAATTTAATTAATAATTGAAATTTAAGGGGTAGAATACATCATTTTTAATAAATCTTGTAATAACATGGAGTTATTAAATACAATAAATTAAAATCATGGTGCAAACCTTATACATAACTTTAAACGTTGAAAATTCAAACTATATTCATAAAAATCTAATTAATTATTGAAATTTAAGGGGTAGAATACATCATTTTTATTAAATCTTGTAATAACATGGAGTTATTAAATACAATAAATTAAAATCATGGTGCAAACCTTATACATAACTTTAAACGTTGAAAATACAAACTTTATTCATAAAAATTTAATTAATAATTGAAATTTAAGGGGTAGAATACTTCATTTTTAATAAATCTTGTAATAACTTGGGGTAATATAATACAATAAATTAAAATCATGGTGCAAACCTTATAAATAACTTAAAATGTTGAAAATAGGTAATAATTCATAAAAATCTAATAAAATATTGAAATTTAAGGGGTAGAATACTTCATTTTTAATAAATCTTGTAATAACTTGGGGTAATATAATACAATAAATTAAAATCATGGTGACAACCTTTATACATAACTTAAAATGTTGAAAATACAAACTTTATTCATAAAAATCTAATTAATAATTGAAATTTAATGGGTAGAATACATCATTTTTAATAAATCTTGTAATAACATGGGTTAATATACTACAATAAATTAAAATCATGGTGGTAAACTTTATAAATCACTTAAAATGATGAAATTAGGTAATAATTCATAAAAATCTAATTAATTATTGAAATTTAAGGGGTAGAATACAACATTTTTAATAAATCTTGTAATAACTTGGGTTAATATACTACAATAAATTAAAATCATGGTGGCAAACTTTATAAACCACTTAAAATTATGAAATTAGGTAATAATTCATAAAAATCTAATTAATTGTTGAAATTTAAGGGGTAGAATACTTCATTTTTAATAAATCTTGTAATAACATGGAGTTATTAAATACAATAAATTAAAATCATGGTGCAAACCTTATACATAACTTTAAACGTTGAAAATACAAACTATATTCATAAAAATCTAATTAATTATTGAAATTTAAGGGGTTGAATATGCATTTTTAATATATCTTGCAAAAACTTGGGGTTTTATAATACAATAAATTAAAATCATGGTGCAAACCTTATAAATAACTTAAAATGTTGAAAATACAAACTTTTTTCATAAAAATCTAGTTAATTATTGAAATTTAAGGGGTAGAATACATCATTTTTATTAAATCTTGTAATAACATGGGGTTATATAATACAATTAATTATTATCATGGTGGTAAACCTTATAAATCACTTAAAAATATGAAATTAGGTAATAATTCATAAAAATCTAATTTATTGTTGAAATTTAAGGTGTAGAATACTTCATTTTTAATAAATCTTGAAATAACTTGGGGTAATATAATAGAAAAAATTAAAATCATGGTGGTTAACCATATTAATCACTTAAAATGTTTATAACACAAACTAAACTCATAAAAATCTAATTAAGTTTTGAAATTTAAGGGGTAGAATACATCATTTTTAATAAATCTTGTAATAACATGGAGTTATTAAATACAATAAATTAAAATCATGGTGCAAACCTTATACATAACTTTAAACGTTGAAAATACAAACTATATTCATAAAAATCTAATTAATTATTGAAATTTAAGGGGTTGAATATGCATTTTTAATAAATCTTGAAATAACTTGGGGTAATATAATAGAAGTAATTAAAATCATGGTGGTTAACCATATTAATCACTTAAAATGTTTATAACACAAACTAAACTCATAAAAATCTAATTAAGTTTTGAAATTTAAGTGGTAAATTCATCATTTTTAATAAATCTTGTAATAACTTGGGGTTATATAATACAATAAATTAAAATCATGGTGCAAACCTTATAAATAACTTAAAATGTTGAAAATAGGTAATAATTCATAAAAATCTAATAAAATATTGAAATTTAAGGGGTAGAATACTTCATTTTTAATAAATCTTGTAATAACTTGGGGTAATATAATACAATAAATTAAAATCATGGTGACAACCTTTATACATAACTTAAAATGTTGAAAATACAAACTTTATTCATAAAAATCTAATTAATAATTGAAATTAAAGGGGTAGAATACAACATTTTTAATAAATCTTGTAATAACTTGGGTTAATATACTACAATAAATTAAAATCATGGTGGCAAACTTTATAAACCACTTAAAATTATGAAATTAGGTAATAATTCATAAAAATCTAATTAATTGTTGAAATTTAAGGGGTAGAATACTTCATTTTTAATAAATCTTGTAATAACATGGAGTTATTAAATACAATAAATTAAAATCATGGTGCAAACCTTATACATAACTTTAAACGTTGAAAATACAAACTATATTCATAAAAATCTAATTAATTATTGAAATTTAAGGGGTTGAATATGCATTTTTAATAAATCTTGCAAAAACTTGGGGTTTTATTATACAATAAATTAAAATCATGGTGCAAACCTTATACATAACTTTAAACGTTGAAAATACAAACTTTATTCATAAAAATTTAATTAATAATTGAAATTTAAGGGGTAGAATACATCATTTTTAATAAATCTTGTAATAACATGGAGTTATTAAATACAATAAATTAAAATCATGGTGCAAACCTTATACATAACTTTAAACGTTGAAAATACAAACTTTATTCATAAAAATCTAATTAATAATTGAAATTTAAGGGGTAGAATACATCATTTTTAATAAATCTTGTAATAACTTGGGTTATTATACTACAATAAATTAAAATCATGGTGGCAAACTTTATAAATCACTTAAAATGATGAAATTAGGTAATAATTCATAAAAATCTAATTAATTATTGAAATTTAAGGGGTAGAATACAACATTTTTAATAAATCTTGTAATAACTTGGGTTTATATACTACAATAAATTAAAATCATGGTGGCAAACTTTATAAACCACTTAAAATTATGAAATTAGGTAATAATTCATAAAAATCTAATTAATTGTTGAAATTTAAGGGGTAGAATACTTCATTTTTAATAAATCTTGTAATAACATGGAGTTATTAAATACAATAAATTAAAATCATGGTGCAAACCTTTTACATAACTTTAAATGTTTAAAATACAAACTATATTCATAAAAATCTAATTAATTATTGAAATTTAAGGAGTAGAATATGCATTTTTAATAAATCTTACAAACACTAGGGGTTTTATACTACAATAAATTAAAATCATGGTGCAGTCCTTATACATAACTTAAAATGTTGAAAATACAAAATTTATTCATAAAAATCTAATTAATTATTGAAATTTAAGGGGTAGAATACATTATTTTTAATAAATCTTGTAATAACTTGGGTTAATATACTACAATAAATTAAAATCAAGGTGCAAACTTTATAAACCACTTAAAATTAAGAAATTAGGTAATAATTCATAAAAATCTAATTAATTGTTGAAATTTAAGGGGTAGAATACTTCATTTTTTATAAATCTTGTAATAACATGGAGTTATTAAATACAATAAATTAAAATCATGGTGCAAACCTTATACAAAACTTTAAACGTTGAAAATACAGACTATATTCATAAAAATCTAATTAATTATTGAAATTTAAGGGGTTGAATATGCATTTTTAATAAGTCTTGAAATAACTTGGGGTAAAATAATAGAAGTAATTAAAATCATGGTGGTTAACCTTATTAATCACTTAAAATGTTTATAACACAAACTAAACTCATAAAAATCTAATTAAGTTTTGAAATTTAAGGGGTAAATTCATCATTTTTAATAAATCTTGTAATAACTTGGGTTAATATAATACAATAAATTAAAATCATGGTGACAAACTTTATAAATTACTTAAAATGATTAAATTAGGTAATAATTCATAAAAATCTAATAAAATATTGAAATTTAAGGGGTAGAATACTTCATTTTTAATAAATCTTGTAATAACTTGGGGTAATATAATACAATAAATTAAAATCATGGTGCAAACCTTATAAATAACTTAAAATGTTGAAAATAGGTAATAATTCATAAAAATCTAATAAAATATTGAAATTTAAGGGGTTGAATATGCATTTTTAATATATCTTGCAAAAACTTGGGGTTTTATAATACAATAAATTAAAATCATGGTGCAAACCTTATAAATAACTTAAAATGTTGAAAATACAAACTTTTTTCATAAAAATCTAGTTAATTATTGAAATTTAAGGGGTAGAATACATCATTTTTATTAAATCTTGTAATAACATGGGGTTATATAATACAATTAATTATTATCATGGTGGTAAACCTTATAAATCACTTAAAAATATGAAATTAGGTAATAATTCATAAAAATCTAATTTATTGTTGAAATTTAAGGTGTAGAATACTTCATTTTTAATAAATCTTGAAATAACTTGGGTTTATATACTACAATAAATTAAAATCATGGTGGCAAACTTTATAAACCACTTAAAATTATGAAATTAGGTAATAATTCATAAAAATCTAATTAATTGTTGAAATTTAAGGGGTAGAATACTTCATTTATAATAAATCTTGTAATAACATGGAGTTATTAAATACAATAAATTAAAATCATGGTGCAAACCTTATACATAACTTTAAACGTTGAAAATACAAACTTTATTCATAAAAATTTAATTAATAATTGAAATTTAAGGGGTAGAATACATCATTTTTAATAAATCTTGTAATAACATGGAGTTATTAAATACAATAAATTAAAATCATGGTGCAAACCTTATACATAACTTTAAACGTTGAAAATTCAAACTATATTCATAAAAATCTAATTAATTATTGAAATTTAAGGGGTAGAATACATCATTTTTATTAAATCTTGTAATAACATGGGGTTATATAATACAATTAATTATGATCATGGTGGTAAACCTTATAAATCACTTAAAATGATGAAAACACAATCTATATTATTAAAAATCTAATAAATTATTGAAATTTAAGGGGTAGAATACTTCATTTATTATAAATCTTGTTATAACTTAGGGTAATATAATACAATAAATTAAAATCATGGTGGTTAACCATATTAATCACTTAAAATGTTTATAACACAAACTAAACTCATAAAAATCTAATTAATTTTTGAAATTTAAGGGGTAAATTCATCATTTTTAATAAATCTTGTAATAACTTGGGTTAATATAATACAATAAATTAAAATCATGGTGACAAACTTTATAAATTACTTAAAATGATTAAATTAGGTTATAATTCATAAAAATCTAATAAAATATTGAAATTTAAGGGGTAGAATACTTCATTTTTAATAAATCTTGTAATAACTTGGGGTAATATAATACAATAAATTAAAATCATGGTGCAAACTTTATAAACCACTTAAAATTAAGAAATTAGGTAATAATTCATAAAAATCTAATTAATTGTTGAAATTTAAGGGGTAGAATACTTCATTTTTTATAAATCTTGTAATAACATGGAGTTATTAAATACAATAAATTAAAATCATGGTGCAAACCTTATACAAAACTTTAAACGTTGAAAATACAAACTATATTCATAAAAATCTAATTAATTATTGAAATTTAAGGGGTTGAATATGCATTTTTAATAAGTCTTGAAATAACTTGGGGTAATATAATAGAAGTAATTAAAATCATGGTGGTTAACCTTATTAATCACTTAAAATGTTTATAACACAAACTAAACTCATAAAAATCTAATTAAGTTTTGAAATTTAAGGGGTAAATTCATCATTTTTAATAAATCTTGTAATAACTTGGGTTAATATAATACAATAAATTAAAATCATGGTGACAAACTTTATAAATTACTTAAAATGATTAAATTAGGTAATAATTCATAAAAATCTAATAAAATATTGAAATTTAAGGTGTAGAATACTTCATTTTTAATAAATCTTGTAATAACTTGGGGTAATATAATACAATAAATTAAAATCATGGTGCAAACCTTATAAATAACTTAAAATGTTGAAAATAGGTAATAATTCATAAAAATCTAATAAAATATTGAAATTTAAGGGGTAGAATACTTCATTTTTAATAAATCTTGTAATAACTTGGGGTAATATAATACAATAAATTAAAATCATGGTGACAACCTTTATACATAACTTAAAATGTTGAAAATACAAACTTTATTCATAAAAATCTAATTAATAATTGAAATTTAAGGGGTAGAATACATCATTTTTAATAAATCTTGTAATAACTTGGGTTAATATACTACAATAAATTAAAATCATGGTGGTAAACTTTATAAATCACTTAAAATGATGAAATTAGGTAATAATTCATAAAAATCTAATTAATTATTGAAATTTAAGGGGTAGAATACAACATTTTTAATAAATCTTGTAATAACTTGGGTTAATATACTACAATAAATTAAAATCATGGTGGCAAACTTTATAAACCACTTAAAATTATGAAATTAGGTAATAATTCATAAAAATCTAATTAATTGTTGAAATTTAAGGGGTAGAATACTTCATTTTTAATAAATCTTGTAATAACATGGAGTTATTAAATACAATAAATTAAAATCATGGTGCAAACCTTATACATAACTTTAAACGTTGAAAATACAAACTATATTCATAAAAATCTAATTAATTATTGAAATTTAAGGGGTTGAATATGCATTTTTAATATATCTTGCAAAAACTTGGGGTTTTATAATACAATAAATTAAAATCATGGTGCAAACCTTATAAATAACTTAAAATGTTGAAAATACAAACTTTTTTCATAAAAATCTAGTTAATTATTGAAATTTAAGGGGTAGAATACATCATTTTTATTAAATCTTGTAATAACATGGGGTTATATAATACAATTAATTATTATCATGGTGCAAACCTTATAAATAACTTAAAATGTTGAAAATACAAACTTTTTTATAAAAATCTAATTTATTGTTGAAATTTAAGGTGTAGAATACTTCATTTTTAATAAATCTTGAAATAACTTGGGGTAATATAATAGAAAAAATTAAAATCATGGTGGTTAACCATATTAATCACTTAAAATATTTATAACACAAACTAAACTCATAAAAATCTAATTAAGTTTTGAAATTTAAGGGGTAGAATACATCATTTTTAATAAATCTTGTAATAACATGGAGTTATTAAATACAATAAATTAAAATCATGGTGCAAACCTTATACATAACTTTAAACGTTGAAAATACAAACTATATTCATAAAAATCTAATTAATTATTGAAATTTAAGGGGTTGAATATGCATTTTTAATAAATCTTGAAATAACTTGGGGTAATATAATAGAAGTAATTAAAATCATGGTGGTTAACCATATTAATCACTTAAAATGTTTATAACACAAACTAAACTCATAAAAATCTAATTAAGTTTTGAAATTTAAGGGGTAAATTCATCATTTTTAATAAATCTTGTAATAACTTGGGGTTATATAATACAATAAATTAAAATCATGGTGCAAACCTTATAAATAACTTAAAATGTTGAAAATAGGTAATAATTCATAAAAATCTAATAAAATATTGAAATTTAAGGGGTAGAATACTTCATTTTTAATAAATCTTGTAATAACTTGGGGTAATATAATACAATAAATTAAAATCATGGTGACAACCTTTATACATAACTTAAAATGTTGAAAATACAAACTTTATTCATAAAAATCTAATTAATAATTGAAATTTAAGGGGTAGAATACAACATTTTTAATAAATCTTGTAATAACTTGGGTTAATATACTACAATAAATTAAAATCATGGTGGCAAACTTTATAAACCACTTAAAATTATGAAATTAGGTAATAATTCATAAAAATCTAATTAATTGTTGAAATTTAAGGGGTAGAATACTTCATTTTTAATAAATCTTGTAATAACATGGAGTTATTAAATACAATAAATTAAAATCATGGTGCAAACCTTATACATAACTTTAAACGTTGAAAATACAAACTTTATTCATAAAAATTTAATTAATAATTGAAATTTAAGGGGTAGAATACATCATTTTTAATAAATCTTGTAATAACATGGAGTTATTAAATACAATAAATTAAAATCATGGTGCAAACCTTATACATAACTTTAAACGTTGAAAATACAAACTATATTCATAAAAATCTAATTAATTATTGAAATTTAAGGGGTTGAATATGCATTTTTAATAAATCTTGCAAAAACTTGGGGTTTTATTATACAATAAATTAAAATCATGGTGCAAACCTTATACATAACTTAAAATGTTGAAAATACAAACTTTATTCATAAAAATCTAATTAATAATTGAAATTTAAGGGGTAGAATACATCATTTTTAATAAATCTTGTAATAACTTGGGTTATTATACTACAATAAATTAAAATCATGGTGGCAAACTTTATAAATCACTTAAAATGATGAAATTAGGTAATAATTCATAAAAATCTAATTAATTATTGAAATTTAAGGGGTAGAATACAACATTTTTAATAAATCTTGAAATAACTTGGGTTTATATACTACAATAAATTAAAATCATGGTGGCAAACTTTATAAACCACTTAAAATTATGAAATTAGGTAATAATTCATAAAAATCTAATTAATTGTTGAAATTTAAGGGGTAGAATACTTCATTTTTAATAAATCTTGTAATAACATGGAGTTATTAAATACAATAAATTAAAATCATGGTGCAAACCTTTTACATAACTTTAAATGTTTAAAATACAAACTATATTCATAAAAATCTAATTAATTATTGAAATTTAAGGAGTAGAATATGCATTTTTAATAAATCTTACAAACACTAGGGGTTTTATACTACGATAAATTAAAATCATGGTGCAGTCCTTATACATAACTTAAAATGTTGAAAATACAAAATTTATTCATAAAAATCTAATTAATTATTGAAATTTAAGGGGTAGAATACATTATTTTTAATAAATCTTGTAATAACTTGGGTTAATATACTACAATAAATTAAAATCAAGGTGCAAACTTTATAAACCACTTAAAATTAAGAAATTAGGTAATAATTCATAAAAATCTAATTAATTGTTGAAATTTAAGGGGTAGAATACTTCATTTTTTATAAATCTTGTAATAACATGGAGTTATTAAATACAATAAATTAAAATCATGGTGCAAACCTTATACAAAACTTTAAACGTTGAAAATACAAACTATATTCATAAAAATCTAATTAATTATTGAAATTTAAGGGGTTGAATATGCATTTTTAATAAGTCTTGAAATAACTTGGGGTAATATAATAGAAGTAATTAAAATCATGGTGGTTAACCTTATTAATCACTTAAAATGTTTATAACACAAACTAAACTCATAAAAATCTAATTAAGTTTTGAAATTTAAGGGGTAAATTCATCATTTTTAATAAATCTTGTAATAACTTGGGTTAATATAATACAATAAATTAAAATCATGGTGACAAACTTTATAAATTACTTAAAATGATTAAATTAGGTAATAATTCATAAAAATCTAATAAAATATTGAAATTTAAGGTGTAGAATACTTCATTTTTAATAAATCTTGTAATAACTTGGGGTAATATAATACAATAAATTAAAATCATGGTGCAAACCTTATAAATAACTTAAAATGTTGAAAATAGGTAATAATTCATAAAAATCTAATAAAATATTGAAATTTAAGGGGTAGAATACTTCATTTTTAATAAATCTTGTAATAACTTGGGGTAATATAATACAATAAATTAAAATCATGGTGACAACCTTTATACATAACTTAAAATGTTGAAAATACAAACTTTATTCATAAAAATCTAATTAATAATTGAAATTTAAGGGGTAGAATACATCATTTTTAATAAATCTTGTAATAACTTGGGTTAATATACTACAATAAATTAAAATCATGGTGGTAAACTTTATAAATCACTTAAAATGATGAAATTAGGTAATAATTCATAAAAATCTAATTAATTATTGAAATTTAAGGGGTAGAATACAACATTTTTAATAAATCTTGTAATAACTTGGGTTAATATACTACAATAAATTAAAATCATGGTGGCAAACTTTATAAACCACTTAAAATTATGAAATTAGGTAATAATTCATAAAAATCTAATTAATTGTTGAAATTTAAGGGGTAGAATACTTCATTTTTAATAAATCTTGTAATAACATGGAGTTATTAAATACAATAAATTAAAATCATGGTGCAAACCTTATACATAACTTTAAACGTTGAAAATACAAACTATATTCATAAAAATCTAATTAATTATTGAAATTTAAGGGGTTGAATATGCATTTTTAATATATCTTGCAAAAACTTGGGGTTTTATAATACAATAAATTAAAATCATGGTGCAAACCTTATAAATAACTTAAAATGTTGAAAATACAAACTTTTTTCATAAAAATCTAGTTAATTATTGAAATTTAAGGGGTAGAATACATCATTTTTATTAAATCTTGTAATAACATGGGGTTATATAATACAATTAATTATTATCATGGTGCAAACCTTATAAATAACTTAAAATGTTGAAAATACAAACTTTTTTCATAAAAATCTAATTTATTGTTGAAATTTAAGGTGTAGAATACTTCATTTTTAATAAATCTTGAAATAACTTGGGGTAATATAATAGAAAAAATTAAAATCATGGTGGTTAACCATATTAATCACTTAAAATATTTATAACACAAACTAAACTCATAAAAATCTAATTAAGTTTTGAAATTTAAGGGGTAGAATACATCATTTTTAATAAATCTTGTAATAACATGGAGTTATTAAATACAATAAATTAAAATCATGGTGCAAACCTTATACATAACTTTAAACGTTGAAAATACAAACTATATTCATAAAAATCTAATTAATTATTGAAATTTAAGGGGTTGAATATGCATTTTTAATAAATCTTGAAATAACTTGGGGTAATATAATAGAAGTAATTAAAATCATGGTGGTTAACCATATTAATCACTTAAAATGTTTATAACACAAACTAAACTCATAAAAATCTAATTAAGTTTTGAAATTTAAGGGGTAAATTCATCATTTTTAATAAATCTTGTAATAACTTGGGGTTATATAATACAATAAATTAAAATCATGGTGCAAACCTTATAAATAACTTAAAATGTTGAAAATAGGTAATAATTCATAAAAATCTAATAAAATATTGAAATTTAAGGGGTAGAATACTTCATTTTTAATAAATCTTGTAATAACTTGGGGTAATATAATACAATAAATTAAAATCATGGTGACAACCTTTATACATAACTTAAAATGTTGAAAATACAAACTTTATTCATAAAAATCTAATTAATAATTGAAATTTAAGGGGTAGAATACAACATTTTTAATAAATCTTGTAATAACTTGGGTTAATATACTACAATAAATTAAAATCATGGTGGCAAACTTTATAAACCACTTAAAATTATGAAATTAGGTAATAATTCATAAAAATCTAATTAATTGTTGAAATTTAAGGGGTAGAATACTTCATTTTTAATAAATCTTGTAATAACATGGAGTTATTAAATACAATAAATTAAAATCATGGTGCAAACCTTATACAAAACTTTAAACGTTGAAAATACAAACTATATTCATAAAAATCTAATTAATTATTGAAATTTAAGGGGTTGAATATGCATTTTTAATAAGTCTTGAAATAACTTGGGGTAATATAATAGAAGTAATTAAAATCATGGTGGTTAACCTTATTAATCACTTAAAATGTTTATAACACAAACTAAACTCATAAAAATCTAATTAAGTTTTGAAATTTAAGGGGTAAATTCATCATTTTTAATAAATCTTGTAATAACTTGGGTTAATATAATACAATAAATTAAAATCATGGTGACAAACTTTATAAATTACTTAAAATGATTAAATTAGGTAATAATTCATAAAAATCTAATAAAATATTGAAATTTAAGGGGTAGAATACTTCATTTTTAATAAATCTTGTAATAACTTGGGGTAATATAATACAATAAATTAAAATCATGGTGCAAACCTTATAAATAACTTAAAATGTTGAAAATAGGTAATAATTCATAAAAATCTAATAAAATATTGAAATTTAAGGGGTTGAATATGCATTTTTAATATATCTTGCAAAAACTTGGGGTTTTATAATACAATAAATTAAAATCATGGTGCAAACCTTATAAATAACTTAAAATGTTGAAAATACAAACTTTTTTCATAAAAATCTAGTTAATTATTGAAATTTAAGGGGTAGAATACATCATTTTTATTAAATCTTGTAATAACATGGGGTTATATAATACAATTAATTATTATCATGGTGGTAAACCTTATAAATCACTTAAAAATATGAAATTAGGTAATAATTCATAAAAATCTAATTTATTGTTGAAATTTAAGGTGTAGAATACTTCATTTTTAATAAATCTTGAAATAACTTGGGTTTATATACTACAATAAATTAAAATCATGGTGGCAAACTTTATAAACCACTTAAAATTATGAAATTAGGTAATAATTCATAAAAATCTAATTAATTGTTGAAATTTAAGGGGTAGAATACTTCATTTATAATAAATCTTGTAATAACATGGAGTTATTAAATACAATAAATTAAAATCATGGTGCAAACCTTATACATAACTTTAAACGTTGAAAATACAAACTTTATTCATAAAAATTTAATTAATAATTGAAATTTAAGGGGTAGAATACATCATTTTTAATAAATCTTGTAATAACATGGAGTTATTAAATACAATAAATTAAAATCATGGTGCAAACCTTATACATAACTTTAAACGTTGAAAATTCAAACTATATTCATAAAAATCTAATTAATTATTGAAATTTAAGGGGTAGAATACATCATTTTTATTAAATCTTGTAATAACATGGGGTTATATAATACAATTAATTATGATCATGGTGGTAAACCTTATAAATCACTTAAAATGATGAAAACACAATCTATATTATTAAAAATCTAATAAATTATTGAAATTTAAGGGGTAGAATACTTCATTTATTATAAATCTTGTTATAACTTAGGGTAATATAATACAATAAATTAAAATCATGGTGGTTAACCATATTAATCACTTAAAATGTTTATAACACAAACTAAACTCATAAAAATCTAATTAATTTTTGAAATTTAAGGGGTAAATTCATCATTTTTAATAAATCTTGTAATAACTTGGGTTAATATAATACAATAAATTAAAATCATGGTGACAAACTTTATAAATTACTTAAAATGATTAAATTAGGTTATAATTCATAAAAATCTAATAAAATATTGAAATTTAAGGGGTAGAATACTTCATTTTTAATAAATCTTGTAATAACTTGGGGTAATATAATACAATAAATTAAAATCATGGTGCAAACTTTATAAACCACTTAAAATTAAGAAATTAGGTAATAATTCATAAAAATCTAATTAATTGTTGAAATTTAAGGGGTAGAATACTTCATTTTTTATAAATCTTGTAATAACATGGAGTTATTAAATACAATAAATTAAAATCATGGTGCAAACCTTATACAAAACTTTAAACGTTGAAAATACAAACTATATTCATAAAAATCTAATTAATTATTGAAATTTAAGGGGTTGAATATGCATTTTTAATAAGTCTTGAAATAACTTGGGGTAATATAATAGAAGTAATTAAAATCATGGTGGTTAACCTTATTAATCACTTAAAATGTTTATAACACAAACTAAACTCATAAAAATCTAATTAAGTTTTGAAATTTAAGGGGTAAATTCATCATTTTTAATAAATCTTGTAATAACTTGGGTTAATATAATACAATAAATTAAAATCATGGTGACAAACTTTATAAATTACTTAAAATGATTAAATTAGGTAATAATTCATAAAAATCTAATAAAATATTGAAATTTAAGGTGTAGAATACTTCATTTTTAATAAATCTTGTAATAACTTGGGGTAATATAATACAATAAATTAAAATCATGGTGCAAACCTTATAAATAACTTAAAATGTTGAAAATAGGTAATAATTCATAAAAATCTAATAAAATATTGAAATTTAAGGGGTAGAATACTTCATTTTTAATAAATCTTGTAATAACTTGGGGTAATATAATACAATAAATTAAAATCATGGTGACAACCTTTATACATAACTTAAAATGTTGAAAATACAAACTTTATTCATAAAAATCTAATTAATAATTGAAATTTAAGGGGTAGAATACATCATTTTTAATAAATCTTGTAATAACTTGGGTTAATATACTACAATAAATTAAAATCATGGTGGTAAACTTTATAAATCACTTAAAATGATGAAATTAGGTAATAATTCATAAAAATCTAATTAATTATTGAAATTTAAGGGGTAGAATACAACATTTTTAATAAATCTTGTAATAACTTGGGTTAATATACTACAATAAATTAAAATCATGGTGGCAAACTTTATAAACCACTTAAAATTATGAAATTAGGTAATAATTCATAAAAATCTAATTAATTGTTGAAATTTAAGGGGTAGAATACTTCATTTTTAATAAATCTTGTAATAACATGGAGTTATTAAATACAATAAATTAAAATCATGGTGCAAACCTTATACATAACTTTAAACGTTGAAAATACAAACTATATTCATAAAAATCTAATTAATTATTGAAATTTAAGGGGTTGAATATGCATTTTTAATATATCTTGCAAAAACTTGGGGTTTTATAATACAATAAATTAAAATCATGGTGCAAACCTTATAAATAACTTAAAATGTTGAAAATACAAACTTTTTTCATAAAAATCTAGTTAATTATTGAAATTTAAGGGGTAGAATACATCATTTTTATTAAATCTTGTAATAACATGGGGTTATATAATACAATTAATTATTATCATGGTGCAAACCTTATAAATAACTTAAAATGTTGAAAATACAAACTTTTTTATAAAAATCTAATTTATTGTTGAAATTTAAGGTGTAGAATACTTCATTTTTAATAAATCTTGAAATAACTTGGGGTAATATAATAGAAAAAATTAAAATCATGGTGGTTAACCATATTAATCACTTAAAATATTTATAACACAAACTAAACTCATAAAAATCTAATTAAGTTTTGAAATTTAAGGGGTAGAATACATCATTTTTAATAAATCTTGTAATAACATGGAGTTATTAAATACAATAAATTAAAATCATGGTGCAAACCTTATACATAACTTTAAACGTTGAAAATACAAACTATATTCATAAAAATCTAATTAATTATTGAAATTTAAGGGGTTGAATATGCATTTTTAATAAATCTTGAAATAACTTGGGGTAATATAATAGAAGTAATTAAAATCATGGTGGTTAACCATATTAATCACTTAAAATGTTTATAACACAAACTAAACTCATAAAAATCTAATTAAGTTTTGAAATTTAAGGGGTAAATTCATCATTTTTAATAAATCTTGTAATAACTTGGGGTTATATAATACAATAAATTAAAATCATGGTGCAAACCTTATAAATAACTTAAAATGTTGAAAATAGGTAATAATTCATAAAAATCTAATAAAATATTGAAATTTAAGGGGTAGAATACTTCATTTTTAATAAATCTTGTAATAACTTGGGGTAATATAATACAATAAATTAAAATCATGGTGACAACCTTTATACATAACTTAAAATGTTGAAAATACAAACTTTATTCATAAAAATCTAATTAATAATTGAAATTTAAGGGGTAGAATACAACATTTTTAATAAATCTTGTAATAACTTGGGTTAATATACTACAATAAATTAAAATCATGGTGGCAAACTTTATAAACCACTTAAAATTATGAAATTAGGTAATAATTCATAAAAATCTAATTAATTGTTGAAATTTAAGGGGTAGAATACTTCATTTTTAATAAATCTTGTAATAACATGGAGTTATTAAATACAATAAATTAAAATCATGGTGCAAACCTTATACATAACTTTAAACGTTGAAAATACAAACTTTATTCATAAAAATTTAATTAATAATTGAAATTTAAGGGGTAGAATACATCATTTTTAATAAATCTTGTAATAACATGGAGTTATTAAATACAATAAATTAAAATCATGGTGCAAACCTTATACATAACTTTAAACGTTGAAAATACAAACTATATTCATAAAAATCTAATTAATTATTGAAATTTAAGGGGTTGAATATGCATTTTTAATAAATCTTGCAAAAACTTGGGGTTTTATTATACAATAAATTAAAATCATGGTGCAAACCTTATACATAACTTAAAATGTTGAAAATACAAACTTTATTCATAAAAATCTAATTAATAATTGAAATTTAAGGGGTAGAATACATCATTTTTAATAAATCTTGTAATAACTTGGGTTATTATACTACAATAAATTAAAATCATGGTGGCAAACTTTATAAATCACTTAAAATGATGAAATTAGGTAATAATTCATAAAAATCTAATTAATTATTGAAATTTAAGGGGTAGAATACAACATTTTTAATAAATCTTGAAATAACTTGGGTTTATATACTACAATAAATTAAAATCATGGTGGCAAACTTTATAAACCACTTAAAATTATGAAATTAGGTAATAATTCATAAAAATCTAATTAATTGTTGAAATTTAAGGGGTAGAATACTTCATTTTTAATAAATCTTGTAATAACATGGAGTTATTAAATACAATAAATTAAAATCATGGTGCAAACCTTTTACATAACTTTAAATGTTTAAAATACAAACTATATTCATAAAAATCTAATTAATTATTGAAATTTAAGGAGTAGAATATGCATTTTTAATAAATCTTACAAACACTAGGGGTTTTATACTACGATAAATTAAAATCATGGTGCAGTCCTTATACATAACTTAAAATGTTGAAAATACAAAATTTATTCATAAAAATCTAATTAATTATTGAAATTTAAGGGGTAGAATACATTATTTTTAATAAATCTTGTAATAACTTGGGTTAATATACTACAATAAATTAAAATCAAGGTGCAAACTTTATAAACCACTTAAAATTAAGAAATTAGGTAATAATTCATAAAAATCTAATTAATTGTTGAAATTTAAGGGGTAGAATACTTCATTTTTTATAAATCTTGTAATAACATGGAGTTATTAAATACAATAAATTAAAATCATGGTGCAAACCTTATACAAAACTTTAAACGTTGAAAATACAAACTATATTCATAAAAATCTAATTAATTATTGAAATTTAAGGGGTTGAATATGCATTTTTAATAAGTCTTGAAATAACTTGGGGTAATATAATAGAAGTAATTAAAATCATGGTGGTTAACCTTATTAATCACTTAAAATGTTTATAACACAAACTAAACTCATAAAAATCTAATTAAGTTTTGAAATTTAAGGGGTAAATTCATCATTTTTAATAAATCTTGTAATAACTTGGGTTAATATAATACAATAAATTAAAATCATGGTGACAAACTTTATAAATTACTTAAAATGATTAAATTAGGTAATAATTCATAAAAATCTAATAAAATATTGAAATTTAAGGTGTAGAATACTTCATTTTTAATAAATCTTGTAATAACTTGGGGTAATATAATACAATAAATTAAAATCATGGTGCAAACCTTATAAATAACTTAAAATGTTGAAAATAGGTAATAATTCATAAAAATCTAATAAAATATTGAAATTTAAGGGGTAGAATACTTCATTTTTAATAAATCTTGTAATAACTTGGGGTAATATAATACAATAAATTAAAATCATGGTGACAACCTTTATACATAACTTAAAATGTTGAAAATACAAACTTTATTCATAAAAATCTAATTAATAATTGAAATTTAAGGGGTAGAATACATCATTTTTAATAAATCTTGTAATAACTTGGGTTAATATACTACAATAAATTAAAATCATGGTGGTAAACTTTATAAATCACTTAAAATGATGAAATTAGGTAATAATTCATAAAAATCTAATTAATTATTGAAATTTAAGGGGTAGAATACAACATTTTTAATAAATCTTGTAATAACTTGGGTTAATATACTACAATAAATTAAAATCATGGTGGCAAACTTTATAAACCACTTAAAATTATGAAATTAGGTAATAATTCATAAAAATCTAATTAATTGTTGAAATTTAAGGGGTAGAATACTTCATTTTTAATAAATCTTGTAATAACATGGAGTTATTAAATACAATAAATTAAAATCATGGTGCAAACCTTATACATAACTTTAAACGTTGAAAATACAAACTATATTCATAAAAATCTAATTAATTATTGAAATTTAAGGGGTTGAATATGCATTTTTAATATATCTTGCAAAAACTTGGGGTTTTATAATACAATAAATTAAAATCATGGTGCAAACCTTATAAATAACTTAAAATGTTGAAAATACAAACTTTTTTCATAAAAATCTAGTTAATTATTGAAATTTAAGGGGTAGAATACATCATTTTTATTAAATCTTGTAATAACATGGGGTTATATAATACAATTAATTATTATCATGGTGCAAACCTTATAAATAACTTAAAATGTTGAAAATACAAACTTTTTTCATAAAAATCTAATTTATTGTTGAAATTTAAGGTGTAGAATACTTCATTTTTAATAAATCTTGAAATAACTTGGGGTAATATAATAGAAAAAATTAAAATCATGGTGGTTAACCATATTAATCACTTAAAATATTTATAACACAAACTAAACTCATAAAAATCTAATTAAGTTTTGAAATTTAAGGGGTAGAATACATCATTTTTAATAAATCTTGTAATAACATGGAGTTATTAAATACAATAAATTAAAATCATGGTGCAAACCTTATACATAACTTTAAACGTTGAAAATACAAACTATATTCATAAAAATCTAATTAATTATTGAAATTTAAGGGGTTGAATATGCATTTTTAATAAATCTTGAAATAACTTGGGGTAATATAATAGAAGTAATTAAAATCATGGTGGTTAACCATATTAATCACTTAAAATGTTTATAACACAAACTAAACTCATAAAAATCTAATTAAGTTTTGAAATTTAAGGGGTAAATTCATCATTTTTAATAAATCTTGTAATAACTTGGGGTTATATAATACAATAAATTAAAATCATGGTGCAAACCTTATAAATAACTTAAAATGTTGAAAATAGGTAATAATTCATAAAAATCTAATAAAATATTGAAATTTAAGGGGTAGAATACTTCATTTTTAATAAATCTTGTAATAACTTGGGGTAATATAATACAATAAATTAAAATCATGGTGACAACCTTTATACATAACTTAAAATGTTGAAAATACAAACTTTATTCATAAAAATCTAATTAATAATTGAAATTTAAGGGGTAGAATACAACATTTTTAATAAATCTTGTAATAACTTGGGTTAATATACTACAATAAATTAAAATCATGGTGGCAAACTTTATAAACCACTTAAAATTATGAAATTAGGTAATAATTCATAAAAATCTAATTAATTGTTGAAATTTAAGGGGTAGAATACTTCATTTTTAATAAATCTTGTAATAACATGGAGTTATTAAATACAATAAATTAAAATCATGGTGCAAACCTTATACAAAACTTTAAACGTTGAAAATACAAACTATATTCATAAAAATCTAATTAATTATTGAAATTTAAGGGGTTGAATATGCATTTTTAATAAGTCTTGAAATAACTTGGGGTAATATAATAGAAGTAATTAAAATCATGGTGGTTAACCTTATTAATCACTTAAAATGTTTATAACACAAACTAAACTCATAAAAATCTAATTAAGTTTTGAAATTTAAGGGGTAAATTCATCATTTTTAATAAATCTTGTAATAACTTGGGTTAATATAATACAATAAATTAAAATCATGGTGACAAACTTTATAAATTACTTAAAATGATTAAATTAAGTAATAATTCATAAAAATCTAATAAAATATTGAAATTTAAGGTGTAGAATACTTCATTTTTAATAAATCTTGTAATAACATGGAGTTATTAAATACAATAAATTAAAATCATGGTGCAAACCTTATACATAACTTTAAACGTTGAAAATACAAACTATATTCATAAAAATCTAATTAATTATTGAAATTTAAGGGGTTGAATATGCATTTTTAATAAATCTTGCAAAAACTTGGGGTTTTATTATACAATAAATTAAAATCATGGTGCAAACCTTATACATAACTTAAAATGTTGAAAATACAAACTTTATTCATAAAAATCTAATTAATAATTGAAATTTAAGGGGTAGAATACATCATTTTTAATAAATCTTGTAATAACTTGGGTTAATATACTACAATAAATTAAAATCATGGTGGTAAACTTTATAAATCACTTAAAATGATGAAATTAGGTAATAATTCATAAAAATCTAATTAATTATTGAAATTTAAGGGGTAGAATACAACATTTTTAATAAATCTTGTAATAACTTGGGTTAATATACTACAATAAATTAAAATCATGGTGGCAAACTTTATAAACCACTTAAAATTATGAAATTAGGTAATAATTCATAAAAATCTAATTAATTGTTGAAATTTAAGGGGTAGAATACTTCATTTTTAATAAATCTTGTAATAACATGGAGTTATTAAATACAATAAATTAAAATCATGGTGCAAACCTTATACATAACTTTAAACGTTGAAAATACAAACTATATTCATAAAAATCTAATTAATTATTGAAATTTAAGGGGTTGAATATGCATTTTTAATATATCTTGCAAAAACTTGGGGTTTTATAATACAATAAATTAAAATCATGGTGCAAACCTTATAAATAACTTAAAATGTTGAAAATACAAACTTTTTTCATAAAAATCTAGTTAATTATTGAAATTTAAGGGGTAGAATACATCATTTTTATTAAATCTTGTAATAACATGGGGTTATATAATACAATTAATTATTATCATGGTGCAAACCTTATAAATAACTTAAAATGTTGAAAATACAAACTTTTTTCATAAAAATCTAATTTATTGTTGAAATTTAAGGTGTAGAATACTTCATTTTTAATAAATCTTGAAATAACTTGGGGTAATATAATAGAAAAAATTAAAATCATGGTGGTTAACCATATTAATCACTTAAAATATTTATAACACAAACTAAACTCATAAAAATCTAATTAAGTTTTGAAATTTAAGGGGTAGAATACATCATTTTTAATAAATCTTGTAATAACATGGAGTTATTAAATACAATAAATTAAAATCATGGTGCAAACCTTATACATAACTTTAAACGTTGAAAATACAAACTATATTCATAAAAATCTAATTAATTATTGAAATTTAAGGGGTTGAATATGCATTTTTAATAAATCTTGAAATAACTTGGGGTAATATAATAGAAGTAATTAAAATCATGGTGGTTAACCATATTAATCACTTAAAATGTTTATAACACAAACTAAACTCATAAAAATCTAATTAAGTTTTGAAATTTAAGGGGTAAATTCATCATTTTTAATAAATCTTGTAATAACTTGGGGTTATATAATACAATAAATTAAAATCATGGTGCAAACCTTATAAATAACTTAAAATGTTGAAAATAGGTAATAATTCATAAAAATCTAATAAAATATTGAAATTTAAGGGGTAGAATACTTCATTTTTAATAAATCTTGTAATAACTTGGGGTAATATAATACAATAAATTAAAATCATGGTGACAACCTTTATACATAACTTAAAATGTTGAAAATACAAACTTTATTCATAAAAATCTAATTAATAATTGAAATTTAAGGGGTAGAATACAACATTTTTAATAAATCTTGTAATAACTTGGGTTAATATACTACAATAAATTAAAATCATGGTGGCAAACTTTATAAACCACTTAAAATTATGAAATTAGGTAATAATTCATAAAAATCTAATTAATTGTTGAAATTTAAGGGGTAGAATACTTCATTTTTAATAAATCTTGTAATAACATGGAGTTATTAAATACAATAAATTAAAATCATGGTGCAAACCTTATACATAACTTTAAACGTTGAAAATACAAACTTTATTCATAAAAATTTAATTAATAATTGAAATTTAAGGGGTAGAATACATCATTTTTAATAAATCTTGTAATAACATGGAGTTATTAAATACAATAAATTAAAATCATGGTGCAAACCTTATACATAACTTTAAACGTTGAAAATACAAACTATATTCATAAAAATCTAATTAATTATTGAAATTTAAGGGGTTGAATATGCATTTTTAATAAATCTTGCAAAAACTTGGGGTTTTATTATACAATAAATTAAAATCATGGTGCAAACCTTATACATAACTTAAAATGTTGAAAATACAAACTTTATTCATAAAAATCTAATTAATAATTGAAATTTAAGGGGTAGAATACATCATTTTTAATAAATCTTGTAATAACTTGGGTTATTATACTACAATAAATTAAAATCATGGTGGCAAACTTTATAAATCACTTAAAATGATGAAATTAGGTAATAATTCATAAAAATCTAATTAATTATTGAAATTTAAGGGGTAGAATACAACATTTTTAATAAATCTTGAAATAACTTGGGTTTATATACTACAATAAATTAAAATCATGGTGGCAAACTTTATAAACCACTTAAAATTATGAAATTAGGTAATAATTCATAAAAATCTAATTAATTGTTGAAATTTAAGGGGTAGAATACTTCATTTTTAATAAATCTTGTAATAACATGGAGTTATTAAATACAATAAATTAAAATCATGGTGCAAACCTTTTACATAACTTTAAATGTTTAAAATACAAACTATATTCATAAAAATCTAATTAATTATTGAAATTTAAGGAGTAGAATATGCATTTTTAATAAATCTTACAAACACTAGGGGTTTTATACTACGATAAATTAAAATCATGGTGCAGTCCTTATACATAACTTAAAATGTTGAAAATACAAAATTTATTCATAAAAATCTAATTAATTATTGAAATTTAAGGGGTAGAATACATTATTTTTAATAAATCTTGTAATAACTTGGGTTAATATACTACAATAAATTAAAATCAAGGTGCAAACTTTATAAACCACTTAAAATTAAGAAATTAGGTAATAATTCATAAAAATCTAATTAATTGTTGAAATTTAAGGGGTAGAATACTTCATTTTTTATAAATCTTGTAATAACATGGAGTTATTAAATACAATAAATTAAAATCATGGTGCAAACCTTATACAAAACTTTAAACGTTGAAAATACAAACTATATTCATAAAAATCTAATTAATTATTGAAATTTAAGGGGTTGAATATGCATTTTTAATAAGTCTTGAAATAACTTGGGGTAATATAATAGAAGTAATTAAAATCATGGTGGTTAACCTTATTAATCACTTAAAATGTTTATAACACAAACTAAACTCATAAAAATCTAATTAAGTTTTGAAATTTAAGGGGTAAATTCATCATTTTTAATAAATCTTGTAATAACTTGGGTTAATATAATACAATAAATTAAAATCATGGTGACAAACTTTATAAATTACTTAAAATGATTAAATTAGGTAATAATTCATAAAAATCTAATAAAATATTGAAATTTAAGGGGTAGAATACTTCATTTTTAATAAATCTTGTAATAACTTGGGGTAATATAATACAATAAATTAAAATCATGGTGCAAACCTTATAAATAACTTAAAATGTTGAAAATAGGTAATAATTCATAAAAATCTAATAAAATATTGAAATTTAAGGGGTAGAATACTTCATTTTTAATAAATCTTGTAATAACTTGGGGTAATATAATACAATAAATTAAAATCATGGTGACAACCTTTATACATAACTTAAAATGTTGAAAATACAAACTTTATTCATAAAAATCTAATTAATAATTGAAATTTAAGGGGTAGAATACATCATTTTTAATAAATCTTGTAATAACTTGGGTTAATATACTACAATAAATTAAAATCATGGTGGTAAACTTTATAAATCACTTAAAATGATGAAATTAGGTAATAATTCATAAAAATCTAATTAATTATTGAAATTTAAGGGGTAGAATACAACATTTTTAATAAATCTTGTAATAACTTGGGTTAATATACTACAATAAATTAAAATCATGGTGGCAAACTTTATAAACCACTTAAAATTATGAAATTAGGTAATAATTCATAAAAATCTAATTAATTGTTGAAATTTAAGGGGTAGAATACTTCATTTTTAATAAATCTTGTAATAACATGGAGTTATTAAATACAATAAATTAAAATCATGGTGCAAACCTTAAACATAACTTTAAACGTTGAAAATACAAACTATATTCATAAAAATCTAATTAATTATTGAAATTTAAGGGGTTGAATATGCATTTTTAATATATCTTGCAAAAACTTGGGGCTTTATAATACAATAAATTAAAATCATGGTGCAAACCTTATAAATAACTTAAAATGTTGAAAATAGGTAATAATTCATAAAAAACTAATAAAATATTGAAATTTAAGGGGTAGAATACTTCATTTTTAATAAATCTTGTAATAACTTGGGGTAATATAATACAATAAATTAAAATCATGGTGACAACCTTTATACATAACTTAAAATGTTGAAAATACAAACTTTATTCATAAAAATCTAATTAATAATTGAAATTTAAGGGGTAGAATACAACATTTTTAATAAATCTTGTAATAACTTGGGTTAATATACTACAATAAATTAAAATCATGGTGGCAAACTTTATAAACCACTTAAAATTATGAAATTAGGTAATAATTCATAAAAATCTAATTAATTGTTGAAATTTAAGGGGTAGAATACTTCATTTTTAATAAATCTTGTAATAACATGGAGTTATTAAATACAATAAATTAAAATCATGGTGCAAACCTTATACATAACTTTAAACGTTGAAAATACAAACTTTATTCATAAAAATTTAATTAATAATTGAAATTTAAGGGGTAGAATACATCATTTTTAATAAATCTTGTAATAACATGGAGTTATTAAATACAATAAATTAAAATCATGGTGCAAACCTTATACATAACTTTAAACGTTGAAAATACAAACTATATTCATAAAAATCTAATTAATTATTGAAATTTAAGGGGTTGAATATGCATTTTTAATAAATCTTGCAAAAACTTGGGGTTTTATTATACAATAAATTAAAATCATGGTGCAAACCTTATACATAACTTAAAATGTTGAAAATACAAACTTTATTCATAAAAATCTAATAATTAATTGAAATTTAAGGGGTAGAATACATCATTTTTAATAAATCTTGTAATAACTTGGGTTATTATACTACAATAAATTAAAATCATGGTGGCAAACTTTATAAATCACTTAAAATGATGAAATTAGGTAATAATTCATAAAAATCTAATTAATTATTGAAATTTAAGGGGTAGAATACAACATTTTTAATAAATCTTGAAATAACTTGGGTTTATATACTACAATAAATTAAAATCATGGTGGCAAACTTTATAAACCACTTAAAATTATGAAATTAGGTAATAATTCATAAAAATCTAATTAATTGTTGAAATTTAAGGGGTAGAATACTTCATTTTTAATAAATCTTGTAATAACATGGAGTTATTAAATACAATAAATTAAAATCATGGTGCAAACCTTTTACATAACTTTAAATGTTTAAAATACAAACTATATTCATAAAAATCTAATTAATTATTGAAATTTAAGGAGTAGAATATGCATTTTTAATAAATCTTACAAACACTAGGGGTTTTATACTACAATAAATTAAAATCATGGTGCAGTCCTTATACATAACTTAAAATGTTGAAAATACAAAATTTATTCATAAAAATCTAATTAATTATTGAAATTTAAGGGGTAGAATACATTATTTTTAATAAATCTTGTAATAACTTGGGTTAATATACTACAATAAATTAAAATCAAGGTGCAAACTTTATAAACCACTTAAAATTAAGAAATTAGGTAATAATTCATAAAAATCTAATTAATTGTTGAAATTTAAGGGGTAGAATACTTCATTTTTTATAAATCTTGTAATAACATGGAGTTATTAAATACAATAAATTAAAATCATGGTGCAAACCTTATACAAAACTTTAAACGTTGAAAATACAAACTATATTCATAAAAATCTAATTAATTATTGAAATTTAAGGGGTTGAATATGCATTTTTAATAAGTCTTGAAATAACTTGGGGTAATATAATAGAAGTAATTAAAATCATGGTGGTTAACCTTATTAATCACTTAAAATGTTTATAACACAAACTAAACTCATAAAAATCTAATTAAGTTTTGAAATTTAAGGGGTAAATTCATCATTTTTAATAAATCTTGTAATAACTTGGGTTAATATAATACAATAAATTAAAATCATGGTGACAAACTTTATAAATTACTTAAAATGATTAAATTAGGTAATAATTCATAAAAATCTAATAAAATATTGAAATTTAAGGGGTAGAATACTTCATTTTTAATAAATCTTGTAATAACTTGGGGTAATATAATACAATAAATTAAAATCATGGTGCAAACCTTATAAATAACTTAAAATGTTGAAAATAGGTAATAATTCATAAAAATCTAATAAAATATTGAAATTTAAGGGGTAGAATACTTCATTTTTAATAAATCTTGTAATAACTTGGGGTAATATAATACAATAAATTAAAATCATGGTGACAACCTTTATACATAACTTAAAATATTGAAAATACAAACTTTATTCATAAAAATCTAATTAATAATTGAAATTTAAGGGGTAGAATACATCATTTTTAATAAATCTTGTAATAACTTGGGTTAATATACTACAATAAATTAAAATCATGGTGGTAAACTTTATAAATCACTTAAAATGATGAAATTAGGTAATAATTCATAAAAATCTAATTAATTATTGAAATTTAAGGGGTAGAATACAACATTTTTAATAAATCTTGTAATAACTTGGGTTAATATACTACAATAAATTAAAATCATGGTGGCAAACTTTATAAACCACTTAAAATTATGAAATTAGGTAATAATTCATAAAAATCTAATTAATAATTGAAATTTAAGGGGTAGAATACATCATTTTTAATAAATCTTGTAATAACTTGGGTTAATATACTACAATAAATTAAAATCATGGTGGTAAACTTTATAAATCACTTAAAATGATGAAATTAGGTAATAATTCATAAAAATCTAATTAATTATTGAAATTTAAGGGGTAGAATACAACATTTTTAATAAATCTTGTAATAACTTGGGTTAATATACTACAATAAATTAAAATCATGGTGGCAAACTTTATAAACCACTTAAAATTATGAAATTAGGTAATAATTCATAAAAATCTAATTAATTGTTGAAATTTAAGGGGTAGAATACTTCATTTTTAATAAATCTTGTAATAACATGGAGTTATTAAATACAATAAATTAAAATCATGGTGCAAACCTTATACATAACTTTAAACGTTGAAAATACAAACTATATTCATAAAAATCTAATTAATTATTGAAATTTAAGGGGTTGAATATGCATTTTTAATAAATCTTGCAAAAACTTGGGGTTTTATTATACAATAAATTAAAATCATGGTGCAAACCTTATACATAACTTAAAATGTTGAAAATACAAACTTTATTCATAAAAATCTAATTAATAATTGAAATTTAAGGGGTAGAATACATCATTTTTAATAAATCTTGTAATAACTTGGGTTATTATACTACAATAAATTAAAATCATGGTGGCAAACTTTATAAATCACTTAAAATGATGAAATTAGGTAATAATTCATAAAAATCTAATTAATTATTGAAATTTAAGGGGTAGAATACAACATTTTTAATAAATCTTGTAATAACTTGGGTTTATATACTACAATAAATTAAAATCATGGTGGCAAACTTTATAAACCACTTAAAATTATGAAATTAGGTAATAATTCATAAAAATCTAATTAATTGTTGAAATTTAAGGGGTAGAATACTTCATTTTTAATAAATCTTGTAATAACATGGAGTTATTAAATACAATAAATTAAAATCATGGTGCAAACCTTATACATAACTTTAAACGTTGAAAATACAAACTATATTCATAAAAATCTAATTAATTATTGAAATTTAAGGGGTAGAATACATCATTTTTATTAAATCTTGTAATAACATGGGGTTATATAATACAATTAATTATGATCATGGTGGTAAACCTTATAAATCACTTAAAATGATGAAAACACAATCTATATTATTAAAAATCTAATAAATTATTGAAATTTAAGGGGTAGAATACTTCATTTATTATAAATCTTGTTATAACTTAGGGTAATATAATACAATAAATTAAAATCATGGTGGTTAACCATATTAATCACTTAAAATGTTTATAACACAAACTAAACTCATAAAAATCTAATTAAGTTTTGAAATTTAAGGGGTAAATTCATCATTTTTAATAAATCTTGTAATAACTTGGGTTAATATAATACAATAAATTAAAATCATGGTGACAAACTTTATAAATTACTTAAAATGATTAAATTAGGTTATAATTCATAAAAATCTAATAAAATATTGAAATTTAAGGGGTAGAATACTTCATTTTTAATAAATCTTGTAATAACTTGGGGTAATATAATACAATAAATTAAAATCATGGTGCAAACCTTATACATAACTTTAAACGTTGAAAATACAAACTATATTCATAAAAATCTAATTAATTATTGAAATTTAAGGGGTTGAATATGCATTTTTAATAAATCTTGAAATAACTTGGGGTAATATAATAGAAGTAATTAAAATCATGGTGGTTAACCATATTAATCACTTAAAATGTTTATAACACAAACTAAACTCATAAAAATCTAATTAAGTTTTGAAATTTAAGGGGTAAATTCATCATTTTTAATAAATCTTGTAATAACTTGGGGTTATATAATACAATAAATTAAAATCATGGTACAAACCTTATAAATAACTTAAAATGTTGAAAATAGGTAATAATTCATAAAAATCTAATAAAATATTGAAATTTAAGGGGTAGAATACTTCATTTTTAATAAATCTTGTAATAACTTGGGGTAATATAATACAATAAATTAAAATCATGGTGACAACCTTTATACATAACTTAAAATGTTGAAAATACAAACTTTATTCATAAAAATCTAATTAATAATTGAAATTTAAGGGGTAGAATACATCATTTTTAATAAATCTTGTAATAACTTGGGTTAATATACTACAATAAATTAAAATCATGGTGGCAAACTTTATAAACCACTTAAAATTATGAAATTAGGTAATAATTCATAAAAATCTAATTAATTGTTGAAATTTAAGGGGTAGAATACTTCATTTTTAATAAATCTTGTAATAACATGGAGTTATTAAATACAATAAATTAAAATCATGGTGCAAACCTTATACATAACTTTAAACGTTGAAAATACAAACTTTATTCATAAAAATTTAATTAATAATTGAAATTTAAGGGGTAGAATACATCATTTTTAATAAATCTTGTAATAACATGGAGTTATTAAATACAATAAATTAAAATCATGGTGCAAACCTTATACATAACTTTAAACGTTGAAAATACAAACTATATTCATAAAAATCTAATTAATTATTGAAATTTAAGGGGTTGAATATGCATTTTTAATAAATCTTGCAAAAACTTGGGGTTTTATTATACAATAAATTAAAATCATGGTGCAAACCTTATACATAACTTAAAATGTTGAAAATACAAACTTTATTCATAAAAATCTAATTAATAATTGAAATTTAAGGGGTAGAATACATCATTTTTAATAAATCTTGTAATAACTTGGGTTATTATACTACAATAAATTAAAATCATGGTGGCAAACTTTATAAATCACTTAAAATGATGAAATTAGGTAATAATTCATAAAAATCTAATTAATTATTGAAATTTAAGGGGTAGAATACAACATTTTTAATAAATCTTGTAATAACTTGGGTTTATATACTACAATAAATTAAAATCATGGTGGCAAACTTTATAAACCACTTAAAATTATGAAATTAGGTAATAATTCATAAAAATCTAATTAATTGTTGAAATTTAAGGGGTAGAATACTTCATTTTTAATAAATCTTGTAATAACATGGAGTTATTAAATACAATAAATTAAAATCATGGTGCAAACCTTATACATAACTTTAAACGTTGAAAATACAAACTTTATTCATAAAAATTTAATTAATAATTGAAATTTAAGGGGTAGAATACATCATTTTTAATAAATCTTGTAATAACATGGAGTTATTAAATACAATAAATTAAAATCATGGTGCAAACCTTATACATAACTTTAAACGTTGAAAATACAAACTATATTCATAAAAATCTAATTAATTATTGAAATTTAAGGGGTAGAATACATCATTTTTATTAAATCTTGTAATAACATGGGGTTATATAATACAATTAATTATGATCATGGTGGTAAACCTTATAAATCACTTAAAATGATGAAAACACAATCTATATTATTAAAAATCTAATAAATTATTGAAATTTAAGGGGTAGAATACTTCATTTATTATAAATCTTGTTATAACTTAGGGTAATATAATACAATAAATTAAAATCATGGTGGTTAACCATATTAATCACTTAAAATGTTTATAAAACAAACTAAACTCATAAAAATCTAATTAATTTTTGAAATTTAAGGGGTAAATTCATCATTTTTAATAAATCTTGTAATAACTTGGGTTAATATAATACAATAAATTAAAATCATGGTGACAAACTTTATAAATTACTTAAAATGATTAAATTAGGTTATAATTCATAAAAATCTAATAAAATATTGAAATTTAAGGGGTAGAATACTTCATTTTTAATAAATCTTGTAATAACTTGGGGTAATATAATACAATAAATTAAAATCATGGTGGCAAACTTTATAAACCACTTAAAATTATGAAATTAGGTAATAATTCATAAAAATCTAATTAATTGTTGAAATTTAAAGGGTAGAATACTTCATTTTTTATAAATCTTGTAATAACATGGGGTATTATAATACAATAAATTAAAATCATGGTGCAATCCTTATACATAACTTAAAATGTTGAAAATACAAAATTTATTCATAAAAATCTAATTAATTATTGAAATTTAAGGGGTAGAATACATTATTTTTAATAAATCTTGTAATAACTTGGGTTAATATACTACAATAAATTAAAATCATGGTGCAAACTTTATAAACCACTTAAAATTAAGAAATTAGGTAATAATTCATAAAAATCTAATTAATTGTTGAAATTTAAGGGGTAGAATACATCATTTTTAATAAATCTTGTAATAACATGGAGTTATTAAATACAATAAATTAAAATCATGGTGCAAACCTTATACATAACTTTAAACGTTGAAAATACAAACTATATTCATAAAAATCTAATTAATAATTGAAATTTAAGGGGTAGAATACATCATTTTTAATAAATCTTGTAATAACATGGAGTTATTAAATACAATAAATTAAAATCATGGTGCAAACCTTATACATAACTTTAAACGTTGAAAATACAAACTATATTCATTAAAATCTAATAAATAATTGAAATTTAAGGGGTAGAATAGATCATTTTTTATAAATCTTGTAATAACATGGGGTATTATAATACAATAAACTTTATACATTACTTAAAATGTTGAAAATACAAACTTTATTCATAAAAATTTAATTAATAATTGAAATTTAAGGGGTAGAATACATCATTTTTAATAAATCTTGTAATAACATGGAGTTATTAAATACAATAAATTAAAATCATGGTGCAAACCTTATACATAACTTTAAACGTTGAAAATACAAACTATATTCATAAAAATCTAATTAATTATTGAAATTTAAGGGGTTGAATATGCATTTTTAATAAATCTTGAAGTAACTTGGGGTAATATAATAGAAGTAATTAAAATCATGGTGGTTAACCTTATTAATCACTTAAAATGTTTATAACACAAACTAAACTCATAAAAATCTAATTAAGTTTTGAAATTTAAGGGGTAAATTCATCATTTTTAATAAATCTTGTAATAACTTGGGTTAATATAATACAATAAATTAAAATCATGGTGACAAACTTTATAAATTACTTAAAATGATTAAATTAGGTAATAATTCATAAAAATCTAATAAAATATTGAAATTTAAGGGGTAGAATACATCATTTTTATTAAATCTTGTAATAACATGGGGTTATATAATACAATTAATTATTATCATGGTGGTAAACCTTATAAATCACTTAAAAATATGAAATTAGGTAATAATTCATAAAAATCTAATTTATTGTTGAAATTTAAGGTGTAGAATACTTCATTTTTAATAAATCTTGAAATAACTTGGGGTAATATAATAGAAAAAATTAAAATCATGATGGTTAACCATATTAATCACTTAAAATGTTTATAACACAAACTAAACTCATAAAAATCTAATTAAGTTTTGAAATTTAAGGGGTAAATTCATCATTTTTAATAAATCTTGTAATAACTTGGGTTAATATAATACAATAAATTAAAATCATGGTGACAACCTTTATACATAACTTAAAATGTTGAAAATACAAACTTTATTCATAAAAATCTAATTAATAATTGAAATTTAAGGGGTAGAATACATCATTTTTAATAAATCTTGTAATAACTTGGGTTAATATACTACAATAAATTAAAATCATGGTGGCAAACTTTATAAATCACTTAAAATGATGAAATTAGGTAATAATTCATAAAAATCTAATTAATTATTGAAATTTAAGGGGTAGAATACAACATTTTTAATAAATCTTGTAATAACTTGGGTTAATATACTACAATAAATTAAAATCATGGTGGCAAACTTTATAAACCACTTAAAATTATGAAATTAGGTAATAATTCATAAAAATCTAATTAATTGTTGAAATTTAAGGGGTAGAATACTTCATTTTTAATAAATCATGTAATAACATGGAGTTATTAAATACAATAAATTAAAATCATGGTGCAAACCTTATACATAACTTTAAACGTTGAAAATACAAACTATATTCGTAAAAATCTAGTTAATTATTGAAATTTAAGGGGTAGAATACATCATTTTTATTAAATCTTGTAATAACATGGGGTTATATAATACAATTAATTATTATCATGGTGGTAAACCTTATAAATCACTTAAAAATATGAAATTAGGTAATAATTCATAAAAATCTAATTTATTGTTGAAATTTAAGGTGTAGAATACTTCATTTTTAATAAATCTTGAAATAACTTGGGGTAATATAATAGAAAAAATTAAATTCATGGTGGTTAACCATATTAATCACTTAAAATGTTTATAACACAAACTAAACTCATAAAAATCTAATTAAGTTTTGAAATTTAAGGGGTAAATTCATCATTTTTAATAAATCTTGTAATAACTTGGGTTAATATAATACAATAAATTAAAATCATGGTGACAAACTTTATAAATTACTTAAAATGATTAAATTAGGTAATAATTCATAAAAATCTAATAAAATATTGAAATTTAAAGGGTAGAATACTTCACTTTTAATAAATCTTGTAATAACTTGGGGTAATATAATACAATAAATTAAAATCATGGTGCAAACCTTATAAATAACTTAAAATGTTGAATATAGGTAATAATTCTTAAAAATCTAATAAAATATTGAAATTTAAGGGGTTGAATACTTCATTTTTAATAAATCTTGTAATAACTTGGGGTAATATAATACAATAAATTAAAATCATGGTGACAAACTTTATACATAACCTAAAATGTTGAAAATACAAACTTTATTCATAAAAATCTAATTAATAATTGATATTTAAGGAGTAGAATACATCATTTTTAATAAATCTTGTAATAACTTGGGTTAATATATTACAATAAGTTAAAATCATGGCGGCAAACTTTATAAACCACCTAAAATTATGAAATTCGGTAATAATTCATAAAATCTAATTAATTGTTGAAATTTAAGGGGTAGAATACTTCATTCTTAATAAATCTTGTAATAACATGGAGTTATTAAATACAATAAATTAAAATCATGGTGCAAACCTTATACATAACTTTAAACGTTGAAAATACAAACTATATTCATAAAAATCTAATTAATAATTGAAATTTAAGGGGTAGAATACATCATTTTTAATAAATCTTGTAATAACATGGAGTTATTAAATACAATAAATTAAAATCATGGTGCAAACCTTATACATAACTTTAAACGTTGAAAATACAAACTATATTCATTAAAATCTAATAAATAATTGAAATTTAAGGGGTAGAATACATCATTTTTTATAAATCTTGTAATAACATGGGGTATTAATACAATAAACTTTATACATTACTTAAAATGTTGAAAATACAAACTTTATTCATAAAAATTTAATTAATAATTGAAATTTAAGGGGTAGAATACATCATTTTTAATAAATCTTGTAATAACATGGAGTTATTAAATACAATAAATTAAAATCATGGTGCAAACCTTATACATAACTTTAAACGTTGAAAATACAAACTATATTCATAAAAATCTAATTAATTATTGAAATTTAAGGGGTTGAATATGCATTTTTAATAAATCTTGAAGTAACTTGGGGTAATATAATAGAAGTAATTAAAATCATGGTGGTTAACCTTATTAATCACTTAAAATGTTTATAACACAAACTAAACTCATAAAAATCTAATTAAGTTTTGAAATTTAAGGGGTAAATTCATCATTTTTAATAAATCTTGTAATAACTTGGGTTAATATAATACAATAAATTAAAATCATGGTGACAAACTTTATAAATTACTTAAAATGATTAAATTAGGTAATAATTCATAAAAATCTAATAAAATATTGAAATTTAAGGGGTAGAATACATCATTTTTATTAAATCTTGTAATAACATGGGGTTATATAATACAATTAATTATTATCATGGTGGTAAACCTTATAAATCACTTAAAAATATGAAATTAGGTAATAATTCATAAAAATCTAATTTATTGTTGAAATTTAAGGTGTAGAATACTTCATTTTTAATAAATCTTGAAATAAATTGGGGTAATATAATAGAAAAAATTAAAATCATGGTGGTTAACCATATTAATCACTTAAAATGTTTATAACACAAACTAAACTCATAAAAATCTAATTAAGTTTTGAAATTTAAGGGGTAAATTCATCATTTTTAATAAATCTTGTAATAACTTGGGTTAATATAATACAATAAATTAAAATCATGGTGACAACCTTTATACATAACTTAAAATGTTGAAAATACAAACTTTATTCATAAAAATCTAATTAATAATTGAAATTTAAGGGGTAGAATACATCATTTTTAATAAATCTTGTAATAACTTGGGTTAATATACTACAATAAATTAAAATCATGGTGGCAAACTTTATAAATCACTTAAAATGATGAAATTAGGTAATAATTCATAAAAATCTAATTAATTATTGAAATTTAAGGGGTAGAATACAACATTTTTAATAAATCTTGTAATAACTTGGGTTAATATACTACAATAAATTAAAATCATGGTGGCAAACTTTATAAACCACTTAAAATTATGAAATTAGGTAATAATTCATAAAAATCTAATTAATTGTTGAAATTTAAGGGGTAGAATACTTCATTTTTAATAAATCTTGTAATAACATGGAGTTATTAAATACAATAAATTAAAATCATGGTGCAAACCTTATACATAACTTTAAACGTTGAAAATACAAACTATATTCGTAAAAATCTAGTTAATTATTGAAATTTAAGGGGTAGAATACATCATTTTTATTAAATCTTGTAATAACATGGGGTTATATAATACAATTAATTATTATCATGGTGGTAAACCTTATAAATCACTTAAAAATATGAAATTAGGTAATAATTCATAAAAATCTAATTTATTGTTGAAATTTAAGGTGTAGAATACTTCATTTTTAATAAATCTTGAAATAACTTGGGGTAATATAATAGAAAAAATTAAATTCATGGTGGTTAACCATATTAATCACTTAAAATGTTTATAACACAAACTAAACTCATAAAAATCTAATTAAGTTTTGAAATTTAAGGGGTAAATTCATCATTTTTAATAAATCTTGTAATAACTTGGGTTAATATAATACAATAAATTAAAATCATGGTGACAAACTTTATAAATTACTTAAAATGATTAAATTAGGTAATAATTCATAAAAATCTAATAAAATATTGAAATTTAAAGGGTAGAATACTTCACTTTTAATAAATCTTGTAATAACTTGGGGTAATATAATACAATAAATTAAAATCATGGTGCAAACCTTATAAATAACTTAAAATGTTGAATATAGGTAATAATTCTTAAAAATCTAATAAAATATTGAAATTTAAGGGGTTGAATACTTCATTTTTAATAAATCTTGTAATAACTTGGGGTAATATAATACAATAAATTAAAATCATGGTGACAAACTTTATACATAACCTAAAATGTTGAAAATACAAACTTTATTCATAAAAATCTAATTAATAATTGATATTTAAGGAGTAGAATACATCATTTTTAATAAATCTTGTAATAACTTGGGTTAATATATTACAATAAGTTAAAATCATGGCGGCAAACTTTATAAACCACCTAAAATTATGAAATTCGGTAATAATTCATAAAATCTAATTAATTGTTGAAATTTAAGGGGTAGAATACTTCATTCTTAATAAATCTTGTAATAACATGGAGTTATTAAATACAATAAATTAAAATCATGGTGCAAACCTTATACATAACTTTAAACGTTGAAAATACAAACTATATTCATAAAAATCTAATTAATAATTGAAATTTAAGGGGTAGAATACATCATTTTTAATAAATCTTGTAATAACATGGAGTTATTAAATACAATAAATTAAAATCATGGTGCAAACCTTATACATAACTTTAAACGTTGAAAATACAAACTATATTCATTAAAATCTAATAAATAATTGAAATTTAAGGGGTAGAATACATCATTTTTTATAAATCTTGTAATAACATGGGGTATTAATACAATAAACTTTATACATTACTTAAAATGTTGAAAATACAAACTTTATTCATAAAAATTTAATTAATAATTGAAATTTAAGGGGTAGAATACATCATTTTTAATAAATCTTGTAATAACATGGAGTTATTAAATACAATAAATTAAAATCATGGTGCAAACCTTATACATAACTTTAAACGTTGAAAATACAAACTATATTCATAAAAATCTAATTAATTATTGAAATTTAAGGGGTTGAATATGCATTTTTAATAAATCTTGAAGTAACTTGGGGTAATATAATAGAAGTAATTAAAATCATGGTGGTTAACCTTATTAATCACTTAAAATGTTTATAACACAAACTAAACTCATAAAAATCTAATTAAGTTTTGAAATTTAAGGGGTAAATTCATCATTTTTAATAAATCTTGTAATAACTTGGGTTAATATAATACAATAAATTAAAATCATGGTGACAAACTTTATAAATTACTTAAAATGATTAAATTAGGTAATAATTCATAAAAATCTAATAAAATATTGAAATTTAAGGGGTAGAATACATCATTTTTATTAAATCTTGTAATAACATGGGGTTATATAATACAATTAATTATTATCATGGTGGTAAACCTTATAAATCACTTAAAAATATGAAATTAGGTAATAATTCATAAAAATCTAATTTATTGTTGAAATTTAAGGTGTAGAATACTTCATTTTTAATAAATCTTGAAATAAATTGGGGTAATATAATAGAAAAAATTAAAATCATGGTGGTTAACCATATTAATCACTTAAAATGTTTATAACACAAACTAAACTCATAAAAATCTAATTAAGTTTTGAAATTTAAGGGGTAAATTCATCATTTTTAATAAATCTTGTAATAACTTGGGTTAATATAATACAATAAATTAAAATCATGGTGACAACCTTTATACATAACTTAAAATGTTGAAAATACAAACTTTATTCATAAAAATCTAATTAATAATTGAAATTTAAGGGGTAGAATACATCATTTTTAATAAATCTTGTAATAACTTGGGTTAATATACTACAATAAATTAAAATCATGGTGGCAAACTTTATAAATCACTTAAAATGATGAAATTAGGTAATAATTCATAAAAATCTAATTAATTATTGAAATTTAAGGGGTAGAATACAACATTTTTAATAAATCTTGTAATAACTTGGGTTAATATACTACAATAAATTAAAATCATGGTGGCAAACTTTATAAACCACTTAAAATTATGAAATTAGGTAATAATTCATAAAAATCTAATTAATTGTTGAAATTTAAGGGGTAGAATACTTCATTTTTAATAAATCTTGTAATAACATGGAGTTATTAAATACAATAAATTAAAATCATGGTGCAAACCTTATACATAACTTTAAACGTTGAAAATACAAACTATATTCGTAAAAATCTAGTTAATTATTGAAATTTAAGGGGTAGAATACATCATTTTTATTAAATCTTGTAATAACATGGGGTTATATAATACAATTAATTATTATCATGGTGGTAAACCTTATAAATCACTTAAAAATATGAAATTAGGTAATAATTCATAAAAATCTAATTTATTGTTGAAATTTAAGGTGTAGAATACTTCATTTTTAATAAATCTTGAAATAACTTGGGGTAATATAATAGAAAAAATTAAATTCATGGTGGTTAACCATATTAATCACTTAAAATGTTTATAACACAAACTAAACTCATAAAAATCTCATTAAGTTTTGAAATTTAAGGGGTAAATTCATCATTTTTAATAAATCTTGTAATAACTTGGGTTAATATAATACAATAAATTAAAATCATGGCGGCAAACTTTATAAACCACTTAAAATTATGAAATTAGGTAATAATTCATAAAAATCTAATTAATTGTTGAAATTTAAGGGGTAGAATACTTCATTTTTAATAAATCTTGTAATAACATGGAGTTATTAAATACAATAAATTAAAATCATGGTGCAAACCTTATACATAACTTTAAACGTTGAAAATACAAACTATATTCATAAAAATCTAATTAATTATTGAAATTTAAGGGGTTGAATATGCATTTTTAATAAATCTTGCAAAAACTTGGGGTTTTATAATACAATAAATTAAAATCATGGTGCAAACCTTATACATAACTTAAAATGTTGAAAATACAAACTTTATTCATAAAAATCTAATTAATTATTGAAATTTATGGGTTGAATATGCATTTTTAATAAATCTTGCAAAAACTTGGGGTTTTATAATACAATAAATTAAAATCATGGTGCAAACCTTATACATAACTTAAAATGTTGAAAATACAAACTTTATTCATAAAAATCTAATTAATTGTTGAAATTTAAGGGGTAGAATACTTCATTTTTTATAAATCTTGTAATAACATGGGGTGTTATCATACAATAAACTTTATACATTACTTAAAATGTTGAAAATACAAACTTTATTCATAAAAATTTAATTAATAATTGAAATTTAAGGGGTAGAATACATCATTTTTAATAAATCTTGTAATAACATGGAGTTATTAAATACAATAAATTAAAATCATGGTGCAAACCTTATACATAACTTTAAACGTTGAAAATACAAATTATATTCATAAAAATCTAATTAATTATTGAAATTTAAGGGGTTGAATATGCATTTTTAATATATCTTGCAAAAACTTGGGGTTTTATAATACAATAAATTAAAATCATGGTGCAAACCTTATAAATAACTTAAAATGTTGAAAATACAAACTTTTTTCATAAAAATCTAGTAAATTATTGAAATTTAAGGGGTAGAATACATCATTTTTATTAAATCTTGTAATAACATGGGGTTATATAATACAATTAATTATTATCATGGTGGTAAACCTTATAAATCACTTAAAAATATGAAATTAGGTAATAATTCATAAAAATCTAATTTATTGTTGAAATTTAAGGTGTAGAATACTTCATTTTTAATAAATCTTGAAATAACTTGGGGTAATATAATAGAAAAAATTAAAATCATGGTGGTTAACCATATTAATCACTTAAAATGTTTATAACACAAACTAAACTTTTAAAAATCTAATTAAGTTTTGAAATTTAAGGGGTAAATTCATCATTTTTAATAAATCTTGTAATAACTTGGGGTAATACAATACAATAAATTAAAATCATGGTGCAAACCTTATACATAACTTTAAACGTTGAAAATACAAACTATATTCATAAAAATCTAATTAATTATTGAAATTTAAGGGGTTGAATATGCATTTTTAATAAATCTTGCAAAAACTTGGGGTTTTATAATACAATAAATTAAAATCATGGTGCAAACCTTATACATAACTTAAAATGTTGAAAATACAAACTTTATTCATAAAAATCTAATTAATTATTGAAATTTATGGGTTGAATATGCATTTTTAATAAATCTTGCAAAAACTTGGGGTTTTATAATACAATAAATTAAAATCATGGTGCAAACCTTATACATAACTTAAAATGTTGAAAATACAAACTTTATTCATAAAAATCTAATTAATTATTGAAAATTAAGCGGTAGAATACATCATTTTTAATAAATCTTGTAATAACTTGGGTTAATATAATACAATAAATTAAAATCATTGTGACAAACTTTATAAATTACTTAAAATGATTAAATTAGGTAATAATTCATAAAAATCTAATAAAATATTGAAATTTAAAGGGTAGAATACTTCATTTTTAATAAATCTTGTAATAACTTGGGGTAATATAATACAATAAATTAAAATCATGGTGCAAACCTTATAAATAACTTAAAATGTTGAATATAAGTAATAATTCTTAAAAGCTAATAAAATATTGAAATTTCAGGGGTTGAATACTTCATTTTTAATAAATCTTGTAATAACTTGGGGTAACATAATACAATAAATTAAAATCATGGTGACAAACTTTATACATAACTTAAAATGTTGAAAATACAAACTTTATTCATAAAAATCTAATTAATAATTGATATTTAAGGAGTAGAATACATCATTTTTAATAAATCTTGTAATAACTTGGGTTAATATACTACAATAAGTTAAAATCATGGCGGCAAACTTTATAAACCACTTAAAATTATGAAATTAGGTAATAATTCATAAAAATCTAATTAATTGTTGAAATTTAAGGGGTAGAATACTTCATTTTTAATAAATCTTGTAATAACATGGAGTTATTAAATACAATAAATTAAAATCATGGTGCAAACCTTATACATAACTTTAAACGTTGAAAATACAAACTATATTCATAAAAATCTAATTAATTATTGAAATTTAAGGGGTTGAATATGCATTTTTAATAAATCTTGTAATAACATGGAGTTATTAAATACAATAAATTAAAATCATGGTGCAAACCTTATACATAACTTTAAACGTTGAAAATACAAACTATATTCATAAAAATCTAATTAATTATTGAAATTTAAGGGGTTGAATATGCATTTTTAATATATCTTGCAAAAACTTGGGGTTTTATAATACAATAAATTAAAATCATGGTGCAAACCTTATAAATAACTTAAAATGTTGAAAATACAAACTTTTTTCATAAAAATCTAGTAAATTATTGAAATTTAAGGGGTAGAATACATCATTTTTATTAAATCTTGTAATAACATGGGGTTATATAATACAATTAATTATTATCATGGTGGTAAACCTTATAAATCACTTAAAATGTTTATAACACAAACTAAACTTTTAAAAATCTAATTAAGTTTTGAAATTTAAGGGGTAAATTCATAATTTTTAATAAATCTTGTAATAACTTGGGTTAATATAATACAATAAATTAAAATCATGGTGACAAACTTTATAAATTACTTAAAATGATTAAATTAGGTAATAATTCATAAAAATCTAATAAAATATTGAAATTTAAAGGGTAGAATACTTCATTTTTAATAAATCTTGTAATAACTTGGGGTAATATAATACAATAAATTAAAATCATGGTGCAAACCTTATAAATAACTTAAAATGTTGAATATAGGTAATAATTCTTAAAAATCTAATAAAATATTGAAATTTAAGGGGTTGAATACTTCATTTTTAATAAATCTTGTAATAACTTGGGGTAATATAATACAATAAATTAAAATCATGGTGACAAACTTTATACATAACTTAAAATGTTGAAAATACAAACTTTATTCATAAAAATCTAATTAATAATTGATATTTAAGGAGTAGAATACATCATTTTTAATAAATCTTATAATAACTTGGGTTAATATACTACAATAAGTTAAAATCATGGCGGCAAACTTTATAAACCACTTAAAATTATGAAATTAGGTAATAATTCATAAAAATCTAATTAATTGTTGAAATTTAAGGGGTAGAATACTTCATTTTTAATAAATCTTGTAATAACATGGAGTTATTAAATACAATAAATTAAAATCATGGTGCAAACCTTATACATAACTTTAAACGTTGAAAATACAAACTATATTCATAAAAATCTAAATTATTATTGAAATTTATGGGTTGAATATGCATTTTTAATAAATCTTGCAAAAACTTGGGGTTTTATAATACAATAAATTAAAATCATGGTGCAAACCTTATACATAACTTAAAATGTTGAAAATACAAACTTTATTCATAAAAATCTAATTAATTATTGAAAATTAAGGGGTAGAATACATCATTTTTAATAAATCTTGTAATAACTTGGGTTAATATACTACAATAAATTAAAATCATGGTGGCAAACTTTATAAACCACTTAAAATGTTGAATATAGGTAATAATTCTTAAAAATCTAATAAAATATTGAAATTTAAGGGGTTGAATACTTCATTTTTAATAAATCTTGTAATAACTTGGGGTAATATAATACAATAAATTAAAATCATGGTGCAAACCTTATACATAACTTAAAATGTTGAAAATACAAACTTTATTCATAAAAATCTAATTAATAATTGATATTTAAGGAGTAGAATACATCATTTTTAATAAATCTTGCAAAAACTTGGGGTTTTATAATACAATAAATTAAAATCATGGTGCAATCCTTATACATAACTTAAAATGTTGAAAATAGGTAATAATTCATAAAAATCTAATAAAATATTGAAATTTAAGGGGTAGAATACTTCATTTTTAATAAATCTTGTAATAACTTGGGGTAATATAATACAATAAATTAAAATCATGGTGCCAAACTTTATACATAACTTAAAATGTTGAAAATACAAACTTTATTCATAAAAATCTAATTAATAATTGAAATTTAAGGGGTAGAATACATCATTTTTAATAAATCTTGTAATAACTTGGGTTAATTTACTACAATAAATTAAAATCATGGTGGCAAACTTTATAAATCACTTAAAATGATGAAATTAGGTAATAATTCATAAAAATCTAATTAATTATTGAAATTTAAGGGGTAGAATACAACATTTTTAATAAATCTTGTAATAAATTGGGTTAATATACTACAATAAATTAAAATCATGGTGGCAAACTTTATAAACCACTTAAAATTATGAAATTAGGTAATAATTCATAAAAATCTAATTAATTGTTGAAATTTAAGGGGTAGAATACTTCATTTTTAATAAATCTTGTAATAACATGGAGTTATTAAATACAATAAATTAAAATCATGGTGCAAACCTTATACATAACTTTAAATGTTGAAAATACAAACTATATTCATAAAAATCTAATTATGTTTTGAAATTTAAGGGTTAAATTCATAATTTTTAATAAATCTTGTAATAACTTGGGTTAATATAATACAATAAATTAAAATCATGGTGACAAACTTTATAAATTACTTAAAATGATTAAATTAGGTAATAATTCATAAAAATCTAATAAAATATTGAAATTTAAAGGGTAGAATACTTCATTTTTAATAAATCTTGTAATAACTTGGGGTAATATAATACAATAAATTAAAATCATGGTGGAAAAATTTATAAACCACTTCAAATGTTGAAAATATAAACTTTATTCATAAAAATCTAATTAATAATTGATATTTAAGGAGTAGAATACATCATTTTTAATAAATCTTGTAATAACTTGGGTTAATATACTACAATAAGTTAAAATCATGGCGGCAAACTTTATAAACCACTTAAAATTATGAAATTAGGTAATAATTCATAAAAATCTAATTAATTGTTGAAACTTAAGGGGTAGAATACTTCATTTTTAATAAATCTTGTAATAACATGGAGTTATTAAATACAATAAATTAAAATCATGGTGCAAACCTTATACATAACTTTAAATGTTGAAAATACAAACTATATTCATAAAAATCTAATTATGTTTTGAAATTTAAGGGGTAAATTCATAATTTTTAATAAATCTTGTAATAACTTGGGTTAATATAATACAATAAATTAAAATCATGGTGACAAACTTTATAAATTACTTAAAATGATTAAATTAGGTAATAATTCATAAAAATCTAATAAAATATTGAAATTTAAAGGGTAGAATACTTCATTTTTATAAATCTTGTAATAACTTGGGGTAATATAATACAATAAATTAAAATCATGGTGACAAACTTTATACATAACTTAAAATGTTGAAAATATAAACTTTATTCATAAAAATCTAATTAATAATTGATATTTAAGGAGTAGAATACATCATTTTTAATAAATCTTGTAATAACTTGGGTTAATATACTACAATAAGTTAAAATCATGGCGGCAAACTTTATAAACCACTTAAAATTATGAAATTAGGTAATAATTCATAAAAATCTAATTAATTGTTGAAATTTAAGGGGTAGAATACTTCATTTTTAATAAATATTGTAATAACATGGAGTTATTAAATACAATAAATTAAAATCATGGTGCAAACCTTATACATAACTTTAAACGTTGAAAATACAAACTATATTCATAAAAATCTAAATTATTATTGAAATTTATGGGTTGAATATGCATTTTTAATAAATCTTGCAAAAACTTGGGGTTTTATAATACAATAAATTAAAATCATGGTGCAAACCTTATACATAACTTAAAATGTTGAAAATACAAACTTTATTCATAAAAATCTAATTAATTATTGAAAATTAAGGGGAAGAATACATCATTTTTAATAAATCTTGTAATAACTTGGGTTAATATACTACAATAAATTAAAATCATGGTGGCAAACTTTATAAACCACTTAAAATGTTGAATATAGGTAATAATTCTTAAAAATCTAATAAAATATTGAAATTTAAGGGGTTGAATACTTCATTTTTAATAAATCTTGTAATAACTTGGGGTAATATAATACAATAAATTAAAATCATGGTGGCAAACTTTATAAACCACTTCAAATTATTAAATTAGGTAATAATTCATAAAAATCTAATTAATTGTTGAAATTTAAGGGGTAGAATACTTCATTTTTATAAATCTTGTAATAACTTGGGGTAATATAATACAATAAATTAAAATCATGGTGACAAACTTTATACATAACTTAAAATGTTGAATATAGGTAATAATTCTTAAAAATCTAATAAAATATTGAAATTTAAGGGGTTGAATACTTCATTTTTAATAAATCTTGTAATAACTTGGGGTAATATAATACAATAAATTAAAATCATGGTGACAAACTTTATACATAACTTAAAATGTTGAAAATACAAACTTTATTCATAAAAATCTAATTAATAATTGATATTTAAGGAGTAGAATACATCATTTTTAATAAATCTTGTAATAACTTGGGTTAATTTACTACAATAAATTAAAATCATGGTGGCAAACTTTATAAATCACTTAAAATGATGAAATTAGGTAATAATTCATAAAAATCTAATTAATTATTGAAATTTAAGGGGTAGAATACAACATTTTTAATAAATCTTGTAATAAATTGGGTTAATATACTACAATAAATTAAAATCATGGTGGCAAACTTTATAAACCACTTAAAATTATGAAATTAGGTAATAATTCATAAAAATCTAATTAATTGTTGAAATTTAAGGGGTAGAATACTTCATTTTTAATAAATCTTGTAATAACATGGAGTTATTAAATACAATAAATTAAAATCATGGTGCAAACCTTATACATAACTTTAAACGTTGAAAATACAAACTATATTCATAAAAATCTAAATTATTATTGAAATTTATGGGTTGAATATGCATTTTTAATAAATCTTGCAAAAACTTGGGGTTTTATAATACAATAAATTAAAATCATGGTGCAAACCTTATACATAACTTAAAATGTTGAAAATACAAACTTTATTCATAAAAATCTAATTAATTATTGAAAATTAAGGGGTAGAATACATCATTTTTAATAAATCTTGTAATAACTTGGGTTAATATACTACAATAAATTAAAATCATGGTGGCAAACTTTATAAACCACTTAAAATGTTGAATATAGGTAATAATTCTTAAAAATCTAATAAAATATTGAAATTTAAGGGGTTGAATACTTCATTTTTAATAAATCTTGTAATAACTTGGGGTAATATAATACAATAAATTAAAATCATGGTGCAAACCTTATACATAACTTAAAATGTTGTAAATACAAACTTTATTCATAAAAATCTAATTAATAATTGATATTTAAGGAGTAGAATACATCATTTTTAATAAATCTTGCAAAAACTTGGGGTTTTATAATACAATAAATTAAAATCATGGTGCAATCCTTATACATAACTTAAAATGTTGAAAATAGGTAATAATTCATAAAAATCTAATAAAATATTGAAATTTAAGGGGTAGAATACTTCATTTTTAATAAATCTTGTAATAACTTGGGGTAATATAATACAATAAATTAAAATCATGGTGCCAAACTTTATACATAACTTAAAATGTTGAAAATACAAACTTTATTCATAAAAATCTAATTAATAATTGAAATTTAAGGGGTAGAATACATCATTTTTAATAAATCTTGTAATAACTTGGGTTAATTTACTACAATAAATTAAAATCATGGTGGCAAACTTTATAAATCACTTAAAATGATGAAATTAGGTAATAATTCATAAAAATCTAATAAAATATTGAAATTTAAGGGGTAGAATACTTCATTTTTAATAAATCTTGTAATAACTTGGGGTAATATAATACAATAAATTAAAATCATGGTGCAAACCTTATACATAACTTAAAATGTTGTAAATACAAACTTTATTCATAAAAATCTAATTAATAATTGATATTTAAGGAGTAGAATACATCATTTTTAATAAATCTTGCAAAAACTTGGGGTTTTATAATACAATAAATTAAAATCATGGTGCAATCCTTATACATAACTTAAAATGTTGAAAATAGGTAATAATTCATAAAAATCTAATAAAATATTGAAATTTAAGGGGTAGAATACTTCATTTTTAATAAATCTTGTAATAACTTGGGGTAATATAATACAATAAATTAAAATCATGGTGCCAAACTTTATACATAACTTAAAATGTTGAAAATACAAACTTTATTCATAAAAATCTAATTAATAATTGAAATTTAAGGGGTAGAATACATCATTTTTAATAAATCTTGTAATAACTTGGGTTAATTTACTACAATAAATTAAAATCATGGTGGCAAACTTTATAAATCACTTAAAATGATGAAATTAGGTAATAATTCATAAAAATCTAATAAAATATTGAAATTTAAGGGGTAGAATACAACATTTTTAATAAATCTTGTAATAACTTGGGGTAATATAATACAATAAATTAAAATCATGGTGCCAAACTTTATACATAACTTAAAATGTTGAAAATACAAACTTTATTCATAAAAATCTAATTAATAATTGAAATTTAAGGGGTAGAATACATCATTTTTAATAAATCTTGTAATAACTTGGGTTAATTTACTACAATAAATTAAAATCATGGTGGCAAACTTTATAAATCACTTAAAATGATGAAATTAGGTAATAATTCATAAAAATCTAATTAATTATTGAAATTTAAGGGGTAGAATACAACATTTTTAATAAATCTTGTAATAAATTGGGTTAATATACTACAATAAATTAAAATCATGGTGGCAAACTTTATAAACCACTTAAAATTATGAAATTAGGTAATAATTCATAAAAATCTAATTAATTGTTGAAATTTAAGGGGTAGAATACTTCATTTTTAATAAATCTTGTAATAACATGGAGTTATTAAATACAATAAATTAAAATCATGGTGCAAACCTTATACATAACTTTAAACGTTGAAAATACAAACTATATTCATAAAAATCTAAATTATTATTGAAATTTATGGGTTGAATATGCATTTTTAATAAATCTTGCAAAAACTTGGGGTTTTATAATACAATAAATTAAAATCATGGTGCAAACCTTATACATAACTTAAAATGTTGAAAATACAAACTTTATTCATAAAAATCTAATTAATTATTGAAAATTAAGGGGTAGAATACATCATTTTTAATAAATCTTGTAATAACTTGGGTTAATATACTACAATAAATTAAAATCATGGTGGCAAACTTTATAAACCACTTCAAATTATTAAATTAGGTAATAATTCATAAAAATCTAATTAATTGTTGAAATTTAAGGGGTAGAATACTTCATTTTTATAAATCTTGTAATAACTTGGGTTAATTTACTACAATAAATTAAAATCATGGTGGCAAACTTTATAAATCACTTAAAATGATGAATATAGGTAATAATTCTTAAAAATCTAATAAAATATTGAAATTTAAGGGGTTGAATACTTCATTTTTAATAAATCTTGTAATAACTTGGGGTAATATAATACAATAAATTAAAATCATGGTGCAAACCTTATACATAACTTAAAATGTTGTAAATACAAACTTTATTCATAAAAATCTAATTAATAATTGATATTTAAGGAGTAGAATACATCATTTTTAATAAATCTTGCAAAAACTTGGGGTTTTATAATACAATAAATTAAAATCATGGTGCAATCCTTATACATAACTTAAAATGTTGAAAATAGGTAATAATTCATAAAAATCTAATAAAATATTGAAATTTAAGGGGTAGAATACTTCATTTTTAATAAATCTTGTAATAACTTGGGGTAATATAATACAATAAATTAAAATCATGGTGCCAAACTTTATACATAACTTAAAATGTTGAAAATACAAACTTTATTCATAAAAATCTAATTAATAATTGAAATTTAAGGGGTAGAATACATCATTTTTAATAAATCTTGTAATAACTTGGGTTAATTTACTACAATAAATTAAAATCATGGTGGCAAACTTTATAAATCACTTAAAATGATGAAATTAGGTAATAATTCATAAAAATCTAATAAAATATTGAAATTTAAGGGGTAGAATACAACATTTTTAATAAATCTTGTAATAACTTGGGGTAATATAATACAATAAATTAAAATCATGGTGCCAAACTTTATACATAACTTAAAATGTTGAAAATACAAACTTTATTCATAAAAATCTAATTAATAATTGAAATTTAAGGGGTAGAATACATCATTTTTAATAAATCTTGTAATAACTTGGGTTAATTTACTACAATAAATTAAAATCATGGTGGCAAACTTTATAAATCACTTAAAATGATGAAATTAGGTAATAATTCATAAAAATCTAATTAATTATTGAAATTTAAGGGGTAGAATACAACATTTTTAATAAATCTTGTAATAAATTGGGTTAATATACTACAATAAATTAAAATCATGGTGGCAAACTTTATAAACCACTTAAAATTATGAAATTAGGTAATAATTCATAAAAATCTAATTAATTGTTGAAATTTAAGGGGTAGAATACTTCATTTTTAATAAATCTTGTAATAACATGGAGTTATTAAATACAATAAATTAAAATCATGGTGCAAACCTTATACATAACTTTAAACGTTGAAAATACAAACTATATTCATAAAAATCTAAATTATTATTGAAATTTATGGGTTGAATATGCATTTTTAATAAATCTTGCAAAAACTTGGGGTTTTATAATACAATAAATTAAAATCATGGTGCAAACCTTATACATAACTTAAAATGTTGAAAATACAAACTTTATTCATAAAAATCTAATTAATTATTGAAAATTAAGGGGTAGAATACATCATTTTTAATAAATCTTGTAATAACTTGGGTTAATATACTACAATAAATTAAAATCATGGTGGCAAACTTTATAAACCACTTCAAATTATTAAATTAGGTAATAATTCATAAAAATCTAATTAATTGTTGAAATTTAAGGGGTAGAATACTTCATTTTTATAAATCTTGTAATAACTTGGGGTAATATAATACAATAAATTAAAATCATGGTGACAAACTTTATACATAACTTAAAATGTTGAATATAGGTAATAATTCTTAAAAATCTAATAAAATATTGAAATTTAAGGGGTTGAATACTTCATTTTTAATAAATCTTGTAATAACTTGGGGTAATATAATACAATAAATTAAAATCATGGTGACAAACTTTATACATAACTTAAAATGTTGAAAATACAAACTTTATTCATAAAAATCTAATTAATAATTGATATTTAAGGAGTAGAATACATCATTTTTAATAAATCTTGTAATAACTTGGGTTAATATACTACAATAAGTTAAAATCATGGCGGCAAACTTTATAAACCACTTAAAATTATGAAATTAGGTAATAATTCATAAAAATCTAATTAATTGTTGAAATTTAAGGGGTAGAATACTTCATTTTTAATAAATCTTGTAATAACATGGAGTTATTAAATACAATAAATTAAAATCATGGTGCAAACCTTATACATAACTTTAAACGTTGAAAATACAAACTATATTCATAAAAATCTAAATTATTATTGAAATTTATGGGTTGAATATGCATTTTTAATAAATCTTGCAAAAACTTGGGGTTTTATAATACAATAAATTAAAATCATGGTGCAAACCTTATACATAACTTAAAATGTTGAAAATACAAACTTTATTCATAAAAATCTAATTAATTATTGAAAATTAAGGGGTAGAATACATCATTTTTAATAAATCTTGTAATAACTTGGGTTAATATACTACAATAAATTAAAATCATGGTGGCAAACTTTATAAACCACTTAAAATGTTGAATATAGGTAATAATTCTTAAAAATCTAATAAAATATTGAAATTTAAGGGGTTGAATACTTCATTTTTAATAAATCTTGTAATAACTTGGGGTAATATAATACAATAAATTAAAATCATGGTGCAAACCTTATACATAACTTAAAATGTTGAAAATACAAACTTTATTCATAAAAATCTAATTAATAATTGATATTTAAGGAGTAGAATACATCATTTTTAATAAATCTTGCAAAAACTTGGGGTTTTATAATACAATAAATTAAAATCATGGTGCAATCCTTATACATAACTTAAAATGTTGAAAATAGGTAATAATTCATAAAAATCTAATAAAATATTGAAATTTAAGGGGTAGAATACTTCATTTTTAATAAATCTTGTAATAACTTGGGGTAATATAATACAATAAATTAAAATCATGGTGCCAAACTTTATACATAACTTAAAATGTTGAAAATACAAACTTTATTCATAAAAATCTAATTAATAATTGAAATTTAAGGGGTAGAATACATCATTTTTAATAAATCTTGTAATAACTTGGGTTAATTTACTACAATAAATTAAAATCATGGTGGCAAACTTTATAAATCACTTAAAATGATGAAATTAGGTAATAATTCATAAAAATCTAATTAATTATTGAAATTTAAGGGGTAGAATACAACATTTTTAATAAATCTTGTAATAAATTGGGTTAATATACTACAATAAATTAAAATCATGGTGGCAAACTTTATAAACCACTTAAAATTATGAAATTAGGTAATAATTCATAAAAATCTAATTAATTGTTGAAATTTAAGGGGTAGAATACTTCATTTTTAATAAATCTTGTAATAACATGGAGTTATTAAATACAATAAATTAAAATCATGGTGCAAACCTTATACATAACTTTAAATGTTGAAAATACAAACTATATTCATAAAAATCTAATTATGTTTTGAAATTTAAGGGGTAAATTCATAATTTTTAATAAATCTTGTAATAACTTGGGTTAATATAATACAATAAATTAAAATCATGGTGACAAACTTTATAAATTACTTAAAATGATTAAATTAGGTAATAATTCATAAAAATCTAATTAATTGTTGAAATTTAAGGGGTAGAATACTTCATTTTTATAAATCTTGTAATAACTTGGGGTAATATAATACAATAAATTAAAATCATGGTGACAAACTTTATACATAACTTAAAATGTTGAAAATATAAACTTTATTCATAAAAATCTAATTAATAATTGATATTTAAGGAGTAGAATACATCATTTTTAATAAATCTTGTAATAACTTGGGTTAATATACTACAATAAGTTAAAATCATGGCGGCAAACTTTATAAACCACTTAAAATTATGAAATTAGGTAATAATTCATAAAAATCTAATTAATTGTTGAAATTTAAGGGGTAGAATACTTCATTTTTAATAAATCTTGTAATAACATGGAGTTATTAAATACAATAAATTAAAATCATGGTGCAAACCTTATACATAACTTAAAATGTTGAAAATACAAACTTTATTCATAAAAATCTAATTAATTATTGAAAATTAAGGGGAAGAATACATCATTTTTAATAAATCTTGTAATAACTTGGGTTAATATACTACAATAAATTAAAATCATGGTGGCAAACTTTATAAACCACTTAAAATGTTGAATATAGGTAATAATTCTTAAAAATCTAATAAAATATTGAAATTTAAGGGGTTGAATACTTCATTTTTAATAAATCTTGTAATAACTTGGGGTAATATAATACAATAAATTAAAATCATGGTGACAAACTTTATACATAACTTAAAATGTTGAAAATACAAACTTTATTCATAAAAATCTAATTAATAATTGATATTTAAGGAGTAGAATACATCATTTTTAATAAATCTTGCAAAAACTTGGGGTTTTATAATACAATAAATTAAAATCATGGTGCAATCCTTATACATAACTTAAAATGTTGAAAATAGGTAATAATTCATAAAAATCTAATAAAATATTGAAATTTAAGGGGTAGAATACTTCATTTTTAATAAATCTTGTAATAACTTGGGGTAATATAATACAATAAATTAAAATCATGGTGCCAAACTTTATACATAACTTAAAATGTTGAAAATACAAACTTTATTCATAAAAATCTAATTAATAATTGAAATTTAAGGGGTAGAATACATCATTTTTAATAAATCTTGTAATAACTTGGGTTAATTTACTACAATAAATTAAAATCATGGTGGCAAACTTTATAAATCACTTAAAATGATGAAATTAGGTAATAATTCATAAAAATCTAATTAATTATTGAAATTTAAGGGGTAGAATACAACATTTTTAATAAATCTTGTAATAAATTGGGTTAATATACTACAATAAATTAAAATCATGGTGGCAAACTTTATAAACCACTTAAAATTATGAAATTAGGTAATAATTCATAAAAATCTAATTAATTGTTGAAATTTAAGGGGTAGAATACTTCATTTTTAATAAATCTTGTAATAACATGGAGTTATTAAATACAATAAATTAAAATCATGGTGCAAACCTTATACATAACTTTAAACGTTGAAAATACAAACTATATTCATAAAAATCTAAATTATTATTGAAATTTATGGGTTGAATATGCATTTTTAATAAATCTTGCAAAAACTTGGGGTTTTATAATACAATAAATTAAAATCATGGTGCAAACCTTATACATAACTTAAAATGTTGAAAATACAAACTTTATTCATAAAAATCTAATTAATTATTGAAAATTAAGGGGTAGAATACATCATTTTTAATAAATCTTGTAATAACTTGGGTTAATATACTACAATAAATTAAAATCATGGTGGCAAACTTTATAAACCACTTCAAATTATTAAATTAGGTAATAATTCATAAAAATCTAATTAATTGTTGAAATTTAAGGGGTAGAATACTTCATTTTTATAAATCTTGTAATAACTTGGGGTAATATAATACAATAAATTAAAATCATGGTGACAAACTTTATACATAACTTAAAATGTTGAAAATACAAACTTTATTCATAAAAATCTAATTAATAATTGATATTTAAGGAGTAGAATACATCATTTTTAATAAATCTTGTAATAACTTGGGTTAATATACTACAATAAGTTAAAATCATGGCGGCAAACTTTATAAACCACTTAAAATTATGAAATTAGGTAATAATTCATAAAAATCTAATTAATTGTTGAAATTTAAGGGGTAGAATACTTCATTTTTAATAAATCTTGTAATAACATGGAGTTATTAAATACAATAAATTAAAATCATGGTGCAAACCTTATACATAACTTTAAACGTTGAAAATACAAACTATATTCATAAAAATCTAATTAGTTATTGAAATTTAAGGGGTTGAATATGCATTTTTAATAAATCTTGCAAAAACTTGGGGTTTTATAATACAATAAATTAAAATCATGGTGCAAACCTTATACATAACTTAAAATGTTGAAAATACAAACTTTATTCATAAAAATCTAATTAATTATTGAAATTTATGGGTTGAATATGCATTTTTAATAAATCTTGCAAAAACTTGGGGTTTTATAATACAATAAATTAAAATCATGGTGCAAACATTATACATAACTTAAAATGTTGAAAATACAAACTTTATTCATAAAAATCTAATTAATTATTGAAAATTAAGGGGTAGAATACATCATTTTTAATAAATCTTGTAATAACTTGGGTTAATATAATACAATAAATTAAAATCATTGTGACAAACTTTATAAATTACTTAAAATGATTAAATTAGGTAATAATTCATAAAAATCTAATAAAATATTGAAATTTAAAGGGTAGAATACTTCATTTTTAATAAATCTTGTAATAACTTGGGGTAATATAATACAATAAATTAAAATCATGGTGCAAACCTTATAAATAACTTAAAATGTTGAATATAAGTAATAATTCTTAAAAATCTAATATAATATTGAAATTTAAGGGGTTGAATACTTCATTTTTAATTAATCTTGTAATAACTTGGGGTAACATAATACAATAAATTAAAATCATGGTGACAAACTTAATACATAACTTAAAATGTTGAAAATACAAACTTTATTCATAAAAATCTAATTAATAATTGATATTTAAGGAGTAGAATACATCATTTTTAATAAATCTTGTAATAACTTGGGTTAATATACTACAATAAGTTAAAATCATGGCGGCAAACTTTATAAACCACTTAAAATTATGAAATTAGGTAATAATTCATAAAAATCTAATTAATTGTTGAAATTTAAGGGGTAGAATACTTCATTTTTAATAAATCTTGTAATAACATGGAGTTATTAAATACAATAAATTAAAATCATGGTGCAAACCTTATACATAACTTTAAACGTTGAAAATACAAACTATATTCATAAAAATCTAAATTATTATTGAAATTTATGGGTTGAATATGCATTTTTAATAAATCTTGCAAAAACTTGGGGTTTTATAATACAATAAATTAAAATCATGGTGCAAACCTTATACATAACTTAAAATGTTGAAAATACAAACTTTATTCATAAAAAACTAATTAATTATTGAAAATTAAGGGGTAGAATACATCATTTTTAATAAATCTTGTAATAACTTGGGTTAATATACTACAATAAATTAAAATCATGGTGGCAAACTTTATAAACCACTTAAAATGTTGAATATAGGTAATAATTCTTAAAAATCTAATAAAATATTGAAATTTAAGGGGTTGAATACTTCATTTTTAATAAATCTTGTAATAACTTGGGGTAATATAATACAATAAATTAAAATCATGGTGACAAACTTTATACATAACTTAAAATGTTGAAAATACAAACTTTATTCATAAAAATCTAATTAATAATTGATATTTAAGGAGTAGAATACATCATTTTTAATAAATCTTGCAAAAACTTGGGGTTTTATAATACAATAAATTAAAATCATGGTGCAATCCTTATACATAACTTAAAATGTTGAAAATAGGTAATAATTCATAAAAATCTAATAAAATATTGAAATTTAAGGGGTAGAATACTTCATTTTTAATAAATCTTGTAATAACTTGGGGTAATATAATACAATAAATTAAAATCATGGTGCCAAACTTTATACATAACTTAAAATGTTGAAAATACAAACTTTATTCATAAAAATCTAATTAATAATTGAAATTTAAGGGGTAGAATACATCATTTTTAATAAATCTTGTAATAACTTGGGTTAATTTACTACAATAAATTAAAATCATGGTGGCAAACTTTATAAATCACTTAAAATGATGAAATTAGGTAATAATTCATAAAAATCTAATTAATTGTTGAAATTTAAGGGGTAGAATACTTCATTTTTAATAAATCTTGTAATAACATGGAGTTATTAAATACAATAAATTAAAATCATGGTGCAAACCTTATACATAACTTTAAATGTTGAAAATACAAACTATATTCATAAAAATCTAATTAAGTTTTGAAATTTAAGGGGTAAATTCATAATTTTTAATAAATCTTGTAATAACTTGGGTTAATATAATACAATAAATTAAAATCATGGTGACAAACTTTATAAATTACTTAAAATGATTAAATTAGGTAATAATTCATAAAAATCTAATAAAATATTGAAATTTAAAGGGTAGAATACTTCATTTTTAATAAATCTTGTAATAACTTGGGGTAATATAATACAATAAATTAAAATCATGGTGGAAAAATTTATAAACCACTTCAAATTATTAAATTAGGTAATAATTCATAAAAATCTAATTAATTGTTGAAATTTAAGGGGTAGAATACTTCATTTTTATAAATCTTGTAATAACTTGGGGTAATATAATACAATAAATTAAAATCATGGTGACAAACTTTATACATAACTTTAAACGTTTAAAATACAAACTATATTCATAAAAATCTAATTAATTATTGAAATTTAAGGAGTAGAATATGCATTTTTAATAAATCTTACAAAAACTTGGGGTTTTATACTACAATAAATTAAAATCATGGTGCAAACCTTAAACATAACTTAAAATGTTGAAAATACAAAATTTATTCATAAAAATCTAATTAATTATTGAAATTTAAGGGGTAGAATACATCATTTTTAATAAATCTTGTAATAACTTGGGTTAATATACTACAATAAATTAAAATCATGGTGGCAAACTTTATAAACCACTTTAAATTAAGAAATTAGGTAATAATTCATAAAAATCTAATTAATTGTTGAAATTTAAGGGGTAGAATACTTCATTTTTTATAAATCTTGTAATAACATGGGGTGTTATCATACAATAAACTTAATACATTACTTAAAATGTTGAAAATACAAACTTTATTCATAAAAATTTAATTAATAATTGAAATTTAAGGGGTAGAATACATCATTTTTAATAAATCTTGTAATAACATGGAGTTATTAAATACAATAAATTAAAATCATGGTGCAAACCTTATACATAACTTTAAACTTTGAAAATACAAACTATATTCATAAAAATCTAATTAATTATTGAAATTTAAGGGGTTGAATATGCATTTTTAATATATCTTGCAAAAACTTGGGGTTTTATAATACAATAAATTAAAATCATGGTGCAAACCTTATAAATAACTTAAAATGTTGAAAATACAAACTTTTTTCATAAAAATCTAGTAAATTATTGAAATTTAAGGGGTAGAATACATCATTTTTATTAAATCTTGTAATAACATGGGGTTATATAATACAATTAATTATTATCATGGTGGTAAACCTTATAAATCACTTAAAAATATGAAATTAGGTAATAATTCATAAAAATCTAAATTATTATTGAAATTTATGGGTTGAATATGCATTTTTAATAAATCTTGCAAAAACTTGGGGTTTTATAATACAATAAATTAAAATCATGGTGCAAACCTTATACATAACTTAAAATGTTGAAAATACAAACTTTATTCATAAAAAACTAATTAATTATTGAAAATTAAGGGGTAGAATACATCATTTTTAATAAATCTTGTAATAACTTGGGTTAATATACTACAATAAATTAAAATCATGGTGGCAAACTTTATAAACCACTTAAAATGTTGAATATAGGTAATAATTCTTAAAAATCTAATAAAATATTGAAATTTAAGGGGTTGAATACTTCATTTTTAATAAATCTTGTAATAACTTGGGGTAATATAATACAATAAATTAAAATCATGGTGACAAACTTTATACATAACTTAAAATGTTGAAAATACAAACTTTATTCATAAAAATCTAATTAATAATTGATATTTAAGGAGTAGAATACATCATTTTTAATAAATCTTGCAAAAACTTGGGGTTTTATAATACAATAAATTAAAATCATGGTGGCAAACTTTATAAATCACTTAAAATGATGAAATTAGGTAATAATTCATAAAAATCTAATAAAATATTGAAATTTAAGGGGTAGAATACAACATTTTTAATAAATCTTGTAATAACTTGGGGTAATATAATACAATAAATTAAAATCATGGTGACAAACTTTATAAATTACTTAAAATGATTAAATTAGGTAATAATTCATAAAAATCTAATAAAATATTGAAATTTAAAGGGTAGAATACTTCATTTTTAATAAATCTTGTAATAACTTGGGGTAATATAATACAATAAATTAAAATCATGGTGGAAAAATTTATAAACCACTTCAAATTATTAAATTAGGTAATAATTCATAAAAATCTAATTAATTGTTGAAATTTAAGGGGTAGAATACTTCATTTTTATAAATCTTGTAATAACTTGGGGTAATATAATACAATAAATTAAAATCATGGTGACAAACTTTATACATAACTTTAAACGTTTAAAATACAAACTATATTCATAAAAATCTAATTAATTATTGAAATTTAAGGAGTAGAATATGCATTTTTAATAAATCTTACAAAAACTTGGGGTTTTATACTACAATAAATTAAAATCATGGTGCAAACCTTAAACATAACTTAAAATGTTGAAAATACAAAATTTATTCATAAAAATCTAATTAATTATTGAAATTTAAGGGGTAGAATACATCATTTTTAATAAATCTTGTAATAACTTGGGTTAATATACTACAATAAATTAAAATCATGGTGGCAAACTTTATAAACCACTTTAAATTAAGAAATTAGGTAATAATTCATAAAAATCTAATTAATTGTTGAAATTTAAGGGGTAGAATACTTCATTTTTTATAAATCTTGTAATAACATGGGGTGTTATCATACAATAAACTTAATACATTACTTAAAATGTTGAAAATACAAACTTTATTCATAAAAATTTAATTAATAATTGAAATTTAAGGGGTAGAATACATCATTTTTAATAAATCTTGTAATAACATGGAGTTATTAAATACAATAAATTAAAATCATGGTGCAAACCTTATACATAACTTTAAACGTTGAAAATACAAACTATATTCATAAAAATCTAATTAATTATTGAAATTTAAGGGGTTGAATATGCATTTTTAATATATCTTGCAAAAGCTTGGGGTTTTATAATACAATAAATTAAAATCATGGTGCAAACCTTATAAATAACTTAAAATGTTGAAAATACAAACTTTTTTCATAAAAATCTAGTAAATTATTGAAATTTAAGGGGTAGAATACATCATTTTTATTAAATCTTGTAATAACATGGGGTTATATAATACAATTAATTATTATCATGGTGGTAAACCTTATAAATCACTTAAAAATATGAAATTAGGTAATAATTCATAAAAATCTAAATTATTATTGAAATTTATGGGTTGAATATGCATTTTTAATAAATCTTGCAAAAACTTGGGGTTTTATAATACAATAAATTAAAATCATGGTGCAAACCTTATACATAACTTAAAATGTTGAAAATACAAACTTTATTCATAAAAAACTAATTAATTATTGAAAATAAAGGGGTAGAATACATCATTTTTAATAAATCTTGTAATAACTTGGGTTAATATACTACAATAAATTAAAATCATGGTGGCAAACTTTATAAACCACTTAAAATGTTGAATATAGGTAATAATTCTTAAAAATCTAATAAAATATTGAAATTTAAGGGGTAGAATACTTCATTTTTATAAATCTTGTAATAACTTGGGGTAATATAATACAATAAATTAAAATCATGGTGACAAACTTTATACATAACTTAAAATGTTGAAAATACAAACTTTATTCATAAAAATCTAATTAATAATTGATATTTAAGGAGTAGAATACATCATTTTTAATAAATCTTGCAAAAACTTGGGGTTTTATAATACAATAAATTAAAATCATGGTGGCAAACTTTATAAATCACTTAAAATGATGAAATTAGGTAATAATTCATAAAAATCTAATAAAATATTGAAATTTAAGGGGTAGAATACAACATTTTTAATAAATCTTGTAATAACTTGGGGTAATATAATACAATAAATTAAAATCATGGTGCCAAACTTTATACATAACTTAAAATGTTGAAAATACAAACTTTATTCATAAAAATCTAATTAATAATTGAAATTTAAGGGGTAGAATACATCATTTTTAATAAATCTTGTAATAACTTGGGTTAATTTACTACAATAAATTAAAATCATGGTGGCAAACTTTATAAATCACTTAAAATGATGAAATTAGGTAATAATTCATAAAAATCTAATTAATTATTGAAATTTAAGGGGTAGAATACAACATTTTTAATAAATCTTGTAATAAATTGGGTTAATATACTACAATAAATTAAAATCATGGTGGCAAACTTTATAAACCACTTAAAATTATGAAATTAGGTAATAATTCATAAAAATCTAATTAATTGTTGAAATTTAAGGGGTAGAATACTTCATTTTTAATAAATCTTGTAATAACATGGAGTTATTAAATACAATAAATTAAAATCATGGTGCAAACCTTATTCATAACTTTAAACGTTGAAAATACAAACTATATTCATAAAAATCTAAATTATTATTGAAATTTATGGGTTGAATATGCATTTTTAATAAATCTTGCAAAAACTTGGGGTTTTATAATACAATAAATTAAAATCATGGTGCAAACCTTATACATAACTTAAAATGTTGAAAATACAAACTTTATTCATAAAAATCTAATTAATTATTGAAAATTAAGGGGTAGAATACATCATTTTTAATAAATCTTGTAATAACTTGGGTTAATATACTACAATAAATTAAAATCATGGTGGCAAACTTTATAAACCACTTCAAATTATTAAATTAGGTAATAATTCATAAAAATCTAATTAATTGTTGAAATTTAAGGGGTAGAATACTTCATTTTTATAAATCTTGTAATAACTTGGGGTAATATAATACAATAAATTAAAATCATGGTGACAAACTTTATACATAACTTAAAATGTTGAATATAGGTAATAATTCTTAAAAATCTAATAAAATATTGAAATTTAAGGGGTTGAATACTTCATTTTTAATAAATCTTGTAATAACTTGGGGTAATATAATACAATAAATTAAAATCATGGTGACAAACTTTATACATAACTTAAAATGTTGAAAATACAAACTTTATTCATAAAAATCTAATTAATAATTGATATTTAAGGAGTAGAATACATCATTTTTAATAAATCTTGTAATAACTTGGGTTAATATACTACAATAAGTTAAAATCATGGCGGCAAACTTTATAAACCACTTAAAATTATGAAATTAGGTAATAATTCATAAAAATCTAATTAATTGTTGAAATTTAAGGGGTAGAATACTTCATTTTTAATAAATCTTGTAATAACATGGAGTTATTAAATACAATAAATTAAAATCATGGTGCAAACCTTATACATAACTTTAAACGTTGAAAATACAAACTATATTCATAAAAATCTAAATTATTATTGAAATTTATGGGTTGAATATGCATTTTTAATAAATCTTGCAAAAACTTGGGGTTTTATAATACAATAAATTAAAATCATGGTGCAAACCTTATACATAACTTAAAATGTTGAAAATACAAACTTTATTCATAAAAATCTAATTAATTATTGAAAATTAAGGGGTAGAATACATCATTTTTAATAAATCTTGTAATAACTTGGGTTAATATACTACAATAAATTAAAATCATGGTGGCAAACTTTATAAACCACTTAAAATGTTGAATATAGGTAATAATTCTTAAAAATCTAATAAAATATTGAAATTTAAGGGGTTGAATACTTCATTTTTAATAAATCTTGTAATAACTTGGGGTAATATAATACAATAAATTAAAATCATGGTGCAAACCTTATACATAACTTAAAATGTTGAAAATACAAACTTTATTCATAAAAATCTAATTAATAATTGATATTTAAGGAGTAGAATACATCATTTTTAATAAATCTTGCAAAAACTTGGGGTTTTATAATACAATAAATTAAAATCATGGTGCAATCCTTATACATAACTTAAAATGTTGAAAATAGGTAATAATTCATAAAAATCTAATAAAATATTGAAATTTAAGGGGTAGAATACTTCATTTTTAATAAATCTTGTAATAACTTGGGGTAATATAATACAATAAATTAAAATCATGGTGCCAAACTTTATACATAACTTAAAATGATGAAATTAGGTAATAATTCATAAAAATCTAATTAATTATTGAAATTTAAGGGGTAGAATACTTCATTTTTATAAATCTTGTAATAACTTGGGGTAATATAATACAATAAATTAAAATCATGGTGACAAACTTTATACATAACTTAAAATGTTGAAAATATAAACTTTATTCATAAAAATCTAATTAATAATTGATATTTAAGGAGTAGAATACATCATTTTTAATAAATCTTGTAATAACTTGGGTTAATATACTACAATAAGTTAAAATCATGGCGGCAAACTTTATAAACCACTTAAAATTATGAAATTAGGTAATAATTCATAAAAATCTAATTAATTGTTGAAATTTAAGGGGTAGAATACTTCATTTTTAATAAATCTTGTAATAACATGGAGTTATTAAATACAATAAATTAAAATCATGGTGCAAACCTTATACATAACTTTAAACGTTGAAAATACAAACTATATTCATTAAAATCTAAATTATTATTGAAATTTATGGGTTGAATATGCATTTTTAATAAATCTTGCAAAAACTTGGGGTTTTATAATACAATAAATTAAAATCATGGTGCAAACCTTATACATAACTTAAAATGTTGAAAATACAAACTTTATTCATAAAAATCTAATTAATTATTGAAAATTAAGGGGAAGAATACATCATTTTTAATAAATCTTGTAATAACTTGGGTTAATATACTACAATAAATTAAAATCATGGTGGCAAACTTTATAAACCACTTAAAATGTTGAATATAGGTAATAATTCTTAAAAATCTAATAAAATATTGAAATTTAAGGGGTTGAATACTTCATTTTTAATAAATCTTGTAATAACTTGGGGTAATATAATACAATAAATTAAAATCATGGTGACAAACTTTATACATAACTTAAAATGTTGAAAATACAAACTTTATTCATAAAAATCTAATTAATAATTGATATTTAAGGAGTAGAATACATCATTTTTAATAAATCTTGCAAAAACTTGGGGTTTTATAATACAATAAATTAAAATCATGGTGCAATCCTTATACATAACTTAAAATGTTGAAAATAGGTAATAATTCATAAAAATCTAATAAAATATTGAAATTTAAGGGGTAGAATACAACATTTTTAATAAATCTTGTAATAACTTGGGGTAATATAATACAATAAATTAAAATCATGGTGCCAAACTTTATACATAACTTAAAATGTTGAAAATACAAACTTTATTCATAAAAATCTAATTAATAATTGAAATTTAAGGGGTAGAATACATCATTTTTAATAAATCTTGTAATAACTTGGGTTAATTTACTACAATAAATTAAAATCATGGTGGCAAACTTTATAAATCACTTAAAATGATGAAATTAGGTAATAATTCATAAAAATCTAATTAATTATTGAAATTTAAGGGGTAGAATACAACATTTTTAATAAATCTTGTAATAAATTGGGTTAATATACTACAATAAATTAAAATCATGGTGGCAAACTTTATAAACCACTTAAAATTATGAAATTAGGTAATAATTCATAAAAATCTAATTAATTGTTGAAATTTAAGGGGTAGAATACTTCATTTTTAATAAATCTTGTAATAACATGGAGTTATTAAATACAATAAATTAAAATCATGGTGCAAACCTTATACATAACTTTAAACGTTGAAAATACAAACTATATTCATAAAAATCTAAATTATTATTGAAATTTATGGGTTGAATATGCATTTTTAATAAATCTTGCAAAAACTTGGGGTTTTATAATACAATAAATTAAAATCATGGTGCAAACCTTATACATAACTTAAAATGTTGAAAATACAAACTTTATTCATAAAAATCTAATTAATTATTGAAAATTAAGGGGTAGAATACATCATTTTTAATAAATCTTGTAATAACTTGGGTTAATATACTACAATAAATTAAAATCATGGTGGCAAACTTTATAAACCACTTAAAATGTTGAATATAGGTAATAATTCTTAAAAATCTAATAAAATATTGAAATTTAAGGGGTTGAATACTTCATTTTTAATAAATCTTGTAATAACTTGGGGTAATATAATACAATTAATTAAAATCATGGTGCAAACCTTATACATAACTTAAAATGTTGTAAATACAAACTTTATTCATAAAAATCTAATTAATAATTGAAATTTAAGGGGTAGAATACATCATTTTTAATAAATCTTGTAATAACTTGGGTTAATTTACTACAATAAATTAAAATCATGGTGGCAAACTTTATAAATCACTTAAAATGATGAAATTAGGTAATAATTCATAAAAATCTAATAAAATATTGAAATTTAAGGGGTAGAATACAACATTTTTAATAAATCTTGTAATAACTTGGGGTAATATAATACAATAAATTAAAATCATGGTGCCAAACTTTATACATAACTTAAAATGTTGAAAATACAAACTTTATTCATAAAAATCTAATTAATAATTGAAATTTAAGGGGTAGAATACATCATTTTTAATAAATCTTGTAATAACTTGGGTTAATTTACTACAATAAATTAAAATCATGGTGGCAAACTTTATAAATCACTTAAAATGATGAAATTAGGTAATAATTCATAAAAATCTAATTAATTATTGAAATTTAAGGGGTAGAATACAACATTTTTAATAAATCTTGTAATAAATTGGGTTAATATACTACAATAAATTAAAATCATGGTGGCAAACTTTATAAACCACTTAAAATTATGAAATTAGGTAATAATTCATAAAAATCTAATTAATTGTTGAAATTTAAGGGGTAGAATACTTCATTTTTAATAAATCTTGTAATAACATGGAGTTATTAAATACAATAAATTAAAATCATGGTGCAAACCTTATACATAACTTTAAATGTTGAAAATACAAACTATATTCATAAAAATCTAATTATGTTTTGAAATTTAAGGGGTAAATTCATAATTTTTAATAAATCTTGTAATAACTTGGGTTAATATAATACAATAAATTAAAATCATGGTGACAAACTTTATAAATTACTTAAAATGATTAAATTAGGTAATAATTCATAAAAATCTAATAAAATATTGAAATTTAAAGGGTAGAATACTTCATTTTTAATAAATCTTGTAATAACTTGGGGTAATATAATACAATAAATTAAAATCATGGTGGAAAAATTTATAAACCACTTCAAATTATTAAATTAGGTAATAATTCATAAAAATCTAATTAATTGTTGAAATTTAAGGGGTAGAATACTTCATTTTTATAAATCTTGTAATAACTTGGGGTAATATAATACAATAAATTAAAATCATGGTGACAAACTTTATACATAACTTAAAATGTTGAAAATATAAACTTTATTCATAAAAATCTAATTAATAATTGATATTTAAGGAGTAGAATACATCATTTTTAATAAATCTTGTAATAACTTGGGTTAATATACTACAATAAGTTAAAATCATGGCGGCAAACTTTATAAACCACTTAAAATTATGAAATTAGGTAATAATTCATAAAAATCTAATTAATTGTTGAAATTTAAGGGGTAGAATACTTCATTTTTAATAAATCTTGTAATAACATGGAGTTATTAAATACAATAAATTAAAATCATGGTGCAAACCTTATACATAACTTTAAACGTTGAAAATACAAACTATATTCATTAAAATCTAAATTATTATTGAAATTTATGGGTTGAATATGCATTTTTAATAAATCTTGCAAAAACTTGGGGTTTTATAATACAATAAATTAAAATCATGGTGCAAACCTTATACATAACTTAAAATGTTGAAAATACAAACTTTATTCATAAAAATCTAATTAATTATTGAAAATTAAGGGGAAGAATACATCATTTTTAATAAATCTTGTAATAACTTGGGTTAATATACTACAATAAATTAAAATCATGGTGGCAAACTTTATAAACCACTTAAAATGTTGAATATAGGTAATAATTCTTAAAAATCTAATAAAATATTGAAATTTAAGGGGTTGAATACTTCATTTTTAATAAATCTTGTAATAACTTGGGGTAATATAATACAATAAATTAAAATCATGGTGACAAACTTTATACATAACTTAAAATGTTGAAAATACAAACTTTATTCATAAAAATCTAATTAATAATTGATATTTAAGGAGTAGAATACATCATTTTTAATAAATCTTGCAAAAACTTGGGGTTTTATAATACAATAAATTAAAATCATGGTGCAATCCTTATACATAACTTAAAATGTTGAAAATAGGTAATAATTCATAAAAATCTAATAAAATATTGAAATTTAAGGGGTAGAATACAACATTTTTAATAAATCTTGTAATAACTTGGGGTAATATAATACAATAAATTAAAATCATGGTGCCAAACTTTATACATAACTTAAAATGTTGAAAATACAAACTTTATTCATAAAAATCTAATTAATAATTGAAATTTAAGGGGTAGAATACATCATTTTTAATAAATCTTGTAATAACTTGGGTTAATTTACTACAATAAATTAAAATCATGGTGGCAAACTTTATAAATCACTTAAAATGATGAAATTAGGTAATAATTCATAAAAATCTAATTAATTATTGAAATTTAAGGGGTAGAATACAACATTTTTAATAAATCTTGTAATAAATTGGGTTAATATACTACAATAAATTAAAATCATGGTGGCAAACTTTATAAACCACTTAAAATTATGAAATTAGGTAATAATTCATAAAAATCTAATTAATTGTTGAAATTTAAGGGGTAGAATACTTCATTTTTAATAAATCTTGTAATAACATGGAGTTATTAAATACAATAAATTAAAATCATGGTGCAAACCTTATACATAACTTTAAACGTTGAAAATACAAACTATATTCATAAAAATCTAAATTATTATTGAAATTTATGGGTTGAATATGCATTTTTAATAAATCTTGCAAAAACTTGGGGTTTTATAATACAATAAATTAAAATCATGGTGCAAACCTTATACATAACTTAAAATGTTGAAAATACAAACTTTATTCATAAAAATCTAATTAATTATTGAAAATTAAGGGGTAGAATACATCATTTTTAATAAATCTTGTAATAACTTGGGTTAATATACTACAATAAATTAAAATCATGGTGGCAAACTTTATAAACCACTTAAAATGTTGAATATAGGTAATAATTCTTAAAAATCTAATAAAATATTGAAATTTAAGGGGTTGAATACTTCATTTTTAATAAATCTTGTAATAACTTGGGGTAATATAATACAATTAATTAAAATCATGGTGCAAACCTTATACATAACTTAAAATGTTGTAAATACAAACTTTATTCATAAAAATCTAATTAATAATTGAAATTTAAGGGGTAGAATACATCATTTTTAATAAATCTTGTAATAACTTGGGTTAATTTACTACAATAAATTAAAATCATGGTGGCAAACTTTATAAATCACTTAAAATGATGAAATTAGGTAATAATTCATAAAAATCTAATAAAATATTGAAATTTAAGGGGTAGAATACAACATTTTTAATAAATCTTGTAATAACTTGGGGTAATATAATACAATAAATTAAAATCATGGTGCCAAACTTTATACATAACTTAAAATGTTGAAAATACAAACTTTATTCATAAAAATCTAATTAATAATTGAAATTTAAGGGGTAGAATACATCATTTTTAATAAATCTTGTAATAACTTGGGTTAATTTACTACAATAAATTAAAATCATGGTGGCAAACTTTATAAATCACTTAAAATGATGAAATTAGGTAATAATTCATAAAAATCTAATTAATTATTGAAATTTAAGGGGTAGAATACAACATTTTTAATAAATCTTGTAATAAATTGGGTTAATATACTACAATAAATTAAAATCATGGTGGCAAACTTTATAAACCACTTAAAATTATGAAATTAGGTAATAATTCATAAAAATCTAATTAATTGTTGAAATTTAAGGGGTAGAATACTTCATTTTTAATAAATCTTGTAATAACATGGAGTTATTAAATACAATAAATTAAAATCATGGTGCAAACCTTATACATAACTTTAAACGTTGAAAATACAAACTATATTCATAAAAATCTAAATTATTATTGAAATTTATGGGTTGAATATGCATTTTTAATAAATCTTGCAAAAACTTGGGGTTTTATAATACAATAAATTAAAATCATGGTGCAAACCTTATACATAACTTAAAATGTTGAAAATACAAACTTTATTCATAAAAATCTAATTAATTATTGAAAATTAAGGGGTAGAATACATCATTTTTAATAAATCTTGTAATAACTTGGGTTAATATACTACAATAAATTAAAATCATGGTGGCAAACTTTATAAACCACTTCAAATTATTAAATTAGGTAATAATTCATAAAAATCTAATTAATTGTTGAAATTTAAGGGGTAGAATACTTCATTTTTATAAATCTTGTAATAACTTGGGGTAATATAATACAATAAATTAAAATCATGGTGACAAACTTTATACATAACTTAAAATGTTGAAAATACAAACTTTATTCATAAAAATCTAATTAATAATTGATATTTAAGGAGTAGAATACATCATTTTTAATAAATCTTGTAATAACTTGGGTTAATATACTACAATAAGTTAAAATCATGGCGGCAAACTTTATAAACCACTTAAAATTATGAAATTAGGTAATAATTCATAAAAATCTAATTAATTGTTGAAATTTAAGGGGTAGAATACTTCATTTTTAATAAATCTTGTAATAACATGGAGTTATTAAATACAATAAATTAAAATCATGGTGCAAACCTTATACATAACTTTAAACGTTGAAAATACAAACTATATTCATAAAAATCTAAATTATTATTGAAATTTATGGGTTGAATATGCATTTTTAATAAATCTTGCAAAAACTTGGGGTTTTATAATACAATAAATTAAAATCATGGTGCAAACCTTATACATAACTTAAAATGTTGAAAATACAAACTTTATTCATAAAAAACTAATTAATTATTGAAAATTAAGGGGTAGAATACATCATTTTTAATAAATCTTGTAATAACTTGGGTTAATATACTACAATAAATTAAAATCATGGTGGCAAACTTTATAAACCACTTAAAATGTTGAATATAGGTAATAATTCTTAAAAATCTAATAAAATATTGAAATTTAAGGGGTTGAATACTTCATTTTTAATAAATCTTGTAATAACTTGGGGTAATATAATACAATAAATTAAAATCATGGTGACAAACTTTATACATAACTTAAAATGTTGAAAATACAAACTTTATTCATAAAAATCTAATTAATAATTGATATTTAAGGAGTAGAATACATCATTTTTAATAAATCTTGCAAAAACTTGGGGTTTTATAATACAATAAATTAAAATCATGGTGCAATCCTTATACATAACTTAAAATGTTGAAAATAGGTAATAATTCATAAAAATCTAATAAAATATTGAAATTTAAGGGGTAGAATACTTCATTTTTAATAAATCTTGTAATAACTTGGGGTAATATAATACAATAAATTAAAATCATGGTGCCAAACTTTATACATAACTTAAAATGTTGAAAATACAAACTTTATTCATAAAAATCTAATTAATAATTGAAATTTAAGGGGTAGAATACATCATTTTTAATAAATCTTGTAATAACTTGGGTTAATTTACTACAATAAATTAAAATCATGGTGGCAAACTTTATAAATCACTTAAAATGATGAAATTAGGTAATAATTCATAAAAATCTAATTAATTGTTGAAATTTAAGGGGTAGAATACTTCATTTTTAATAAATCTTGTAATAACATGGAGTTATTAAATACAATAAATTAAAATCATGGTGCAAACCTTATACATAACTTTAAATGTTGAAAATACAAACTATATTCATAAAAATCTAATTAAGTTTTGAAATTTAAGGGGTAAATTCATAATTTTTAATAAATCTTGTAATAACTTGGGTTAATATAATACAATAAATTAAAATCATGGTGACAAACTTTATAAATTACTTAAAATGATTAAATTAGGTAATAATTCATAAAAATCTAATAAAATATTGAAATTTAAAGGGTAGAATACTTCATTTTTAATAAATCTTGTAATAACTTGGGGTAATATAATACAATAAATTAAAATCATGGTGGAAAAATTTATAAACCACTTCAAATTATTAAATTAGGTAATAATTCATAAAAATCTAATTAATTGTTGAAATTTAAGGGGTAGAATACTTCATTTTTATAAATCTTGTAATAACTTGGGGTAATATAATACAATAAATTAAAATCATGGTGACAAACTTTATACATAACTTTAAACGTTTAAAATACAAACTATATTCATAAAAATCTAATTAATTATTGAAATTTAAGGAGTAGAATATGCATTTTTAATAAATCTTACAAAAACTTGGGGTTTTATACTACAATAAATTAAAATCATGGTGCAAACCTTAAACATAACTTAAAATGTTGAAAATACAAAATTTATTCATAAAAATCTAATTAATTATTGAAATTTAAGGGGTAGAATACATCATTTTTAATAAATCTTGTAATAACTTGGGTTAATATACTACAATAAATTAAAATCATGGTGGCAAACTTTATAAACCACTTTAAATTAAGAAATTAGGTAATAATTCATAAAAATCTAATTAATTGTTGAAATTTAAGGGGTAGAATACTTCATTTTTTATAAATCTTGTAATAACATGGGGTGTTATCATACAATAAACTTAATACATTACTTAAAATGTTGAAAATACAAACTTTATTCATAAAAATTTAATTAATAATTGAAATTTAAGGGGTAGAATACATCATTTTTAATAAATCTTGTAATAACATGGAGTTATTAAATACAATAAATTAAAATCATGGTGCAAACCTTATACATAACTTTAAACGTTGAAAATACAAACTATATTCATAAAAATCTAATTAATTATTGAAATTTAAGGGGTTGAATATGCATTTTTAATATATCTTGCAAAAACTTGGGGTTTTATAATACAATAAATTAAAATCATGGTGCAAACCTTATAAATAACTTAAAATGTTGAAAATACAAACTTTTTTCATAAAAATCTAGTAAATTATTGAAATTTAAGGGGTAGAATACATCATTTTTATTAAATCTTGTAATAACATGGGGTTATATAATACAATTAATTATTATCATGGTGGTAAACCTTATAAATCACTTAAAAATATGAAATTAGGTAATAATTCATAAAAATCTAAATTATTATTGAAATTTATGGGTTGAATATGCATTTTTAATAAATCTTGCAAAAACTTGGGGTTTTATAATACAATAAATTAAAATCATGGTGCAAACCTTATACATAACTTAAAATGTTGAAAATACAAACTTTCTTCATAAAAAACTAATTAATTATTGAAAATTAAGGGGTAGAATACATCATTTTTAATAAATCTTGTAATAACTTGGGGTAATATAATACAATAAATTAAAATCATGGTGGCAAACTTTATAAACCACTTAAAATGTTGAATATAGGTAATAATTCTTAAAAATCTAATAAAATATTGAAATTTAAGGGGTTGAATACTTCATTTTTAATAAATCTTGTAATAACTTGGGGTAATATAATACAATAAATTAAAATCATGGTGACAAACTTTATACATAACTTAAAATGTTGAAAATACAAACTTTATTCATAAAAATCTAATTAATAATTGATATTTAAGGAGTAGAATACATCATTTTTAATAAATCTTGCAAAAACTTGGGGTTTTATAATACAATAAATTAAAATCATGGTGCAATCCTTATACATAACTTAAAATGTTGAAAATAGGTAATAATTCATAAAAATCTAATAAAATATTGAAATTTAAGGGGTAGAATACTTCATTTTTAATAAATCTTGTAATAACTTGGGGTAATATAATACAATAAATTAAAATCATGGTGCCAAACTTTATACATAACTTAAAATGTTGAAAATACAAACTTTATTCATAAAAATCTAATTAATAATTGAAATTTAAGGGGTAGAATACATCATTTTTAATAAATCTTGTAATAACTTGGGTTAATTTACTACAATAAATTAAAATCATGGTGGCAAACTTTATAAATCACTTAAAATGATGAAATTAGGTAATAATTCATAAAAATCTAATTAATTGTTGAAATTTAAGGGGTAGAATACTTCATTTTTAATAAATCTTGTAATAACATGGAGTTATTAAATACAATAAATTAAAATCATGGTGCAAACCTTATACATAACTTTAAATGTTGAAAATACAAACTATATTCATAAAAATCTAATTAAGTTTTGAAATTTAAGGGGTAAATTCATAATTTTTAATAAATCTTGTAATAACTTGGGTTAATATAATACAATAAATTAAAATCATGGTGACAAACTTTATAAATTACTTAAAATGATTAAATTAGGTAATAATTCATAAAAATCTAATAAAATATTGAAATTTAAAGGGTAGAATACTTCATTTTTAATAAATCTTGTAATAACTTGGGGTAATATAATACAATAAATTAAAATCATGGTGGAAAAATTTATAAACCACTTCAAATTATTAAATTAGGTAATAATTCATAAAAATCTAATTAATTGTTGAAATTTAAGGGGTAGAATACTTCATTTTTATAAATCTTGTAATAACTTGGGGTAATATAATACAATAAATTAAAATCATGGTGACAAACTTTATACATAACTTTAAACGTTTAAAATACAAACTATATTCATAAAAATCTAATTAATTATTGAAATTTAAGGAGTAGAATATGCATTTTTAATAAATCTTACAAAAACTTGGGGTTTTATACTACAATAAATTAAAATCATGGTGCAAACCTTAAACATAACTTAAAATGTTGAAAATACAAAATTTATTCATAAAAATCTAATTAATTATTGAAATTTAAGGGGTAGAATACATCATTTTTAATAAATCTTGTAATAACTTGGGTTAATATACTACAATAAATTAAAATCATGGTGGCAAACTTTATAAACCACTTTAAATTAAGAAATTAGGTAATAATTCATAAAAATCTAATTAATTGTTGAAATTTAAGGGGTAGAATACTTCATTTTTTATAAATCTTGTAATAACATGGGGTGTTATCATACAATAAACTTAATACATTACTTAAAATGTTGAAAATACAAACTTTATTCATAAAAATTTAATTAATAATTGAAATTTAAGGGGTAGAATACATCATTTTTAATAAATCTTGTAATAACATGGAGTTATTAAATACAATAAATTAAAATCATGGTGCAAACCTTATACATAACTTTAAACGTTGAAAATACAAACTATATTCATAAAAATCTAATTAATTATTGAAATTTAAGGGGTTGAATATGCATTTTTAATATATCTTGCAAAAACTTGGGGTTTTATAATACAATAAATTAAAATCATGGTGCAAACCTTATAAATAACTTAAAATGTTGAAAATACAAACTTTTTTCATAAAAATCTAGTAAATTATTGAAATTTAAGGGGTAGAATACATCATTTTTATTAAATCTTGTAATAACATGGGGTTATATAATACAATTTATTATTATCATGGTGGTAAACCTTATAAATCACTTAAAAATATGAAATTAGGTAATAATTCATAAAAATCTAATTTATTGTTGAAATTTAAGGGGTAGAATACTTCATTTTTAATAAATCTTGTAATAACATGGAGTTATTAAATACAATAAATTAAAATCATGGTGCAAACCTTATACATAACTTTAAACGTTGAAAATACAAACTATATTCATAAAAATCTAATTAATTATTGAAATTTAAGGGGTTGAATATGCATTTTTAATAAATCTTGTAATAACTTGGGTTAATATAATACAATAAATTAAAATCATTGTGACAAACTTTATAAATTACTTAAAATGATTAAATTAGGTAATAATTCATAAAAATCTAATAAAATATTGAAATTTAAAGGGTAGAATACTTCATTTTTAATAAATCTTGTAATAACTTGGGGTAATATAATACAATAAATTAAAATCATGGTGCAAACCTTATAAATAACTTAAAATGTTGAATATAAGTAATAATTCTTAAAAATCTAATAAAATATTGAAATTTAAGGGGTAGAATACTTCATTTTTAATAAATCTTGTAATAACTTGGGGTAATATAATACAATAAATTAAAATCATGGTGGAAAAATTTATAAACCACTTCAAATTATTAAATTAGGTAATAATTCATAAAAATCTAATTAATTGTTGAAATTTAAGGGGTAGAATACTTCATTTTTATAAATCTTGTAATAACTTGGGGTAATATAATACAATAAATTAAAATCATGGTGACAAACTTTATACATAACTTTAAACGTTTAAAATACAAACTATATTCATAAAAATCTAATTAATTATTGAAATTTAAGGAGTAGAATATGCATTTTTAATAAATCTTACAAAAACTTGGGGTTTTATACTACAATAAATTAAAATCATGGTGCAAACCTTAAACATAACTTAAAATGTTGAAAATACAAAATTTATTCATAAAAATCTAATTAATTATTGAAATTTAAGGGGTAGAATACATCATTTTTAATAAATCTTGTAATAACTTGGGTTAATATACTACAATAAATTAAAATCATGGTGGCAAACTTTATAAACCACTTAAAATGATGAAATTAGGTAATAATTCATAAAAATCTAATAAAATATTGAAATTTAAAAAGGGTAGAATACTTCATTTTTAATAAATCTTGTAATAACATGGAGTTATTAAATACAATAAATTAAAATCATGGTGCAAACTTTATACATAACTTTAAACGTTGAAAATACAAACTATATTCATAAAAATCTAATTAATTATTGAAATTTAAGGGGTTGAATATGCATTTTTAATATATCTTGCAAAAACTTGGGGTTTTATAATACAATAAATTAAAATCATGGTGCAAACCTTATAAATAACTTAAAATGTTGAAAATACAAACTTTTTTCATAAAAATCTAGTAAATTATTGAAATTTAAGGGGTAGAATACATCATTTTTATTAAATCTTGTAATAACATGGGGTTATATAATACAATTAATTATTATCATGGTGGTAAACCTTATAAATCACTTAAAAATATGAAATTAGGTAATAATTCATAAAAATCTAATTTATTGTTGAAATTTAAGGGGTAGAATACTTCATTTTTAATAAATCTTGTAATAACATGGAGTTATTAAATACAATAAATTAAAATCATGGTGCAAACCTTATACATAACTTTAAACGTTGAAAATACAAACTATATTCATAAAAATCTAATTAATTATTGAAATTTAAGGGGTTGAATATGCATTTTTAATATATCTTGCAAAAACTTGGGGTTTTATAATACAATAAATTAAAATCATGGTGCAAACCTTATAAATAACTTAAAATGTTGAAAATACAAACTTTTTTCATAAAAATCTAGTAAATTATTGAAATTTAAGGGGTAGAATACATCATTTTTATTAAATCTTGTAATAACATGGGGTTATATAATACAATTAATTATTATCATGGTGGTAAACCTTATAAATCACTTAAAAATATGAAATTAGGTAATAATTCATAAAAATCTAATTTATTGTTGAAATTCAAGGGGTAGAATACTTCATTTTTAATAAATCTTGTAATAACATGGAGTTATTAAATACAATAAATTAAAATCATGGTGCAAACCTTATACATAACTTTAAACGTTGAAAATACAAACTATATTCATAAAAATCTAATTAATTATTGAAATTTAAGGGGTTGAATATGCATTTTTAATATATCTTGCAAAAACTTGGGGTTTTATAATACAATAAATTAAAATCATGGTGCAAACCTTATAAATAACTTAAAATGTTGAAAATACAAACTTTTTTCATAAAAATCTAGTTAATTATTGAAATTTAAGGGGTAGAATACATCATTTTTATTAAATCTTGAAATAACATGGGGTTATATAATACAATTAATTATTATCATGGTGGTAAACCTTATAAATCACTTAAAAATATGAAATTAGGTAATAATTCATAAAAATCTAATTTATTGTTGAAATTTAAGGTGTAGAATACTTCATTTTTAATAAATCTTGTAATAACTTGGGGTAATATAATACAATAAATTAAAATCATGGTGCAAACCTTATAAATAACTTAAAATGTTGAATATAAGTAATAATTCTTAAAAATCTAATAAAATATTGAAATTTAAGGGGTTGAATACTTCATTTTTAATTAATCTTGTAATAACTTGGGGTTTTATAATACAATAAATTAAAATCATGGTGCAAACCTTATAAATAACTTAAAATGTTGAAAATACAAACTTTTTTCATAAAAATCTAGTAAATTATTGAAATTTAAGGGGTAGAATACATCATTTTTATTAAATCTTGTAATAACATGGGGTTATATAATACAATTAATTATTATCATGGTGGTAAACCTTATAAATCACTTAAAAATATGAAATTAGGTAATAATTCATAAAAATCTAATTTATTGTTGAAATTTAAGGGGTAGAATACTTCATTTTTATTAAATCTTGTAATAACATGGGGTTATTAAATACAATAAATTAAAATCATGGTGCAAACCTTATACATAACTTTAAACGTTGAAAATACAAACTATATTCATAAAAATCTAATTAATTATTGAAATTTAAGGGGTTGAATATGCATTTTTAATATATCTTGCAAAAACTTGGGGTTTTATAATACAATAAATTAAAATCATGGTGCAAACCTTATAAATAACTTAAAATGTTGAAAATACAAACTTTTTTCATAAAAATCTAGTTAATTATTGAAATTTAAGGGGTAGAATACATCATTTTTATTAAATCTTGAAATAACATGGGGTTATATAATACAATTAATTATTATCATGGTGGTAAACCTTATAAATCACTTAAAAATATGAAATTAGGTAATAATTCATAAAAATCTAATTTATTGTTGAAATTTAAGGTGTAGAATACTTCATTTTTAATAAATCTTGTAATAACTTGGGGTAATATAATACAATAAATTAAAATCATGGTGCAAACCTTATAAATAACTTAAAATGTTGAATATAAGTAATAATTCTTAAAAATCTAATAAAATATTGAAATTTAAGGGGTTGAATACTTCATTTTTAATTAATCTTGTAATAACTTGGGGTTTTATAATACAATAAATTAAAATCATGGTGCAAACCTTATAAATAACTTAAAATGTTGAAAATACAAACTTTTTTCATAAAAATCTAGTAAATTATTGAAATTTAAGGGGTAGAATACATCATTTTTATTAAATCTTGTAATAACATGGGGTTATATAATACAATTAATTATTATCATGGTGGTAAACCTTATAAATCACTTAAAAATATGAAATTAGGTAATAATTCATAAAAATCTAATTTATTGTTGAAATTTAAGGGGTAGAATACTTCATTTTTAATAAATCTTGTAATAACATGGAGTTATTAAATACAATAAATTAAAATCATGGTGCAAACCTTATACATAACTTTAAACGTTGAAAATACAAACTATATTCATAAAAATCTAATTAATTATTGAAATTTAAGGGGTTGAATATGCATTTTTAATATATCTTGCAAAAACTTGGGGTTTTATAATACAATAAATTAAAATCATGGTGCAAACCTTATAAATAACTTAAAATGTTGAAAATACAAACTTTTTTCATAAAAATCTAGTTAATTATTGAAATTTAAGGGGTAGAATACATCATTTTTATTAAATCTTGAAATAACATGGGGTTATATAATACAATTAATTATTATCATGGTGGTAAACCTTATAAATCACTTAAAAATATGAAATTAGGTAATAATTCATAAAAATCTAATTTATTGTTGAAATTTAAGGTGTAGAATACTTCATTTTTAATAAATCTTGTAATAACTTGGGTTAATATAATACAATAAATTAAAATCATTGTGACAAACTTTATAAATTACTTAAAATGATTAAATTAGGTAATAATTCATAAAAATCTAATAAAATATTGAAATTTAAAGGGTAGAATACTTCATTTTTAATAAATCTTGTAATAACTTGGGGTAATATAATACAATAAATTAAAATCATGGTGCAAACCTTATAAATAACTTAAAATGTTGAATATAAGTAATAATTCTTAAAAATCTAATAAAATATTGAAATTTAAGGGGTTGAATACTTCATTTTTAATTAATCTTGTAATAACTTGGGGTAACATAATACAATAAATTAAAATCATGGTGACAAACTTTATACATAACTTAAAATGTTGAAAATACAAACTTTATTCATAAAAATCTAATTAATAATTGATATTTAAGGAGTAGAATACATCATTTTTAATAAATCTTGTAATAACTTGGGTTAATATACTACAATAAGTTAAAATCATGGCGGCAAACTTTATAAACCACTTAAAATTATGAAATTAGGTAATAATTCATAAAAATCTAATTAATTGTTGAAATTTAAGGGGTAGAATACTTCATTTTTAATAAATCTTGTAATAACATGGAGTTATTAAATACAATAAATTATAATCATGGTGCAAACCTTATACATAACTTTAAACGTTGAAAATACAAACTATATTCATAAAAATCTAATTAATTATTGAAATTTAAGGGGTTGAATATGCATTTTTAATATATCTTGCAAAAACTTGGGGTTTTATAATACAATAAATTAAAATCATGGTGCAAACCTTATAAATAACTTAAAATGTTGAAAATACAAACTTTTTTCATAAAAATCTAGTAAATTATTGAAATTTAAGGGGTAGAATACATCATTTTTATTAAATCTTGTAATAACATGGGGTTATATAATACAATTAATTATTATCATGGTGGTAAACCTTATAAATCACTTAAAAATATGAAATTAGGTAATAATTCATAAAAATCTAATTTATTGTTGAAATTTAAGGGGTAGAATACTTCATTTTTAATAAATCTTGTAATAACATGGAGTTATTAAATACAATAAATTAAAATCATGGTGCAAACCTTATACATAACTTTAAACGTTGAAAATACAAACTATATTCATAAAAATCTAATTAATTATTGAAATTTAAGGGGTTGAATATGCATTTTTAATATATCTAGCAAAAACTTGGGGTTTTATAATACAATAAATTAAAATCATGGTGCAAACCTTATAAATAACTTAAAATGTTGAAAATACAAACTTTTTTCATAAAAATCTAGTTAATTATTGAAATTTAAGGGGTAGAATACATCATTTTTATTAAATCTTGAAATAACATGGGGTTATATAATACAATTAATTATTATCATGGTGGTAAACCTTATAAATCACTTAAAAATATGAAATTAGGTAATAATTCATAAAAATCTAATTTATTGTTGAAATTTAAGGTGTAGAATACTTCATTTTTAATAAATCTTGTAATAACTTGGGTTAATATAATACAATAAATTAAAATCATTGTGACAAACTTTATAAATTACTTAAAATGATTAAATTAGGTAATAATTCATAAAAATCTAATAAAATATTGAAATTTAAAGGGTAGAATACTTCATTTTTAATAATTCTTGTAATAACTTGGGGTAATATAATACAATAAATTAAAATCATGGTGCAAACCTTATAAATAACTTAAAATGTTGAATATAAGTAATAATTCTTAAAAATCTAATAAAATATTGAAATTTAAGGGGTTGAATACTTCATTTTTAATTAATCTTGTAATAACTTGGGGTAACATAATACAATAAATTAAAATCATGGTGACAAACTTTATACATAACTTAAAATGTTGAAAATACAAACTTTATTCATAAAAATCTAATTAATAATTGATATTTAAGGAGTAGAATACATCATTTTTAATAAATCTTGTAATAACTTGGGTTAATATACTACAATAAGTTAAAATCATGGCGGCAAACTTTATAAACCACTTAAAATTATGAAATTAGGTAATAATTCATAAAAATCTAATTAATTGTTGAAATTTAAGGGGTAGAATACTTCATTTTTAATAAATCTTGTAATAACATGGAGTTATTAAATACAATAAATTAAAATCATGGTGCAAACCTTATACATAACTTTAAACGTTGAAAATACAAACTATATTCATAAAAATCTAATTAATTATTGAAATTTATGGGTTGAATATGCATTTTTAATAAATCTTGCAAAAACTTGGGGTTTTATAATACAATAAATTAAAATCATGGTGCAAACCTTATACATAACTTAAAATGTTGAAAATACAAACTTTATTCATAAAAATCTAATTAATTATTGAAAATTAAGGGGTAGAATACATCATTTTTAATAAATCTTGTAATAACTTGGGTTAATATACTACAATAAATTAAAATCATGGTGGCAAACTTTATAAACCACTTAAAATGATGAAATTAGGTAATAATTCATAAAAATCTAATAAAATATTGAAATTTAAAAAGGGTAGAATACTTCATTTTTAATAAATCTTGTAATAACTTGGGGTAATACAATAAAATAAATTAAAATCATGGTGGAAAAATTTATAAACCACTTCAAATTATGAAATTAGGTAATAATTCATAAAAATCTAATTAATTGTTGAAATTTAAGGGGTAGAATACTTCAATTTTTATAAATCTTGTAATAACTTGGGGTAATATAATACAATAAATTAAAATCATGGTGACAAACTTTATACATAACTTTAAACGTTTAAAATACAAACTATATTCATAAAAATCTAATTAATTATTGAAATTTAAGGAGTAGAATATGCATTTTTAATAAATCTTACAAAAACTTGGGGTTTTATACTACAATGAATTAAAATCATGGTGCAAACTTAATAAACCACTTAAAATTAAGAAATTAGGTAATAATTCATAAAAATCTAATTAATTGTTGAAATTTAAGGGGAAGAATACTTCATTTTTTATAAATCTTGTAATAACATGGGGTATTATAATACAATAAACTTTATACATTACTTAAAATGTTGAAAATACAAACTTTATTCATAAAAATTTAATTAATAATTGAAATTTAAGGGGTAGAATACATCATTTTTAATAAATCTTGTAATAACATGGAGTTATTAAATACAATAAATTAAAATCATGGTGCAAACCTTATACATAACTTTAAACGTTGAAAATACAAACTATATTCATAAAAATCTAATTAATTATTGAAATTTAAGGGGTTGAATATGCATTTTTAATAAATCTTGAAATAACTTGGGGTAATATAATAGAAGTAATTAAAATCATGGTGGTTAACCTTATTAATCACTTAAAATGTTTATAACACAAACTAAACTCATAAAAATCTAATTAAGTTTTGAAATTTAAGGGGTAAATTCATCATTTTTAATAAACCTTGTAATAACTTGGGTTAATATAATACAATAAATTAAAATCATGGTGACAAACTTTATAAATTACTTAAAATGATTAAATTAGGTAATAATTCATAAAAATCTAATAAAATATTGAAATTTAAGGGGTAGAATACTTCATTTTTAATAAATCTTGTAATAACTTGGGGTAATATAATACAATAAATTAAAATCATGGTGCAAACCTTATAAATAACTTAAAATGTTGAAAATACAAAATTTATTCATAAAAATATAATTAATTATTGAAATTTAAGGGGTAGAATACATCATTTTTAATAAATCTTGTAATAACTTGGGTTAATATACTACAATAAATTAAAATCATGGTGGCAAACTTTATAAACCACTTTAAATTAAGAAATTAGGTAATAATTCATAAAAATCTAATTAATTGTTGAAATTTAAGGGGTAGAATACTTCATTTTTTATAAATCTTGTAATAACATGGGGTGTTATCATACAATAAACATAATACATTACTTAAAATGTTGAAAATACAAACTTTATTCATAAAAATTTAATTAATAATTGAAATTTAAGGGGTAGAATACATCATTTTTAATAAATCTTGTAATAACATGGAGTTATTAAATACAATAAATTAAAATCATGGTGCAAACCTTATACATAACTTAAAATGTTGAAAATACAAACTTTATTCATAAAAATCTAATTAATTATTGAAATTTATGGGTTGAATATGCATTTTTAATAAATCTTGCAAAAACTTGGGGTTTTATACTACAATGAATTATTATCATGGTGGTAAACCTTATAAATCACTTAAAAATATGAAATTAGGTAATAATTCATAAAAATCTAATTTATTGTTGAAATTTAAGGGGTAGAATACTTCATTTTTAATAAATCTTGTAATAACATGGAGTTATTAAATACAATAAATTAAAATCATGGTGGAAAAATTTATAAACCACTTCAAATTATTAAATTAGGTAATAATTCATAAAAATCTAATTAATTGTTGAAATTTAAGGGGTAGAATACTTCATTTTTATAAATCTTGTAATAACTTGGGGTAATATAATACAATAAATTAAAATCATGGTGACAAACTTTATACATAACTTTAAACGTTTAAAATACAAACTATATTCATAAAAATCTAATTAATTATTGAAATTTAAGGAGTAGAATATGCATTTTTAATAAATCTTACAAAAACTTGGGGTTTTATACTACAATAAATTAAAATCATGGTGCAAACCTTATACATAACTTTAAACGTTGAAAATACAAACTATATTCATAAAAATCTAATTAATTATTGAAATTTATGGGTTGAATATGCATTTTTAATAAATCTTGCAAAAACTTGGGGTTTTATAATACAATAAATTAAAATCATGGTGCAAACCTTATACATAACTTAAAATGTTGAAAATACAAACTTTATTCATAAAAATCTAATTAATTATTGAAAATTAAGGGGTAGAATACATCATTTTTAATAAATCTTGTAATAACTTGGGTTAATATACTACAATAAATTAAAATCATGGTGGCAAACTTTATAAACCACTTAAAATGATGAAATTAGGTAATAATTCATAAAAATCTAATAAAATATTGAAATTTAAAAAGGGTAGAATACTTCATTTTTAATAAATCTTGTAATAACTTGGGGTAATACAATAAAATAAATTAAAATCATGGTGGAAAAATTTATAAACCACTTCAAATTATGAAATTAGGTAATAATTCATAAAAATCTAATTAATTGTTGAAATTTAAGGGGTAGAATACTTCAATTTTTATAAATCTTGTAATAACTTGGGGTAATATAATACAATAAATTAAAATCATGGTGACAAACTTTATACATAACTTTAAACGTTTAAAATACAAACTATATTCATAAAAATCTAATTAATTATTGAAATTTAAGGAGTAGAATATGCATTTTTAATAAATCTTACAAAAACTTGGGGTTTTATACTACAATGAATTAAAATCATGGTGCAAACTTAATAAACCACTTAAAATTAAGAAATTAGGTAATAATTCATAAAAATCTAATTAATTGTTGAAATTTAAGGGGAAGAATACTTCATTTTTTATAAATCTTGTAATAACATGGGGTATTATAATACAATAAACTTTATACATTACTTAAAATGTTGAAAATACAAACTTTATTCATAAAAATTTAATTAATAATTGAAATTTAAGGGGTAGAATACATCATTTTTAATAAATCTTGTAATAACATGGAGTTATTAAATACAATAAATTAAAATCATGGTGCAAACCTTATACATAACTTTAAACGTTGAAAATACAAACTATATTCATAAAAATCTAATTAATTATTGAAATTTAAGGGGTTGAATATGCATTTTTAATAAATCTTGAAATAACTTGGGGTAATATAATAGAAGTAATTAAAATCATGGTGGTTAACCTTATTAATCACTTAAAATGTTTATAACACAAACTAAACTCATAAAAATCTAATTAAGTTTTGAAATTTAAGGGGTAAATTCATCATTTTTAATAAACCTTGTAATAACTTGGGTTAATATAATACAATAAATTAAAATCATGGTGACAAACTTTATAAATTACTTAAAATGATTAAATTAGGTAATAATTCATAAAAATCTAATAAAATATTGAAATTTAAGGGGTAGAATACTTCATTTTTAATAAATCTTGTAATAACTTGGGGTAATATAATACAATAAATTAAAATCATGGTGCAAACCTTATAAATAACTTAAAATGTTGAAAATACAAAATTTATTCATAAAAATATAATTAATTATTGAAATTTAAGGGGTAGAATACATCATTTTTAATAAATCTTGTAATAACTTGGGTTAATATACTACAATAAATTAAAATCATGGTGGCAAACTTTATAAACCACTTTAAATTAAGAAATTAGGTAATAATTCATAAAAATCTAATTAATTGTTGAAATTTAAGGGGTAGAATACTTCATTTTTTATAAATCTTGTAATAACATGGGGTGTTATCATACAATAAACATAATACATTACTTAAAATGTTGAAAATACAAACTTTATTCATAAAAATTTAATTAATAATTGAAATTTAAGGGGTAGAATACATCATTTTTAATAAATCTTGTAATAACATGGAGTTATTAAATACAATAAATTAAAATCATGGTGCAAACCTTATACATAACTTAAAATGTTGAAAATACAAACTTTATTCATAAAAATCTAATTAATTATTGAAATTTATGGGTTGAATATGCATTTTTAATAAATCTTGCAAAAACTTGGGGTTTTATACTACAATGAATTATTATCATGGTGGTAAACCTTATAAATCACTTAAAAATATGAAATTAGGTAATAATTCATAAAAATCTAATTTATTGTTGAAATTTAAGGGGTAGAATACTTCATTTTTAATAAATCTTGTAATAACATGGAGTTATTAAATACAATAAATTAAAATCATGGTGGAAAAATTTATAAACCACTTCAAATTATTAAATTAGGTAATAATTCATAAAAATCTAATTAATTGTTGAAATTTAAGGGGTAGAATACTTCATTTTTATAAATCTTGTAATAACTTGGGGTAATATAATACAATAAATTAAAATCATGGTGACAAACTTTATACATAACTTTAAACGTTTAAAATACAAACTATATTCATAAAAATCTAATTAATTATTGAAATTTAAGGAGTAGAATATGCATTTTTAATAAATCTTACAAAAACTTGGGGTTTTATACTACAATAAATTAAAATCATGGTGCAAACCTTAAACATAACTTAAAATGTTGAAAATACAAAATTTATTCATAAAAATCTAATTAATTATTGAAATTTAAGGGGTAGAATACATCATTTTTAATAAATCTTGTAATAACTTGGGTTAATATACTACAATAAATTAAAATCATGGTGGCAAACTTTATAAACCACTTTAAATTAAGAAATTAGGTAATAATTCATAAAAATCTAATTAATTGTTGAAATTTAAGGGGTAGAATACTTCATTTTTTATAAATCTTGTAATAACATGGGGTGTTATCATACAATAAACTTAATACATTACTTAAAATGTTGAAAATACAAACTTTATTCATAAAAATTTAATTAATAATTGAAATTTAAGGGGTAGAATACATCATTTTTAATAAATCTTGTAATAACATGGAGTTATTAAATACAATAAATTAAAATCATGGTGCAAACCTTATACATAACTTTAAACGTTGAAAATACAAACTATATTCATAAAAATCTAATTAATTATTGAAATTTAAGGGGTTGAATATGCATTTTTAATATATCTTGCAAAAACTTGGGGTTTTATAATACAATAAATTAAAATCATGGTGCAAACCTTATAAATAACTTAAAATGTTGAAAATACAAACTTTTTTCATAAAAATCTAGTAAATTATTGAAATTTAAGGGGTAGAATACATCATTTTTATTAAATCTTGTAATAACATGGGGTTATATAATACAATTAATTATTATCATGGTGGTAAACCTTATAAATCACTTAAAAATATGAAATTAGGTAATAATTCATAAAAATCTAATTTATTGTTGAAATTTAAGGGGTAGAATACTTCATTTTTAATAAATCTTGTAATAACATGGAGTTATTAAATACAATAAATTAAAATCATGGTGCAAACCTTATACATAACTTTAAACGTTGAAAATACAAACTATATTCATAAAAATCTAATTAATTATTGAAATTTAAGGGGTTGAATATGCATTTTTAATATATCTTGCAAAAACTTGGGGTTTTATAATACAATAAATTAAAATCATGGTGCAAACCTTATACATAACTTTAAACGTTGAAAATACAAACTATATTCATAAAAATCTAATTAATTATTGAAATTTAAGGGGTTGAATATGCATTTTTAATATATCTTGAAATAACATGGGGTTATATAATACAATTAATTATTATCATGGTGGTAAACCTTATAAATCACTTAAAAATATGAAATTAGGTAATAATTCATAAAAATCTAATTTATTGTTGAAATTTAAGGTGTAGAATACTTCATTTTTAATAAATCTTGTAATAACTTGGGTTAATATAATACAATAAATTAAAATCATTGTGACAAACTTTATAAATTACTTAAAATGATTAAATTAGGTAATAATTCATAAAAATCTAATAAAATATTGAAATTTAAAGGGTAGAATACTTCATTTTTAATAAATCTTGTAATAACTTGGGGTAATATAATACAATAAATTAAAATCATGGTGCAAACCTTATAAATAACTTAAAATGTTGAATATAAGTAATAATTCTTAAAAATCTAATAAAATATTGAAATTTAAGGGGTTGAATACTTCATTTTTAATTAATCTTGTAATAACTTGGGGTAACATAATACAATAAATTAAAATCATGGTGACAAACTTTATACATAACTTAAAATGTTGAAAATACAAACTTTATTCATAAAAATCTAATTAATAATTGATATTTAAGGAGTAGAATACATCATTTTTAATAAATCTTGTAATAACTTGGGTTAATATACTACAATAAGTTAAAATCATGGCGGCAAACTTTATAAACCACTTAAAATTATGAAATTAGGTAATAATTCATAAAAATCTAATTAATTGTTGAAATTTAAGGGGTAGAATACTTCATTTTTAATAAATCTTGTAATAACATGGAGTTATTAAATACAATAAATTAAAATCATGGTGCAAACCTTATACATAACTTTAAACGTTGAAAATACAAACTATATTCATAAAAATCTAATTAATTATTGAAATTTATGGGTTGAATATGCATTTTTAATAAATCTTGCAAAAACTTGGGGTTTTATAATACAATAAATTAAAATCATGGTGCAAACCTTATACATAACTTAAAATGTTGAAAATACAAACTTTATTCATAAAAATCTAATTAATTATTGAAAATTAAGGGGTAGAATACATCATTTTTAATAAATCTTGTAATAACTTGGGTTAATATACTACAATAAATTAAAATCATGGTGGCAAACTTTATAAACCACTTAAAATGATGAAATTAGGTAATAATTCATAAAAATCTAATAAAATATTGAAATTTAAAAAGGGTAGAATACTTCATTTTTAATAAATCTTGTAATAACTTGGGGTAATACAATAAAATAAATTAAAATCATGGTGGAAAAATTTATAAACCACTTCAAATTATGAAATTAGGTAATAATTCATAAAAATCTAATTAATTGTTGAAATTTAAGGGGTAGAATACTTCATTTTTATAAATCTTGTAATAACTTGGGGTAATATAATACAATAAATTAAAATCATGGTGACAAACTTTATACATAACTTTAAACGTTTAAAATACAAACTATATTCATAAAAATCTAATTAATTATTGAAATTTAAGGAGTAGAATATGCATTTTTAATAAATCTTACAAAAACTTGGGGTTTTATACTACAATGAATTAAAATCATGGTGCAAACTTTATAAACCACTTAAAATTAAGAAATTAGGTAATAATTCATAAAAATCTAATTAATTGTTGAAATTTAAGGGGAAGAATACTTCATTTTTTATAAATCTTGTAATAACATGGGGTATTATAATACAATAAACTTTATACATTACTTAAAATGTTGAAAATACAAACTTTATTCATAAAAATTTAATTAATAATTGAAATTTAAGGGGTAGAATACATCATTTTTAATAAATCTTGTAATAACATGGAGTTATTAAATACAATAAATTAAAATCATGGTGCAAACCTTATACAAAACTTTAAACGTTGAAAATACAAACTATATGCATAAAAATCTAATTAATTATTGAAATTTAAGGGGTTGAATATGCATTTTTAATAAATCTTGAAATAACTTGGGGTAATATAATAGAAGTAATTAAAATCATGGTGGTTAACCTTATTAATCACTTAAAATGTTTATAACACAAACTAAACTCATAAAAATCTAATTAAGTTTTGAAATTTAAGGGGTAAATTCATCATTTTTAATAAACCTTGTAATAACTTGGGTTAATATAATACAATAAATTAAAATCATGGTGACAAACTTTATAAATTACTTAAAATGATTAAATTAGGTAATAATTCATAAAAATCTAATAAAATATTGAAATTTAAGGGGTAGAATACTTCATTTTTAATAAATCTTGTAATAACTTGGGGTAATATAATACAATAAATTAAAATCATGGTGCAAACCTTATAAATAACTTAAAATGTTGAAAATACAAAATTTATTCATAAAAATATAATTAATTATTGAAATTTAAGGGGTAGAATACATCATTTTTAATAAATCTTGTAATAACTTGGGTTAATATACTACAATAAATTAAAATCATGGTGGCAAACTTTATAAACCACTTTAAATTAAGAAATTAGGTAATAATTCATAAAAATCTAATTAATTATTGAAAATTAAGGGGTAGAATACATCATTTTTAATAAATCTTGTAATAACTTGGGTTAATATACTACAATAAATTAAAATCATGGTGGCAAACTTTATAAACCACTTAAAATGATGAAATTAGGTAATAATTCATAAAAATCTAATAAAATATTGAAATTTAAAAAGGGTAGAATACTTCATTTTTAATAAATCTTGTAATAACTTGGGGTAATACAATAAAATAAATTAAAATCATGGTGGAAAAATTTATAAACCACTTCAAATTATGAAATTAGGTAATAATTCATAAAAATCTAATTAATTGTTGAAATTTAAGGGGTAGAATACTTCATTTTTATAAATCTTGTAATAACTTGGGGTAATATAATACAATAAATTAAAATCATGGTGACAAACTTTATACATAACTTTAAACGTTTAAAATACAAACTATATTCATAAAAATCTAATTAATTATTGAAATTTAAGGAGTAGAATATGCATTTTTAATAAATCTTACAAAAACTTGGGGTTTTATACTACAATGAATTAAAATCATGGTGCAAACTTTATAAACCACTTAAAATTAAGAAATTAGGTTATAATTCATAAAAATCTAATTAATTGTTGAAATTTAAGGGGAAGAATACTTCATTTTTTATAAATCTTGTAATAACATGGGGTATTATAATACAATAAACTTTATACATTACTTAAAATGTTGAAAATACAAACTTTATTCATAAAAATTTAATTAATAATTGAAATTTAAGGGGTAGAATACATCATTTTTAATAAATCTTGTAATAACATGGAGTTATTAAATACAATAAATTAAAATCATGGTGCAAACCTTATACAAAACTTTAAACGTTGAAAATACAAACTATATGCATAAAAATCTAATTAATTATTGAAATTTAAGGGGTTGAATATGCATTTTTAATAAATCTTGAAATAACTTGGGGTAATATAATAGAAGTAATTAAAATCATGGTGGTTAACCTTATTAATCACTTAAAATGTTTATAACACAAACTAAACTCATAAAAATCTAATTAAGTTTTGAAATTTAAGGGGTAAATTCATCATTTTTAATAAACCTTGTAATAACTTGGGTTAATATAATACAATAAATTAAAATCATGGTGACAAACTTTATAAATTACTTAAAATGATTAAATTAGGTAATAATTCATAAAAATCTAATAAAATATTGAAATTTAAGGGGTAGAATACTTCATTTTTAATAAATCTTGTAATAACTTGGGGTAATATAATACAATAAATTAAAATCATGGTGCAAACCTTATAAATAACTTAAAATGTTGAAAATACAAAATTTATTCATAAAAATATAATTAATTATTGAAATTTAAGGGGTAGAATACATCATTTTTAATAAATCTTGTAATAACTTGGGTTAATATACTACAATAAATTAAAATCATGGTGGCAAACTTTATAAACCACTTTAAATTAAGAAATTAGGTAATAATTCATAAAAATCTAATTAATTGTTGAAATTTAAGGGGTAGAATACTTCATTTTTTATAAATCTTGTAATAACATGGGGTGTTATCATACAATAAACATAATACATTACTTAAAATGTTGAAAATACAAACTTTATTCATAAAAAATTAATTAATTATTGAAATTTAAGGGGTTGAATATGCATTTTTAATATATCTTGCAAAAACTTGGGGTTTTATAATACAATAAATTAAAATCATGGTGCAAACCTTATAAATAACTTAAAATGTTGAAAATACAAACTTTTTTCATAAAAATCTAGTTAATTATTGAAATTTAAGGGGTAGAATACATCATTTTTATTAAATCTTGAAATAACATGGGGTTATATAATACAATTAATTATTATCATGGTGGTAAACCTTATAAATCACTTAAAAATATGAAATTAGGTAATAATTCATAAAAATCTAATTTATTGTTGAAATTTAAGGTGTAGAATACTTCATTTTTAATAAATCTTGTAATAACTTGGGTTAATATAATACAATAAATTAAAATCATTGTGACAAACTTTATAAATTACTTAAAATGATTAAATTAGGTAATAATTCATAAAAATCTAATAAAATATTGAAATTTAAAGGGTAGAATACTTCATTTTTAATAAATCTTGTAATAACTTGGGGTAATATAATACAATAAATTAAAATCATGGTGCAAACCTTATAAATAACTTAAAATGTTGAATATAAGTAATAATTCTTAAAAATCTAATAAAATATTGAAATTTAAGGGGTTGAATACTTCATTTTTAATTAATCTTGTAATAACTTGGGGTAACATAATACAATAAATTAAAATCATGGTGACAAACTTTATACATAACTTAAAATGTTGAAAATACAAACTTTATTCATAAAAATCTAATTAATAATTGATATTTAAGGAGTAGAATACATCATTTTTAATAAATCTTGTAATAACTTGGGTTAATATACTACAATAAGTTAAAATCATGGCGGCAAACTTTATAAACCACTTAAAATTATGAAATTAGGTAATAATTCATAAAAATCTAATTAATTGTTGAAATTTAAGGGGTAGAATACTTCATTTTTAATAAATCTTGTAATAACATGGAGTTATTAAATACAATAAATTAAAATCATGGTGCAAACCTTATACATAACTTTAAACGTTGAAAATACAAACTATATTCATAAAAATCTAATTAATTATTGAAATTTATGGGTTGAATATGCATTTTTAATAAATCTTGCAAAAACTTGGGGTTTTATAATACAATAAATTAAAATCATGGTGCAAACCTTATACATAACTTAAAATGTTGAAAATACAAACTTTATTCATAAAAATCTAATTAATTATTGAAAATTAAGGGGTAGAATACATCATTTTTAATAAATCTTGTAATAACTTGGGTTAATATACTACAATAAATTAAAATCATGGTGGCAAACTTTATAAACCACTTAAAATGATGAAATTAGGTAATAATTCATAAAAATCTAATAAAATATTGAAATTTAAAAAGGGTAGAATACTTCATTTTTAATAAATCTTGTAATAACTTGGGGTAATACAATAAAATAAATTAAAATCATGGTGGAAAAATTTATAAACCACTTCAAATTATGAAATTAGGTAATAATTCATAAAAATCTAATTAATTGTTGAAATTTAAGGGGTAGAATACTTCATTTTTATAAATCTTGTAATAACTTGGGGTAATATAATACAATAAATTAAAATCATGGTGACAAACTTTATACATAACTTTAAACGTTTAAAATACAAACTATATTCATAAAAATCTAATTAATTATTGAAATTTAAGGAGTAGAATATGCATTTTTAATAAATCTTACAAAAACTTGGGGTTTTATACTACAATGAATTAAAATCATGGTGCAAACTTTATAAACCACTTAAAATTAAGAAATTAGGTAATAATTCATAAAAATCTAATTAATTGTTGAAATTTAAGGGGAAGAATACTTCATTTTTTATAAATCTTGTAATAACATGGGGTATTATAATACAATAAACTTTATACATTACTTAAAATGTTGAAAATACAAACTTTATTCATAAAAATTTAATTAATAATTGAAATTTAAGGGGTAGAATACATCATTTTTAATAAATCTTGTAATAACATGGAGTTATTAAATACAATAAATTAAAATCATGGTGCAAACCTTATACAAAACTTTAAACGTTGAAAATACAAACTATATGCATAAAAATCTAATTAATTATTGAAATTTAAGGGGTTGAATATGCATTTTTAATAAATCTTGAAATAACTTGGGGTAATATAATAGAAGTAATTAAAATCATGGTGGTTAACCTTATTAATCACTTAAAATGTTTATAACACAAACTAAACTCATAAAAATCTAATTAAGTTTTGAAATTTAAGGGGTAAATTCATCATTTTTAATAAACCTTGTAATAACTTGGGTTAATATAATACAATAAATTAAAATCATGGTGACAAACTTTATAAATTACTTAAAATGATTAAATTAGGTAATAATTCATAAAAATCTAATAAAATATTGAAATTTAAGGGGTAGAATACTTCATTTTTAATAAATCTTGTAATAACTTGGGGTAATATAATACAATAAATTAAAATCATGGTGCAAACCTTATAAATAACTTAAAATGTTGAAAATACAAAATTTATTCATAAAAATATAATTAATTATTGAAATTTAAGGGGTAGAATACATCATTTTTAATAAATCTTGTAATAACTTGGGTTAATATACTACAATAAATTAAAATCATGGTGGCAAACTTTATAAACCACTTTAAATTAAGAAATTAGGTAATAATTCATAAAAATCTAATTAATTGTTGAAATTTAAGGGGTAGAATACTTCATTTTTTATAAATCTTGTAATAACATGGGGTGTTATCATACAATAAACATAATACATTACTTAAAATGTTGAAAATACAAACTTTATTCATAAAAAATTAATTAATAATTGAAATTTAAGGGGTAGAATACATCATTTTTAATAAATCTTGTAATAACATGGAGTTATTAAATACAATAAATTAAAATCATGGTGCAAACCTTATACATAACTTTAAACGTTGAAAATACAAACTATATTCATAAAAATCTAATTAATTATTGAAATTTAAGAGGTTGAATATGCATTTTTAATAAATCTTGCAAAAACTTGGGGTTTTATAATACAATAAATTAAAATCATGGTGCAAACCTTATACATAACTTAAAATGTTGAAAATACAAACTTTATTCATAAAAATCTAATTAATTATTGAAATTTATGGGTTGAATATGCATTTTTAATAAATCTTGCAAAAACTTGGGGTTTTATAATACAATAAATTAAAATCATGGTGCAAACCTTATACATAACTTAAAATGTTGAAAATACAAACTTTATTCATAAAAATCTAATTAATTATTGAAAATTAAGGGGTAGAATACATCATTTTTAATAAATCTTGTAATAACTTGGGTTAATATAATACAATAAATTAAAATCATTGTGACAAACTTTAGAAATTACTTAAAATGATTAAATTAGGTAATAATTCATAAAAATCTAATAAAATATTGAAATTTAAAGGGTAGAATACTTCATTTTTAATATATCTTGTAATAACTTGGGGTAATATAATACAATAAATTAAAATCATGGTGCAAACCTTATAAATAACTTAAAATGTTGAATATAAGTAATAATTCTTAAAAATCTAATAAAATATTGAAATTTAAGGGGTTGAATACTTCATTTTTAATAAATCTTGTAATAACTTGGGGTAACATAATACAATAAATTAAAATCATGGTGACAAACTTTATACATAACTTAAAATGTTGAAACTACAAACTTTATTCATACAAATCTAATTAATAATTGATATTTAAGGAGTAGAATACATCATTTTTAATAAATCTTGTAATAACTTGGGTTAATATACTACAATAAGTTAAAATCATGGCGGCAAACTTTATAAACCACTTAAAATTATGAAATTAGGTAATAATTCATAAAAATCTAATTAATTGTTGAAATTTAAGGGGTAGAATACTTCATTTTTAATAAATCTTGTAATAACATGGAGTTATTAAATACAATAAATTAAAATCATGGTGCAAACCTTATACATAACTTTAAACGTTGAAAATACAAACTATATTCATAAAAATCTAATTAATTATTGAAATTTATGGGTTGAATATGCATTTTTAATAAATCTTGCAAAAACTTGGGGTTTTATAATACAATAAATTAAAATCATGGTGCAAACCTTATACATAACTTAAAATGTTGAAAATACAAACTTTATTCATAAAAATCTAATTAATTATTGAAAATTAAGGGGTAGAATACATCATTTTTAATAAATCTTGTAATAACTTGGGTTAATATACTACAATAAATTAAAATCATGGTGGCAAACTTTATAAATCACTTAAAATGATGAAATTAGGTAATAATTCATAAAAATCTAATTAATTATTGAAATTTAAGGGGTAGAATACAACATTTTTAATAAATCTTGTAATAAATTGGGTTAATATACTACAATAAATTAAAATCATGGTGGCAAACTTTATAAACCACTTAAAATTATGAAATTAGGTAATAATTCATAAAAATCTAATTAATTGTTGAAATTTAAGGGGTAGAATACTTCATTTTTAATAAATCTTGTAATAACATGGAGTTATTAAATACAATAAATTAAAATCATGGTGCAAACCTTATACATAACTTTAAATGTTGAAAATACAAACTATATTCATAAAAATCTAATTAAGTTTTGAAATTTAAGGGGTAAATTCATAATTTTTAATAAATCTTGTAATAACTTGGGTTAATATAATACAATAAATTAAAATCATGGTGACAAACTTTATAAACCACTTAAAATGATGAAATTAGGTAATAATTCATAAAAATCTAATAAAATATTGAAATTTAAAAAGGGTAGAATACTTCATTTTTAATAAATCTTGTAATAACTTGGGGTAATACAATACAATAAATTAAAATCATGGTGGAAAAATTTATAAACCACTTCAAATTATGAAATTAGGTAATAATTCATAAAAATCTAATTAATTGTTGAAATTTAAGGGGTAGAATACTTCATTTTTATAAATCTTGTAATAACTTGGGGTAATATAATACAATAAATTAAAATCATGGTGACAAACTTTATACATAACTTTAAACGTTTAAAATACAAACTATATTCATAAAAATCTAATTAATTATTGAAATTTAAGGAGTAGAATATGCATTTTTAATAAATCTTACAAAAACTTGGGGTTTTATACTACAATAAATTAAAATCATGGTGCAAACCTTATACATAACTTAAAATGTTGAAAATACAAAATTTATTCATAAAAATCTAATTAATTATTGAAATTTAAGGGGTAGAATACATCATTTTTAATAAATCTTGTAATAACTTGGGTTAATATACTACAATAAATTAAAATCATGGTGGCAAACTTTATAAACCACTTTAAATTAAGAAATTAGGTAATAATTCATAAAAATCTAATTAATTGTTGAAATTTAAGGGGTAGAATACTTCATTTTTAATAAATCTTGTAATAACATGGAGTTATTAAATACAATAAATTAAAATCATGGTGCAAACCTTATACATAACTTTAAACGTTGAAAATACAAACTATATTCATAAAAATCTAATTAATTATTGAAATTTATGGGTTGAATATGCATTTTTAATAAATCTTGCAAAAACTTGGGGTTTTATAATACAATAAATTAAAATCATGGTGCAAACCTTATACATAACTTAAAATGTTGAAAATACAAACTTTATTCATAAAAATCTAATTAATTATTGAAAATTAAGGGGTAGAATACATCATTTTTAATAAATCTTGTAATAACTTGGGTTAATATACTACAATAAATTAAAATCATGGAGGCAAACTTTATAAACCACTTAAAATGATGAAATTAGGTAATAATTCATAAAAATCTAATAAAATATTGAAATTTAAAAAGGGTAGAATACTTCATTTTTAATAAATCTTGTAATAACTTGGGGTAATACAATAAAATAAATTAAAATCATGGTGGAAAAATTTATAAACCACTTCAAATTATGAAATTAGGTAATAATTCATAAAAATCTAATTAATTGTTGAAATTTAAGGGGTAGAATACTTCATTTTTATAAATCTTGTAATAACTTGGGGTAATATAATACAATAAATTAAAATCATGGTGACAAACTTTATACATAACTTTAAACGTTTAAAATACAAACTATATTCATAAAAATCTAATTAATTATTGAAATTTAAGGGGAAGAATACTTCATTTTTTATAAATCTTGTAATAACATGGGGTATTATAATACAATAAACTTTATACATTACTTAAAATGTTGAAAATACAAACTTTATTCATAAAAATTTAATTAATAATTGAAATTTAAGGGGTAGAATACATCATTTTTAATAAATCTTGTAATAACATGGAGTTATTAAATACAATAAATTAAAATCATGGTGCAAACCTTATACAAAACTTTAAACGTTGAAAATACAAACTATATTCATAAAAATCTAATTAATTATTGAAATTTAAGGGGTTGAATATGCATTTTTAATAAATCTTGAAATAACTTGGGGTAATATAATAGAAGTAATTAAAATCATGGTGGTTAACCTTATTAATCACTTAAAATGTTTATAACACAAACTAAACTCATAAAAATCTAATTAAGTTTTGAAATTTAAGGGGTAAATTCATCATTTTTAATAAACCTTGTAATAACTTGGGTTAATATAATACAATAAATTAAAATCATGGTGACAAACATTATAAATTACTTAAAATGATTAAATTAGGTAATAATTCATAAAAATCTAATAAAATATTGAAATTTAAGGGGTAGAATACTTCATTTTTAATAAATCTTGTAATAACTTGGGGTAATATAATACAATAAATTAAAATCATGGTGCAAACCTTATAAATAACTTAAAATGTTGAAAATACAAAATTTATTCATAAAAATATAATTAATTATTGAAATTTAAGGGGTAGAATACATCATTTTTAATAAATCTTGTAATAACTTGGGTTAATATACTACAATAAATTAAAATCATGGTGGCAAACTTTATAAACCACTTTAAATTAAGAAATTAGGTAATAATTCATAAAAATCTAATTAATTGTTGAAATTTAAGGGGTAGAATACTTCATTTTTTATAAATCTTGTAATAACATGGGGTGTTATCATACAATAAACATAATACATTACTTAAAATGTTGAAAATACAAACTTTATTCATAAAAATTTAATTAATAATTGAAATTTAAGGGGTAGAATACATCATTTTTAATAAATCTTGTAATAACATGGAGTTATTAAATACAATAAATTAAAATCATGGTGCAAACCTTATACATAACTTTAAACGTTGAAAATACAAACTATATTCATAAAAATCTAATTAATTATTGAAATTTAAGAGGTTGAATATGCATTTTTAATAAATCTTGCAAAACCTTGGGGTTTTATAATACAATAAATTAAAATCATGGTGCAAACCTTATACATAACTTAAAATGTTGAAAATACAAACTTTATTCATAAAAATCTAATTAATTATTGAAATTTATGGGTTGAATATGCATTTTTAATAAATCTTGCAAAAACTTGGGGTTTTATAATACAATAAATTAAAATCATGGTGCAAACCTTATACATAACTTAAAATGTTGAAAATACAAACTTTATTCATAAAAATCTAATTAATTATTGAAAATTAAGGGGTAGAATACATCATTTTTAATAAATCTTGTAATAACTTGGGTTAATATACTACAATAAATTAAAATCATGGTGGCAAACTTTATAAATCACTTAAAATGATGAAATTAGGTAATAATTCATAAAAATCTAATTAATTATTGAAATTTAAGGGGTAGAATACAACATTTTTAATAAATCTTGTAATAAATTGGGTTAATATACTACAATAAATTAAAATCATGGTGGCAAACTTTATAAACCACTTAAAATTATGAAATTAGGTAATAATTCATAAAAATCTAATTAATTGTTGAAATTTAAGGGGTAGAATACTTCATTTTTAATAAATCTTGTAATAACATGGAGTTATTAAATACAATAAATTAAAATCATGGTGCAAACCTTATACATAACTTTAAATGTTGAAAATACAAACTATATTCATAAAAATCTAATTAAGTTTTGAAATTTAAGGGGTAAATTCATAATTTTTAATAAATCTTGTAATAACTTGGGTTAATATAATACAATAAATTAAAATCATGGTGACAAACTTTATAAACCACTTAAAATGATGAAATTAGGTAATAATTCATAAAAATCTAATAAAATATTGAAATTTAAAAAGGGTAGAATACTTCATTTTTAATAAATCTTGTAATAACTTGGGGTAATACAATACAATAAATTAAAATCATGGTGGAAAAATTTATAAACCACTTCAAATTATGAAATTAGGTAATAATTCATAAAAATCTAATTAATTGTTGAAATTTAAGGGGTAGAATACTTCATTTTTATAAATCTTGTAATAACTTGGGGTAATATAATACAATAAATTAAAATCATGGTGACAAACTTTATACATAACTTTAAACGTTTAAAATACAAACTATATTCATAAAAATCTAATTAATTATTGAAATTTAAGGAGTAGAATATGCATTTTTAATAAATCTTACAAAAACTTGGGGTTTTATACTACAATAAATTAAAATCATGGTGCAAACCTTATACATAACTTAAAATGTTGAAAATACAAAATTTATTCATAAAAATCTAATTAATTATTGAAATTTAAGGGGTAGAATACATCATTTTTAATAAATCTTGTAATAACTTGGGTTAATATACTACAATAAATTAAAATCATGGTGGCAAACTTTATAAACCACTTTAAATTAAGAAATTAGGTAATAATTCATAAAAATCTAATTAATTGTTGAAATTTAAGGGGTAGAATACTTCATTTTTAATAAATCTTGTAATAACATGGAGTTATTAAATACAATAAATTAAAATCATGGTGCAAACCTTATACATAACTTTAAACGTTGAAAATACAAACTATATTCATAAAAATCTAATTAATTATTGAAATTTATGGGTTGAATATGCATTTTTAATAAATCTTGCAAAAACTTGGGGTTTTATAATACAATAAATTAAAATCATGGTGCAAACCTTATACATAACTTAAAATGTTGAAAATACAAACTTTATTCATAAAAATCTAATTAATTATTGAAAATTAAGGGGTAGAATACATCATTTTTAATAAATCTTGTAATAACTTGGGTTAATATACTACAATAAATTAAAATCATGGAGGCAAACTTTATAAACCACTTAAAATGATGAAATTAGGTAATAATTCATAAAAATCTAATAAAATATTGAAATTTAAAAAGGGTAGAATACTTCATTTTTAATAAATCTTGTAATAACTTGGGGTAATACAATAAAATAAATTAAAATCATGGTGGAAAAATTTATAAACCACTTCAAATTATGAAATTAGGTAATAATTCATAAAAATCTAATTAATTGTTGAAATTTAAGGGGTAGAATACTTCATTTTTATAAATCTTGTAATAACTTGGGGTAATATAATACAATAAATTAAAATCATGGTGACAAACTTTATACATAACTTTAAACGTTTAAAATACAAACTATATTCATAAAAATCTAATTAATTATTGAAATTTAAGGGGAAGAATACTTCATTTTTTATAAATCTTGTAATAACATGGGGTATTATAATACAATAAACTTTATACATTACTTAAAATGTTGAAAATACAAACTTTATTCATAAAAATTTAATTAATAATTGAAATTTAAGGGGTAGAATACATCATTTTTAATAAATCTTGTAATAACATGGAGTTATTAAATACAATAAATTAAAATCATGGTGCAAACCTTATACAAAACTTTAAACGTTGAAAATACAAACTATATTCATAAAAATCTAATTAATTATTGAAATTTAAGGGGTTGAATATGCATTTTTAATAAATCTTGAAATAACTTGGGGTAATATAATAGAAGTAATTAAAATCATGGTGGTTAACCTTATTAATCACTTAAAATGTTTATAACACAAACTAAACTCATAAAAATCTAATTAAGTTTTGAAATTTAAGGGGTAAATTCATCATTTTTAATAAACCTTGTAATAACTTGGGTTAATATAATACAATAAATTAAAATCATGGTGACAAACATTATAAATTACTTAAAATGATTAAATTAGGTAATAATTCATAAAAATCTAATAAAATATTGAAATTTAAGGGGTAGAATACTTCATTTTTAATAAATCTTGTAATAACTTGGGGTAATATAATACAATAAATTAAAATCATGGTGCAAACCTTATAAATAACTTAAAATGTTGAAAATACAAAATTTATTCATAAAAATATAATTAATTATTGAAATTTAAGGGGTAGAATACATCATTTTTAATAAATCTTGTAATAACTTGGGTTAATATACTACAATAAATTAAAATCATGGTGGCAAACTTTATAAACCACTTTAAATTAAGAAATTAGGTAATAATTCATAAAAATCTAATTAATTGTTGAAATTTAAGGGGTAGAATACTTCATTTTTTATAAATCTTGTAATAACATGGGGTGTTATCATACAATAAACATAATACATTACTTAAAATGTTGAAAATACAAACTTTATTCATAAAAATTTAATTAATAATTGAAATTTAAGGGGTAGAATACATCATTTTTAATAAATCTTGTAATAACATGGAGTTATTAAATACAATAAATTAAAATCATGGTGCAAACCTTATACATAACTTTAAACGTTGAAAATACAAACTATATTCATAAAAATCTAATTAATTATTGAAATTTAAGAGGTTGAATATGCATTTTTAATAAATCTTGCAAAACCTTGGGGTTTTATAATACAATAAATTAAAATCATGGTGCAAACCTTATACATAACTTAAAATGTTGAAAATACAAACTTTATTCATAAAAATCTAATTAATTATTGAAATTTATGGGTTGAATATGCATTTTTAATAAATCTTGCAAAAACTTGGGGTTTTATAATACAATAAATTAAAATCATGGTGCAAACCTTATACATAACTTAAAATGTTGAAAATACAAACTTTATTCATAAAAATCTAATTAATTATTGAAAATTAAGGGGTAGAATACATCATTTTTAATAAATCTTGTAATAACTTGGGTTAATATAATACAATAAATTAAAATCATTGTGACAAACTTTAGAAATTACTTAAAATGATTAAATTAGGTAATAATTCATAAAAATCTAATAAAATATTGAAATTTAAAGGGTAGAATACTTCATTTTTAATAAATCTTGTAATAACTTGGGGTAATATAATACAATAAATTAAAATCATGGTGCAAACCTTATAAATAACTTAAAATGTTGAATATAAGTAATAATTCTTAAAAATCTAATAAAATATTGAAATTTAAGGGGTTGAATACTTCATTTTTAATAAATCTTGTAATAACTTGGGGTAACATAATACAATAAATTAAAATCATGGTGACAAACTTTATACATAACTTAAAATGTTGAAACTACAAACTTTATTCATACAAATCTAATTAATAATTGATATTTAAGGAGTAGAATACATCATTTTTAATAAATCTTGTAATAACTTGGGTTAATATACTACAATAAGTTAAAATCATGGCGGCAAACTTTATAAACCACTTAAAATTATGAAATTAGGTAATAATTCATAAAAATCTAATTAATTGTTGAAATTTAAGGGGTAGAATACTTCATTTTTAATAAATCTTGTAATAACATGGAGTTATTAAATACAATAAATTAAAATCATGGTGCAAACCTTATACATAACTTTAAACGTTGAAAATACAAACTATATTCATAAAAATCTAATTAATTATTGAAATTTATGGGTTGAATATGCATTTTTAATAAATCTTGCAAAAACTTGGGGTTTTATAATACAATAAATTAAAATCATGGTGCAAACCTTATACATAATTTAAAATGTTGAAAATACAAACTTTATTCATAAAAATCTAATTAATTATTGAAAATTAAGGGGTAGAATACATCATTTTTAATAAATCTTGTAATAACTTGGGTTAATATACTACAATAAATTAAAATCATGGTGGCAAACTTTATAAACCACTTAAAATGATGAAATTAGGTAATAATTCATAAAAATCTAATAAAATATTGAAATTTAAAAAGGGTAGAATACTTCATTTTTAATAAATCTTGTAATAACTTGGGGTAATACAATACAATAAATTAAAATCATGGTGGAAAAATTTATAAACCACTTCAAATTATGAAATTAGGTAATAATTCATAAAAATCTAATTAATTGTTGAAATTTAAGGGGTAGAATACTTCATTTTTATAAATCTTGTAATAACTTGGGGTAATATAATACAATAAATTAAAATCATGGTGACAAACTTTATACATAACTTTAAACGTTTAAAATACAAACTATATTCATAAAAATCTAATTAATTATTGAAATTTAAGGAGTAGAATATGCATTTTTAATAAATCTTACAAAAACTTGGGGTTTTATACTACAATAAATTAAAATCATGGTGCAAACCTTATACATAACTTAAAATGTTGAAAATACAAAATTTATTCATAAAAATCTAATTAATTATTGAAATTTAAGGGGTAGAATACATCATTTTTAATAAATCTTGTAATAACTTGGGTTAATATACTACAATAAATTAAAATCATGGTGGCAAACTTTATAAACCACTTTAAATTAAGAAATTAGGTAATAATTCATAAAAATCTAATAAAATATTGAAATTTAAGGGGTAGAATACTTCATTTTTAATAAATCTTGTAATAACTTGGGGTAATATAATACAATAAATTAAAATCATGGTGCAAACCTTATAAATAACTTAAAATGTTGAAAATACAAAATTTATTCATAAAAATATAATTAATTATTGAAATTTAAGGGGTAGAATACATCATTTTTAATAAATCTTGTAATAACTTGGGTTAATATACTACAATAAATTAAAATCATGGTGGCAAACTTTATAAACCACTTTAAATTAAGAAATTAGGTAATAATTCATAAAAATCTAATTAATTGTTGAAATTTAAGGGGTAGAATACTTCATTTTTTATAAATCTTGTAATAACATGGGGTGTTATCATACAATAAACATAATACATTACTTAAAATGTTGAAAATACAAACTTTATTCATAAAAATTTAATTAATAATTGAAATTTAAGGGGTAGAATACATCATTTTTAATAAATCTTGTAATAACATGGAGTTATTAAATACAATAAATTAAAATCATGGTGCAAACCTTATACATAACTTTAAACGTTGAAAATACAAACTATATTCATAAAAATCTAATTAATTATTGAAATTTAAGGGGTTGAATATGCATTTTTAATAAATCTTGCAAAAACTTGGGGTTTTATAATACAATAAATTAAAATCATGGTGCAAACCTTATACATAACTTAAAATGTTGAAAATACAAACTTTATTCATAAAAATCTAATTAATTATTGAAATTTATGGGTTGAATATGCATTTTTAATAAATCTTGCAAAAACTTGGGGTTTTATAATACAATAAATTAAAATCATGGTGCAAACCTTATACATAACTTAAAATGTTGAAAATACAAAGTTTATTCATAAAAATCTAATTAATTATTGAAAATTAAGGGGTAGAATACATCATTTTTAATAAATCTTGTAATAACTTGGGTTAATATAATACAATAAATTAAAATCATTGTGACAAACTTTATAAATTACTTAAAATGATTAAATTAGGTAATAATTCATAAAAATCTAATAAAATATTGAAATTTAAAGGGTAGAATACTTCATTTTTAATAAATCTTGTAATAACTTGGGGTAATATAATACAATAAATTAAAATCATGGTGCAAACCTTATAAATAACTTAAAATGTTGAATATAAGTAATAATTCTTAAAAATCTAATAAAATATTGAAATTTAAGGGGTTGAATACTTCATTTTTAATAAATCTTGTAATAACTTGGGGTAACATAATACAATAAATTAAAATCATGGTGACAAACTTTATACATAACTTAAAATGTTGAAACTACAAACTTTATTCATACAAATCTAATTAATAATTGATATTTAAGGAGTAGAATACATCATTTTTAATAAATCTTGTAATAACTTGGGTTAATATACTACAATAAGTTAAAATCATGGCGGCAAACTTTATAAACCACTTAAAATTATGAAATTAGGTAATATTTCATAAAAATCTAATTAATTGTTGAAATTTAAGGGGTAGAATACTTCATTTTTAATAAATCTTGTAATAACATGGAGTTATTAAATACAATAAATTAAAATCATGGTGCAAACCTTATACATAACTTTAAACGTTGAAAATACAAACTATATTCATAAAAATCTAATTAATTATTGAAATTTATGGGTTGAATATGCATTTTTAATAAATCTTGCAAAAACTTGGGGTTTTATAATACAATAAATTAAAATCATGGTGCAAACCTTATACATAACTTAAAATGTTGAAAATACAAACTTTATTCATAAAAATCTAATTAATTATTGAAAATTAAGGGGTAGAATACATCATTTTTAATAAATCTTGTAATAACTTGGGTTAATATACTACAATAAATTAAAATCATGGTGGCAAACTTTATAAACCACTTAAAATGATGAAATTAGGTAATAATTCATAAAAATCTAATAAAATATTGAAATTTAAAAAGGGTAGAATACTTCATTTTTAATAAATCTTGTAATAACTTGGGGTAATACAATACAATAAATTAAAATCATGGTGGAAAAATTTATAAACCACTTCAAATTATGAAATTAGGTAATAATTCATAAAAATCTAATTAATTGTTGAAATTTAAGGGGTAGAATACTTCATTTTTATAAATCTTGTAATAACTTGGGGTAATATAATACAATAAATTAAAATCATGGTGACAAACTTTATACATAACTTTAAACGTTTAAAATACAAACTATATTCATAAAAATCTAATTAATTATTGAAATTTAAGGAGTAGAATATGCATTTTTAATAAATCTTACAAAAACTTGGGGTTTTATACTACAATAAATTAAAATCATGGTGCAAACCTTATACATAACTTAAAATGTTGAAAATACAAAATTTATTCATAAAAATCTAATTAATTATTGAAATTTAAGGGGTAGAATACATCATTTTTAATAAATCTTGTAATAACTTGGGTTAATATACTACAATAAATTAAAATCATGGTGGCAAACTTTATAAACCACTTTAAATTAAGAAATTAGGTAATAATTCATAAAAATCTAATTAATTGCTGAAATTTAAGGGGTAGAATACTTCATTTTTTATAAATCTTGTAATAACATGGAGTTATTAAATACAATAAATTAAAATCATGGTGCAAACCTTATACATAACTTTAAACGTTGAAAATACAAACTATATTCATAAAAATCTAATTAATTATTGAAATTTAAGGGGTTGAATATGCATTTTTAATAAATCTTGCAAAAACTTGGGGTTTTATAATACAATAAATTAAAATCATGGTGCAAACCTTATACATAACTTAAAATGTTGAAAATACAAACTTTATTCATAAAAATCTAATTAATTATTGAAATTTAAGGAGTAGAATATGCATTTTTAATAAATCTTACAAAAACTTGGGGTTTTATACTACAATAAATTAAAATCATGGTGCAAACCTTATACATAACTTAAAATGTTGAAAATACAAAATTTATTCATAAAAATCTAATTAATTATTGAAAATTAAGGGGTAGAATACTTCATTTTTAATAAATCTTGTAATAACTTGGGGTAATATAATACAATAAATTAAAATCATGGTGCAAACCTTATAAATAACTTAAAATGTTGAATATAAGTAATAATTCTTAAAAATCTAATAAAATATTGAAATTTAAGGGGTTGAATACTTCATTTTTAATAAATCTTGTAATAACTTGGGGTAACATAATACAATAAATTAAAATCATGGTGACAAACTTTATACATAACTTACAATGTTGAAACTACAAACTTTATTCATAAAAATCTAATTAATTATTGAAAATTAAGGGGTAGAATACATCATTTTTAATAAATCTTGTAATAACTTGGGTTAATATAATACAATAAATTAAAATCATTGTGACAAACTTTAGAAATTACTTAAAATGATTAAATTAGGTAATAATTCATAAAAATCTAATAAAATATTGAAATTTAAAGGGTAGAATACTTCATTTTTAATAAATCTTGTAATAACTTGGGGTAATATAATTCAATAAATTAAAATCATGGTGCAAACCTTATAAATAACTTAAAATGTTGAATATAAGTAATAATTCTTAAAAATCTAATAAAATATTGAAATTTAAGGGGTTGAATACTTCATTTTTAATAAATCTTGTAATAACTTGGGGTAACATAATACAATAAATTAAAATCATGGTGACAAACTTTATACATAACTTAAAATGTTGAAACTACAAACTTTATTCATACAAATCTAATTAATAATTGATATTTAAGGAGTAGAATACATCATTTTTAATAAATCTTGTAATAACTTGGGTTAATATACTACAATAAGTTAAAATCATGGCGGCAAACTTTATAAACCACTTAAAATTATGAAATTAGGTAATAATTCATAAAAATCTAATTAATTGTTGAAATTTAAGGGGTAGAATACTTCATTTTTAATAAATCTTGTAATAACATGGAGTTATTAAATACAATAAATTAAAATCATGGTGCAAACCTTATACATAACTTTAAACGTTGAAAATACAAACTATATTCATAAAAATCTAATTAATTATTGAAATTTATGGGTTGAATATGCATTTTTATTAAATCTTGCAAAAACTTGGGGTTTTATAATACAATAAATTAAAATCATGGTGCAAACCTTATACATAACTTAAAATGTTGAAAATACAAACTTTATTCATAAAAATCTAATTAATTATTGAAAATTAAGGGGTAGAATACATCATTTTTAATAAATCTTGTAATAACTTGGGTTAATATACTACAATAAATTAAAATCATGGTGGCAAACTTTATAAACCACTTTAAATTAAGAAATTAGGTAATAATTCATAAAAATCTAATTAATTGTTGAAATTTAAGGGGTAGAATACTTCATTTTTTATAAATCTTGTAATAACATGGGGTGTTATCATACAATAAACTTAATACATTACTTAAAATGTTGAAAATACAAACTTTATTCATAAAAATTTAATTAATAATTGAAATTTAAGGGGTAGAATACATCATTTTTAATAAATCTTGTAATATCATGGAGTTATTAAATACAATAAATTAAAATCATGGTGCAAACCTTATACATAACTTTAAACGTTGAAAATACAAACTATATTCATAAAAATCTAATTAATTATTGAAATTTAAGGGGTTGAATATGCATTTTTAATATATCTTGCAAAAACTTGGGGTTTTATAATACAATAAATTAAAATCATGGTGCAAACCTTATAAATAACTTAAAATGTTGAAAATACAAACTTTTTTCATAAAAATCTAGTAAATTATTGAAATTTAAGGGGTAGAATACATCATTTTTATTAAATCTTGTAATAACATGGGGTTATATAATACAATTAATTATTATCATGGTGGTAAACCTTATAAATCACTTAAAAATATGAAATTAGGTAATAATTCATAAAAATCTAATTTATTGTTGAAATTTAAGGGGTAGAATACTTCATTTTTAATAAATCTTGTAATAACATGGAGTTATTAAATACAATAAATTAAAATCATGGTGGCAAACTTTATACATAACTTTAAACGTTGAAAATACAAACTATATTCATAAAAATCTAATTAATTATTGAAATTTATGGGTTGAATATGCATTTTTAATAAATCTTGCAAAAACTTGGGGTTTTATAATACAATAAATTAAAATCATGGTGCAAACCTTATACATAACTTAAAATGTTGAAAATACAAACTTTATTCATAAAAATCTAATTAATTATTGAAAATTAAGGGGTAGAATACATCATTTTTAATAAATCTTGTAATAACTTGGGTTAATATACTACAATAAATTAAAATCATGGTGGCAAACTTTATAAACCACTTAAAATGATGAAATTAGGTAATAATTCATAAAAATCTAATAAATTGTTGAAATTTAAGGGGTAGAATACTTCATTTTTATAAATCTTGTAATAACTTGGGGTAATATAATACAATAAATTAAAATCATGGTGACAAACTTTATACATAACTTTAAACGTTTAAAATACAAACTATATTCATAAAAATCTAATTAATTATTGAAATTTAAGGAGTAGAATATGCATTTTTAATAAATCTTACAAAAACTTGGGGTTTTATACTACAATAAATTAAAATCATGGTGCAAACCTTATACATAACTTAAAATGTTGAAAATACAAACTTTATTCATAAAAATCTAATTAATTATTGAAATTTATGGGTTGAATATGCATTTTTAATAAATCTTGCAAAAACTTGGGGTTTTATAATACAATAAATTAAAATCATGGTGCAAACCTTATACATAACTTAAAATGTTGAAAATACAAACTTTATTCATAAAAATCTAATTAATTATTGAAAATTAAGGGGTAGAATACATCATTTTTAATAAATCTTGTAATAACTTGGGTTAATATAATACAATAAATTAAAATCATTGTGACAAACTTTATAAATTACTTAAAATGATTAAATTAGGTAATAATTCATAAAAATCTAATAAAATATTGAAATTTAAAAAGGGTAGAATACTTCATTTTTAATAAATCTTGTAATAACATGGAGTTATTAAATACAATAAATTAAAATCATGGTGCAAACCTTATACATAACTTTAAACGTTGAAAATACAAACTATATTCATAAAAATCTAATTAATTATTGAAATTTAAGGGGTTGAATATGCATTTTTAATAAATCATGCAAAAACTTGGGGTTTTATAATACAATAAATTAAAATCATGGTGCAAACCTTATACATAACTTAAAATGTTGAAAATACAAACTTTATTCATAAAAATCTAATTAATTATTGAAATTTATGGGTTGAATATGCATTTTTAATAAATCTTGCAAAAACTTGGGGTTTTATAATACAATAAATTAAAATCATGGTGCAATCCTTATACATAACTTAAAATGTTGAAAATAGGTAATAATTCATAAAAATCTAATAAAATATTGAAATTTAAGGGGTAGAATACTTCATTTTTAATAAATCTTGTAATAACTTGGGGTAATATAATACAATAAATTAAAATCATGGTGGCAAACTTTATAAACCACTTAAAATTATGAAATTAGGTAATAATTCATAAAAATCTAATTAATTGTTGAAATTTAAGGGGTAGAATACTTCATTTTTAATAAATCTTGTAATAACATGGAGTTATTAAATACAATAAATTAAAATCATGGTGCAAACCTTATACATAACTTTAAATGTTGAAAATACAAACTATATTCATAAAAATCTAATTAAGTTTTGAAATTTAAGGGGTAAATTCATAATTTTTAATAAATCTTGTAATAATTTGGGTTAATATAATACAATAAATTAAAATCATGGTGACAAACTTTATAAACCACTTAAAATGATGAAATTAGGTAATAATTCATAAAAATCTAATAAAATATTGAAATTTAAAAAGGGTAGAATACTTCATTTTTAATAAATCTTGTAATAACTTGGGGTAATACAATACAATAAATTAAAATCATGGTGGAATAATTTATAAACCACTTAAAATGATGAAATTAGGTAATAATTCATAAAAATCTAATTAATTGTTGAAATTTAAGGGGTAGAATACTTCATTTTTATAAATCTTGTAATAACTTGGGGTAATATAATACAATAAATTAAAATCATGGTGACAAACTTTATACATAACTTTAAACGTTTAAAATACAAACTATATTCATAAAAATCTAATTAATTATTGAAATTTAAGGAGTAGAATATGCATTTTTAATAAATCTTACAAAAACTTGGGGTTTTATACTACAATAAATTAAAATCATGGTGCAAACCTTATACATAACTTAAAATGTTGAAAATACAAAATTTATTCATAAAAATCTAATTAATTATTGAAATTTAAAGGGTAGAATACATCATTTTTATTAAATCTTGAAATAACATGGGGTTATATAATACAATTAATTATTATCATGGTGGTAAACCTTATAAATCACTTTAAATTAAGAAATTAGGTAATAATTCATAAAAATCTAATTAATTGTTGAAATATAAGGGGTAGAATACTTCATTTTTAATAAATCTTGTAATAACATGGAGTTATTAAATACAATAAATTAAAATCATGGTGCAAACCTTATACATAACTTTAAACGTTGAAAATACAAACTATATTCATAAAAATCTAATTAATTATTGAAATTTATGGGTTGAATATGCATTTTTAATAAATCTTGCAAAAACTTGGGGTTTTATAATACAATAAATTAAAATCATGGTGCAAACCTTATACATAACTTAAAATGTTGAAAATACAAACTTTATTCATAAAAATCTAATTAATTATTGAAAATTAAGGGGTAGAATACATCATTTTTAATAAATCTTGTAATAACTTGGGTTAATATACTACAATAAATTAAAATCATGGTGCCAAACTTTATAAACCACTTAAAATGATGAAATTAGGTAATAATTCATAAAAATCTAATAAATTGTTGAAATTTAAGGGGTAGAATACTTCATTTTTATAAATCTTGTAATAACTTGGGGTAATATAATACAATAAATTAAAATCATGGTGACAAACTTTATACATAACTTTAAACGTTTAAAATACAAACTATATTCATAAAAATCTAATTAATTATTGAAATTTAAGGAGTAGAATATGCATTTTTAATAAATCTTACAAAAACTTGGGGTTTTATACTACAATAAATTAAAATCATGGTGCAAACCTTATACATAACTTAAAATGTTGAAAATACAAACTTTATTCATAAAAATCTAATTAATTATTGAAATTTATGGGTTGAATATGCATTTTTAATAAATCTTGCAAAAACTTGGGGTTTTATAATACAATAAATTAAAATCATGGTGCAAACCTTATACATAACTTAAAATGTTGAAAATACAAACTTTATTCATAAAAATCTAATTAATTATTGAAAATTAAGGGGTAGAATACATCATTTTTAATAAATCTTGTAATAACTTGGGTTAATATAATACAATAAATTAAAATCATTGTGACAAACTTTATAAATTACTTAAAATGATTAAATTAGGTAATAATTCATAAAAATCTAATAAAATATTGAAATTTAAAGGGTAGAATACTTCATTTTTAATAAATCTTGTAATAACATGGAGTTATTAAATACAATAAATTAAAATCATGGTGCAAACCTTATACATAACTTTAAACGTTGAAAATACAAACTATATTCATAAAAATCTAATTAATTATTGAAATTTAAGGGGTTGAATATGCATTTTTAATAAATCTTGCAAAAACTTGGGGTTTTATAATACAATAAATTAAAATCATGGTGCAAACCTTATACATAACTTAAAATGTTGAAAATACAAACTTTATTCATAAAAATCTAATTACTTATTGAAAATTAAGGGGTAGAATACATCATTTTTAATAAATCATGTAATAACTTGGGTTAATATACTACAATAAATTAAAATCATGGTGGCAAACTTTATAAATCACTTAAAATGATGAAATTAGGTAATAATTCATAAAAATCTAATTAATTATTGAAAATTAAGGGGTAGAATACAACATTTTTAATAAATCTTGTAATAAATTGGGTTAATATACTACAATAAATTAAAATCATGGTGGCAAACTTTATAAACCACTTAAAATTATGAAATTAGGTAATAATTCATAAAAATCTAATTAATTGTTGAAATTTAAGGGGTAGAATACTTCATTTTTAATAAATCTTGTAATAACATGGAGTTATTAAATACAATAAATTAAAATCATGGTGCAAACCTTATACATAACTTTAAATGTTGAAAATACAAACTATATTCATAAAAATCTAATTAAGTTTTGAAATTTAAGGGGTAAATTCATAATTTTTAATAAATCTTGTAATAACTTGGGTTAATATAATACAATAAATTAAAATCATGGTGACAAACTTTATAAACCACTTAAAATGATGAAATTAGGTAATAATTCATAAAAATCTAATAAAATATTGAAATTTAAAAAGGGTAGAATACTTCATTTTTAATAAATCTTGTAATAACTTGGGGTAATACAATACAATAAATTAAAATCATGGTGGAAAAATTTATAAACCACTTAAAATGATGAAATTAGGTAATAATTCATAAAAATCTAATTAATTGTTGAAATTTAAGGGGTAGAATACTTCATTTTTATAAATCTTGTAATAACTTGGGGTAATATAATACAATAAATTAAAATCATGGTGACAAACTTTATACATAACTTTAAACGTTTAAAATACAAACTATATTCATAAAAATCTAATTAATTATTGAAATTTAAGGGGTAGAATACATCATTTTTAATAAATCTTGTAATAACTTGGGTTAATATACTACAATAAATTAAAATCATGGTGGCAAACTTTATAAACCACTTTAAATTAAGAAATTAGGTAATAATTCATAAAAATCTAATTAATTGTTGAAATTTAAGGGGTAGAATACTTCATTTTTTATAAATCTTGTAATAACATGGGGTGTTATCATGCAATAAACTTTATACATTACTTAAAATGTTGAAAATACAAACTTTATTCATAAAAATTTAATTAATAATTGAAATTTAAGGGGTAGAATACATCATTTTTAATAAATCTTGTAATAACATGGAGTTATTAAACACAATAAATTAAAATCATGGTGTAAACCTTATACATAACTTTAAACGTTGAAAATACAAAGTATATTCTTAAAAATCTAATTAATTATTGAAATTTAAGGGGTTGAATATGCATTTTTAATAAATCTTGCAAAAACTTGGGGTTTTATAATACAATAAATTAAAATCATAGTGCAAACCTTATACATAACTTAAAATGTTGAAAATACAAACTTTATTCATAAAAATCTAATTAATTATTGAAATTTATGGGTTGAATATGCATTTTTAATAAATCTTGCAAAAACTTGGGGTTTTATAATACAATAAATTAAAATCATGGTGCAATCCTTATACATAACTTAAAATGTTGAAAATAGGTAATAATTCATAAAAATCTAATAAAATATTGAAATTTAAGGGGTAGAATACTTCATTTTTAATAAATCTTGTAATAACTTGGGGTAATATAATACAATAAATTAAAATCATGGTGACAACCTTTATACATAACTTAAAATGATGAAATTAGGTAATAATTCATAAAAAACTAATTAATTATTGAAATTTAAGGGGTAGAATACAACATTTTTAATAAATCTTGTAATAAATTGGGTTAATATACTACAATAAATTAAAATCATGGTGGCAAACTTTATAAACCACTTAAAATTATGAAATTAGGTAATAATTCATAAAAATCTAATTAATTGTTGAAATTTAAGGGGTAGAATACTTCATTTTTAATAAATCTTGTAATAACACGGAGTTATTAAATACAATAAATTAAAATCATGGTGCAAACCTTATACATAACTTAAAATGTTGAAAATACAAACTTTATTCATAAAAATCTAATTAATTATTGAAAATTAAGGGGTAGAATACATCATTTTTAATAAATCTTGTAATAACTTGGGTTAATATAATACAATAAATTAAAATCATTGTGACAAACTTTATAAATTACTTAAAATGATTAAATTAGGTAATAATTCATAAAAATCTAATAAAATATTGAAATTTAAAGGGTAGAATACTTCATTTTTAATAAATCTTGTAATAACATGGAGTTATTAAATACAATAAATTAAAATCATGGTGCAAACCTTATACATAACTTTAAACGTTGAAAATACAAACTATATTCATAAAAATCTAATTAATTATTGAAATTTAAGGGGTTGAATATGCATTTTTAATAAATCTTGCAAAAACTTGGGGTTTTATAATACAATAAATTAAAATCATGATGCAAACCTTATACATAACTTAAAATGTTGAAAATACAAACTTTATTCATAAAAATCTAATTAATTATTGAAATTTATGGGTTGAATATGCATTTTTAATAAATCTTGCAAAAACTTGGGGTTTTATAATACAATAAATTAAAATCATGGTGCAATCCTTATACATAACTTAAAATGTTGAAAATAGGTAATAATTCATAAAAATCTAATAAAATATTGAAATTTAAGGGGTAGAATACTTCATTTTTAATAAATCTTGTAATAACTTGGGGTAATATAATACAATAAATTAAAATCATGGTGACAACCTTTATACATAACTTAAAATGTTGAAAATAGGTAATAATTCATAAAAATCTAATTAATTATTGAAATTTAAGGGGTAGAATACAACATTTTTAATAAATCTTGTAATAAATTGGGTTAATATACTACAATAAATTAAAATCATGGTGGCAAACTTTATAAATCACTTAAAATGATGAAATTAGGTAATAATTCATAAAAATCTAATTAATTATTGAAATTTAAGGGGTAGAATACAACATTTTTAATAAATCTTGTAATAAATTGGGTTAATATACTACAATAAATTAAAATCATGGTGGCAAACTTTATAAACCACTTAAAATTATGAAATTAGGTAATAATTCATAAAAATCTAATTAATTGTTGAAATTTAAGGGGTAGAATACTTCATTTTTAATAAATCTTGTAATAACATGGAGTTATTAAATACAATAAATTAAAATCATGGTGCAAACCTTATACATAACTTTAAATGTTGAAAATACAAACTATATTCATAAAAATCTAATTAAGTTTTGAAATTTAAGGGGTAAATTCATAATTTTTTATAAATCTTGTAATAACTTGGGGTAATATAATATAATAAATTAAAATCATGGTGACAAACTTTATACATAACTTTAAACGTTTAAAATACAAACTATATTCATAAAAATCTAATTAATTATTGAAATTTAAGGAGTAGAATATGCATTTTTAATAAATCTTACAAAAACTTGGGGTTTTATACTACAATAAATTAAAATCATGGTGCAAACCTTATACATAACTTAAAATGTTGAAAATACAAACTTTATTCATAAAAATCTAATTAATTATTGAAATTTATGGGTTGAATATGCATTTTTAATAAATCTTGCAAAAACTTGGGGTTTTATAATACAATAAATTAAAATCATGGTGCAAACCTTATACATAACTTAAAATGTTGAAAATACAAACTTTATTCATAAAAATCTAATTAATTATTGAAAATTAAGGGGTAGAATACATCATTTTTAATAAATCTTGTAATAACTTGGGTTAATATAATACAATAAATTAAAATCATTGTGACAAACTTTATAAATTACTTAAAATGATTAAATTAGGTAATAATTCATAAAAATCTAATAAAATATTGAAATTTAAAGGGTAGAATACTTCATTTTTAATAAATCTTGTAATAACATGGAGTTATTAAATACAATAAATTAAAATCATGGTGCAAACCTTATACATAACTTTAAACGTTGAAAATACAAACTATATTCATAAAAATCTAATTAATTATTGAAATTTAAGGGGTTGAATATGCATTTTTAATAAATCTTGCAAAAACTTGGGGTTTTATAATACAATAAATTAAAATCATGGTGCAAACCTTATACATAACTTAAAATGTTGAAAATACAAACTTTATTCATAAAAATCTAATTACTTATTGAAAATTAAGGGGTAGAATACATCATTTTTAATAAATCATGTAATAACTTGGGTTAATATACTACAATAAATTAAAATCATGGTGGCAAACTTTATAAATCACTTAAAATGATGAAATTAGGTAATAATTCATAAAAATCTAATTAATTATTGAAAATTAAGGGGTAGAATACAACATTTTTAATAAATCTTGTAATAAATTGGGTTAATATACTACAATAAATTAAAATCATGGTGGCAAACTTTATAAACCACTTAAAATTATGAAATTAGGTAATAATTCATAAAAATCTAATTAATTGTTGAAATTTAAGGGGTAGAATACTTCATTTTTAATAAATCTTGTAATAACATGGAGTTATTAAATACAATAAATTAAAATCATGGTGCAAACCTTATACATAACTTTAAATGTTGAAAATACAAACTATATTCATAAAAATCTAATTAAGTTTTGAAATTTAAGGGGTAAATTCATAATTTTTAATAAATCTTGTAATAACTTGGGTTAATATAATACAATAAATTAAAATCATGGTGACAAACTTTATAAACCACTTAAAATGATGAAATTAGGTAATAATTCATAAAAATCTAATAAAATATTGAAATTTAAAAAGGGTAGAATACTTCATTTTTAATAAATCTTGTAATAACTTGGGGTAATACAATACAATAAATTAAAATCATGGTGGAAAAATTTATAAACCACTTCAAATTATGAAATTAGGTAATAATTCATAAAAATCTAATTAATTGTTGAAATTTAAGGGGTAGAATACTTCATTTTTATAAATCTTGTAATAACTTGGGGTAATATAATACAATAAATTAAAATCATGGTGACAAACTTTATACATAACTTTAAACGTTTAAAATACAAACTATATTCATAAAAATCTAATTAATTATTGAAATTTAAGGAGTAGAATATGCATTTTTAATAAATCTTACAAAAACTTGGGGTTTTATACTACAATAAATTAAAATCATGGTGCAAACCTTATACATAACTTAAAATGTTGAAAATACAAAATTTATTCATAAAAATCTAATTAATTATTGAAATTTAAGGGGTAGAATACATCATTTTTAATAAATCTTGTAATAACTTGGGTTAATATACTACAATAAATTAAAATCATGGTGGCAAACTTTATAAACCACTTTAAATTAAGAAATTAGGTAATAATTCATAAAAATCTAATTTATTGTTGAAATTTAAGGGGTAGAATACTTCATTTTTTATAAATCTTGTAATAACATGGGGTGTTATCATGCAATAAACTTTATACATTACTTAAAATGTTGAAAATACAAACTTTATTCATAAAAATTTAATTAATAATTGAAATTTAAGGGGTAGAATACATCATTTTTAATAAATCTTGTAATAACATGGAGTTATTAAATACAATAAATTAAAATCATGGTGCAAACCTTATACATAACTTTAAACGTTGAAAATACAAACTATATTCATAAAAATCTAATTAATTATTGAAATTTAAGGGGTTGAATATGCATTTTTAATAAATCTTGCAAAAACTTGGGGTTTTATAATACAATAAATTAAAATCATGGTGCAATCCTTATACATAACTTAAAATGTTGAAAATAGGTAATAATTCATAAAAATCTAATAAAATATTGAAATTTAAGGGGTAGAATACTTCATTTTTAATAAATCTTGTAATAACTTGGGGTAATATAATACAATAAATTAAAATCATGGTGACAACCTTTATACATAACTTAAAATGTTGAAAATACAAACTTTATTCATAAAAATTTAATTAATAATTGAAATTTAAGGGGTAGAATACATCATTTTTAATAAATCTTGTAATAACATGGAGTTATTAAATACAATAAATTAAAATCATGGTGCAAACCTTATACATAACTTTAAACGTTGAAAATACAAACTATATTCATAAAAATCTAATTAATTATTGAAATTTAAGGGGTTGAATATGCATTTTTAATAAATCTTGCAAAAACTTGGGGTTTTATAATACAATAAATTAAAATCATGGTGCAAACCTTATACATAACTTAAAATGTTGAAAATACAAACTTTATTCATAAAAATCTAATTAATTGTTGAAATTTAAGGGGTAGAATACTTCATTTTTAATAAATCTTGTAATAACACGGAGTTATTAAATACAATAAATTAAAATCATGGTGCAAACCTTATACATAACTTAAAATGTTGAAAATACAAACTTTATTCATAAAAATCTAATTAATTATTGAAAATTAAGGGGTAGAATACATCATTTTTAATAAATCTTGTAATAACTTGGGTTAATATAATACAATAAATTAAAATCATTGTGACAAACTTTATAAATTACTTAAAATGATTAAATTAGGTAATAATTCATAAAAATCTAATAAAATATTGAAATTTAAAGGGTAGAATACTTCATTTTTAATAAATCTTGTAATAACATGGAGTTATTAAATACAATAAATTAAAATCATGGTGCAAACCTTATACATAACTTTAAACGTTGAAAATACAAACTATATTCATAAAAATCTAATTAATTATTGAAATTTAAGGGGTTGAATATGCATTTTTAATAAATCTTGCAAAAACTTGGGGTTTTATAATACAATAAATTAAAATCATGATGCAAACCTTATACATAACTTAAAATGTTGAAAATACAAACTTTATTCATAAAAATCTAATTAATTATTGAAATTTATGGGTTGAATATGCATTTTTAATAAATCTTGCAAAAACTTGGGGTTTTATAATACAATAAATTAAAATCATGGTGCAATCCTTATACATAACTTAAAATGTTGAAAATAGGTAATAATTCATAAAAATCTAATAAAATATTGAAATTTAAGGGGTAGAATACTTCATTTTTAATAAATCTTGTAATAACTTGGGGTAATATAATACAATAAATTAAAATCATGGTGACAACCTTTATACATAACTTAAAATGTTGAAAATACAAACTTTATTCATAAAAATCTAATTAATAATTGAAATTTAAGGGGTAGAATACATCATTTTTAATAAATCTTGTAATAACTTGGGTTAATATACTACAATAAATTAAAATCATGGTGGCAAACTTTATAAATCACTTAAAATGATGAAATTAGGTAATAATTCATAAAAATCTAATTAATTATTGAAATTTAAGGGGTAGAATACAACATTTTTAATAAATCTTGTAATAAATTGGGTTAATATACTACAATAAATTAAAATCATGGTGGCAAACTTTATAAACCACTTAAAATTATGAAATTAGGTAATAATTCATAAAAATCTAATTAATTGTTGAAATTTAAGGGGTAGAATACTTCATTTTTAATAAATCTTGTAATAACATGGAGTTATTAAATACAATAAATTAAAATCATGGTGCAAACCTTATACATAACTTTAAATGTTGAAAATACAAACTATATTCATAAAAATCTAATTAAGTTTTGAAATTTAAGGGGTAAATTCATAATTTTTTATAAATCTTGTAATAACTTGGGGTAATATAATATAATAAATTAAAATCATGGTGACAAACTTTATACATAACTTTAAACGTTTAAAATACAAACTATATTCATAAAAATCTAATTAATTATTGAAATTTATGGGTTGAATATGCATTTTTAATAAATCTTGCAAAAACTTGGGGTTTTATAATACAATAAATTAAAATCATGGTGCAAACCTTATACATAACTTAAAATGTTGAAAATACAAACTTTATTCATAAAAATCTAATTAATTATTGAAAATTAAGGGGTAGAATACATCATTTTTAATAAATCTTGTAATAACTTGGGTTAATATAATACAATAAATTAAAATCATTGTGACAAACTTTATAAATTACTTAAAATGATTAAATTAGGTAATAATTCATAAAAATCTAATAAAATATTGAAATTTAAAGGGTAGAATACTTCATTTTTAATAAATCTTGTAATAACATGGAGTTATTAAATACAATAAATTAAAATCATGGTGCAAACCTTATACATAACTTTAAACGTTGAAAATACAAACTATATTCATAAAAATCTAATTAATTATTGAAATTTAAGGGGTTGAATATGCATTTTTAATAAATCTTGCAAAAACTTGGGGTTTTATAATACAATAAATTAAAATCATGGTGCAAACCTTATACATAACTTAAAATGTTGAAAATACAAACTTTATTCATAAAAATCTAATTACTTATTGAAAATTAAGGGGTAGAATACATCATTTTTAATAAATCATGTAATAACTTGGGTTAATATACTACAATAAATTAAAATCATGGTGGCAAACTTTATAAATCACTTAAAATGATGAAATTAGGTAATAATTCATAAAAATCTAATTAATTATTGAAAATTAAGGGGTAGAATACAACATTTTTAATAAATCTTGTAATAAATTGGGTTAATATACTACAATAAATTAAAATCATGGTGGCAAACTTTATAAACCACTTAAAATTATGAAATTAGGTAATAATTCATAAAAATCTAATTAATTGTTGAAATTTAAGGGGTAGAATACTTCATTTTTAATAAATCTTGTAATAACATGGAGTTATTAAATACAATAAATTAAAATCATGGTGCAAACCTTATACATAACTTTAAATGTTGAAAATACAAACTATATTCATAAAAATCTAATTAAGTTTTGAAATTTAAGGGGTAAATTCATAATTTTTAATAAATCTTGTAATAACTTGGGTTAATATAATACAATAAATTAAAATCATGGTGACAAACTTTATAAACCACTTAAAATGATGAAATTAGGTAATAATTCATAAAAATCTAATAAAATATTGAAATTTAAAAAGGGTAGAATACTTCATTTTTAATAAATCTTGTAATAACTTGGGGTAATACAATACAATAAATTAAAATCATGGTGGAAAAATTTATAAACCACTTCAAATTATGAAATTAGGTAATAATTCATAAAAATCTAATTAATTGTTGAAATTTAAGGGGTAGAATACTTCATTTTTATAAATCTTGTAATAACTTGGGGTAATATAATACAATAAATTAAAATCATGGTGACAAACTTTATACATAACTTTAAACGTTTAAAATACAAACTATATTCATAAAAATCTAATTAATTATTGAAATTTAAGGAGTAGAATATGCATTTTTAATAAATCTTACAAAAACTTGGGGTTTTATACTACAATAAATTAAAATCATGGTGCAAACCTTATACATAACTTAAAATGTTGAAAATACAAAATTTATTCATAAAAATCTAATTAATTATTGAAATTTAAGGGGTAGAATACATCATTTTTAATAAATCTTGTAATAACTTGGGTTAATATACTACAATAAATTAAAATCATGGTGGCAAACTTTATAAACCACTTTAAATTAAGAAATTAGGTAATAATTCATAAAAATCTAATTTATTGTTGAAATTTAAGGGGTAGAATACTTCATTTTTTATAAATCTTGTAATAACATGGGGTGTTATCATGCAATAAACTTTATACATTACTTAAAATGTTGAAAATACAAACTTTATTCATAAAAATTTAATTAATAATTGAAATTTAAGGGGTAGAATACATCATTTTTAATAAATCTTGTAATAACATGGAGTTATTAAATACAATAAATTAAAATCATGGTGCAAACCTTATACATAACTTTAAACGTTGAAAATACAAACTATATTCATAAAAATCTAATTAATTATTGAAATTTAAGGGGTTGAATATGCATTTTTAATAAATCTTGCAAAAACTTGGGGTTTTATAATACAATAAATTAAAATCATGGTGCAAACCTTATACATAACTTAAAATGTTGAAAATACAAACTTTATTCATAAAAATCTAATTTATTATTGAAATTTATGGGTTGAATATGCATTTTTAATAAATCTTGCAAAAACATGGGGTTTTATAATACAATAAATTAAAATCATGGTGCAAACCTTATACATAACTTAAAATGTTGAAAATACAAACTTTATTCATAAAAATCTAATTAATTATTGAAAATTAAGGGGTAGAATACATCATTTTTAATAAATCTTGTAATAACTTGGGTTAATATAATACAATAAATTAAAATCATTGTGACAAACTTTATAAATTACTTAAAATGATTAAATTAGGTAATAATTCATAAAAATCTAATAAAATATTGAAATTTAAAGGGTAGAATACTTCATTTTTAATAAATCTTGTAATAACATGGAGTTATTAAATACAATAAATTAAAATCATGGTGCAAACCTTATACATAACTTTAAACGTTGAAAATACAAACTATATTCATAAAAATCTAATTAATTATTGAAATTTAAGGGGTTGAATATGCATTTTTAATAAATCTTGCAAAAACTTGGGGTTTTATAATACAATAAATTAAAATCATGGTGCAAACCTTATACATAACTTAAAATGTTGAAAATACAAACTTTATTCATAAAAATCTAATTAATTATTGAAAATTAAGGGGTAGAATACATCATTTTTAATAAATCTTGTAATAACTTGGGTTAATATACTACAATAAATTAAAATCATGGTGGCAAACTTTATAAATCACTTAAAATGATGAAATTAGGTAATAATTCATAAAAATCTAATTAATTATTGAAATTTAAGGGGTAGAATACAACATTTTTAATAAATCTTGTAATAAATTGGGTTAATATACTACAATAAATTAAAATCATGGTGGCAAACTTTATAAACCACTTAAAATTATGAAATTAGGTAATAATTCATAAAAATCTAATTAATTGTTGAAATTTAAGGGGTAGAATACTTCATTTTTAATAAATCTTGTAATAACATGGAGTTATTAAATACAATAAATTAAAATCATGGTGCAAACCTTATACATAACTTTAAATGTTGAAAATACAAACTATATTCATAAAAATCTAATTAAGTTTTGAAATTTAAGGGGTAAATTCATAATTTTTAATAAATCTTGTAATAACTTGGGTTAATATAATACAATAAATTAAAATCATTGTGACAAACTTTATAAATTACTTAAAATGATTAAATTAGGTAATAATTCATAAAAATCTAATAAAATATTGAAATTTAAAGGGTAGAATACTTCATTTTTAATAAATCTTGTAATAACTTGGGGTAATATAATACAATAAATTAAAATCATGGTGCAAACCTTATAAATAACTTAAAATGTTGAATATAGGTAATAATTCTTAAAAATCTATTAAAATATTGAAATTTAAGGGGTTGAATACTTCATTTTTAATAAATCTTGTAATAACTTGGGGTAATATAATACAATAAATTAAAATCATGGTGACAAACTTTATACATAACTTAAAATGTTGAAAATACAAACTTTATTCATAAAAATCTAATTAATAATTGATATTTAAGGAGTAGAATACATCATTTTTAATAAATCTTGTAATGACTTGGGTTAATATACTACAATAAGTTAAAATCATGGCGGCAAACTTTATAAACCACTTAAAATTATGAAATTAGGTAATAATTCATAAAAATCTAATTAATTGTTGAAATTTAAGGGGTAGAATACTTCATTTTTAATAAATCTTGTAATAACATGGAGTTATTAAATACAATAAATTAAAATCATGGTGCAAACCTTATACATAACTTAAAATGTTGAAAATACAAACTTTATTCATAAAAATCTAATTAATTATTGAAATTTATGGGTTGAATATGCATTTTTAATAAATCTTGCAAAAACTTGGGGTTTTATAATACAATAATTTAAAATCATGGTGCAAACCTTATACATAACTTAAAATGTTGAAAATACAAACTTTATTCATAAAAATCTAATTAATTATTGAAAATTAAGGGGTAGAATACATCATTTTTAATAAATCTTGTAATAACTTGGGTTAATATAATACAATAAATTAAAATCATTGTGACAAACTTTATAAATTACTTAAAATGATTAAATTAGGTAATAATTCATAAAAATCTAATAAAATATTGAAATTTAAAGGGTAGAATACTTCATTTTTAATAAATCTTGTAATAACTTGGGGTAATATAATACAATAAATTAAAATCATGGTGCAAACCTTATAAATAACTTAAAATGTTGAATATAAGTAATAATTCTTAAAAATCTATTAAAATATTGAAATTTAAGGGGTTGAATACTTCATTTTTAATAAATCTTGTAATAACTTGGGGTAATATAATACAATAAATTAAAATCATGGTGACAAACTTTATACATAACTTAAAATGTTGAAAATACAAACTTTATTCATAAAAATCTAATTAATAATTGATATTTAAGGAGTAGAATACATCATTTTTAATAAATCTTGTAATAACTTGGGTTAATATACTACAATAAGTTAAAATCATGGCGGCAAACTTTATAAACCACTTAAAATTATGAAATTAGGTAATAATTCATAAAAATCTAATTAATTGTTGAAATTTAAGGGGTAGAATACTTCATTTTTAATAAATCTTGTAATAACATGGAGTTATTAAATACAATAAATTAAAATCATGGTGCAAACCTTATACATAACTTAAAATGTTGAAAATACAAACTTTATTCATAAAAATCTAATTAATTATTGAAATTTATGGGTTGAATATGCATTTTTAATAAATCTTGCAAAAACTTGGGGTTTTATAATACAATAATTTAAAATCATGGTGCAAACCTTATACATAACTTAAAATGTTGAAAATACAAACTTTATTCATAAAAATCTAATTAATTATTGAAAATTAAGGGGTAGAATACATCATTTTTAATAAATCTTGTAATAACTTGGGTTAATATAATACAATAAATTAAAATCATTGTGACAAACTTTATAAATTACTTAAAATGATTAAATTAGGTAATAATTCATAAAAATCTAATAAAATATTGAAATTTAAAGGGTAGAATACTTCATTTTTAATAAATCTTGTAATAACTTGGGGTAATATAATACAATAAATTAAAATCATGGTGCAAACCTTATAAATAACTTAAAATGTTGAATATAAGTAATAATTCTTAAAAATCTAATAAAATATTGAAATTTAAGGGGTTGAATACTTCATTTTTAATTAATCTTGTAATAACTTGGGGTAACATAATACAATAAATTAAAATCATGGTGACAAACTTTATACATAACTTAAAATGTTGAAAATACAAACTTTATTCATAAAAATCTAATTAATAATTGATATTTAAGGAGTAGAATACATCATTTTTAATAAATCTTGTAATAACTTGGGTTAATATACTACAATAAGTTAAAATCATGGCGGCAAACTTTATAAACCACTTAAAATTATGAAATTAGGTAATAATTCATAAAAATCTAATTAATTGTTGAAATTTAAGGGGTAGAATACTTCATTTTTAATAAATCTTGTAATAACATGGAGTTATTAAATACAATAAATTAAAATCATGGTGCAAACCTTATACATAACTTTAAACGTTGAAAATACAAACTATATTCATAAAAATCTAATTAATTATTGAAATTTATGGGTTGAATATGCATTTTTAATAAATCTTGCAAAAACTTGGGGTTTTATAATACAATAAATTAAAATCATGGTGCAAACCTTATACATAACTTAAAATGTTGAAAATACAAACTTTATTCATAAAAATCTAATTAATTATTGAAAATTAAGGGGTAGAATACATCATTTTTAATAAATCTTGTAATAACTTGGGTTAATATACTACAGTAAATTAAAATCATGGTGGCAAACTTTATAAACCACTTAAAATGATGAAATTAGGTAATAATTCATAAAAATCTAATAAAATATTGAAATTTAAAAAGGGTAGAATACTTCATTTTTAATAAATCTTGTAATAACTTGGGGTAATACAATACAATAAATTAAAATCATGGTGGAAAAATTTATAAACCACTTCAAATTATGAATTTAGGTAATAATTCTTAAAAATCTAATAAAATATTGAAATTTAAGGGGTTGAATACTTCATTTTTAATTAATCTTGTAATAACTTGGGGTAACATAATACAATAAATTAAAATCATGGTGACAAACTTTATACATAACTTAAAATGTTGAAAATACAAACTTTATTCATAAAAATCTAATTAATAATTGATATTTAAGGAGTAGAATACATCATTTTTAATAAATCTTGTAATAACTTGGGTTAATATACTACAATAAGTTAAAATCATAGCGGCAAACTTTATAAACCACTTAAAATTATGAAATTAGGTAATAATTCATAAAAATCTAATTAATTGTTGAAATTTAAGGGGTAGAATACTTCATTTTTAATAAATCTTGTAATAACATGGAGTTATTAAATACAATAAATTAAAATCATGGTGCAAACCTTATACATAACTTTAAACGTTGAAAATACAAACTATATTATTAAAAATCTAATTAATTATTGAAATTTATGGGTTGAATATGCATTTTTAATAAATCTTGCAAAAACTTGGGGTTTTATAATACAATAAATTAAAATCATGGTGCAAACCTTATACATAACTTAAAATGTTGAAAATACAAACTTTATTCATAAAAATCTAATTAATTATTGAAAATTAAGGGGTAGAATACATCATTTTTAATAAATCTTGTAATAACTTGGGTTAATATACTACAGTAAATTAAAATCATGGTGGCAAACTTTATAAACCACTTAAAATGATGAAATTAGGTAATAATTCATAAAAATCTAATAAAATATTGAAATTTAAAAAGGGTAGAATACTTCATTTTTAATAAATCTTGTAATAACTTGGGGTAATACAATACAATAAATTAAAATCATGGTGGAAAAATTTATAATCCACTTCAAATTATGAAATTAGGTAATAATTCATAAAAATCTAATTAATTGTTGAAATTTAAGGGGTAGAATACTTCATTTTTATAAATCTTGTAATAACTTGGGTTAATATAATACAATAAATTAAAATCATTGTGACAAACTTTATAAATTACTTAAAATGATTAAATTAGGTAATAATTCATAAAAATCTAATAAAATATTGAAATTTAAAGGGTAGAATACTTCATTTTTAATAAATCTTGTAATAACTTGGGGTAATATAATACAATAAATTAAAATCATGGTGCAAACCTTATAAATAACTTAAAATGTTGAATATAAGTAATAATTCTTAAAAATCTAATAAAATATTGAAATTTAAGGGGTTGAATACTTCATTTTTAATTAATCTTGTAATAACTTGGGGTAACATAATACAATAAATTAAAATCATGGTGACAAACTTTATACATAACTTAAAATGTTGAAAATACAAACTTTATTCATAAAAATCTAATTAATAATTGATATTTAAGGAGTAGAATACATCATTTTTAATAAATCTTGTAATAACTTGGGTTAATATACTACAATAAGTTAAAATCATGGCGGCAAACTTTATAAACCACTTAAAATTATGAAATTAGGTAATAATTCATAAAAATCTAATTAATTGTTGAAATTTAAGGGGTAGAATACTTCATTTTTAATAAATCTTGTAATAACTTGGGGTAATATAATACAATAAATTAAAATCATGGTGCAAACCTTATAAATAACTTAAAATGTTGAATATAGGTAATAATTCTTAAAAATCTAATAAAATATTGAAATTTAAGGGGTTGAATACTTCATTTTTAATAAATCTTGTAATAACATGGAGTTATTAAATACAATAAATTAAAATCATGGTGCAAACCTTATACATAACTTTAAATGTTGAAAATACAAACTATATTCATAAAAATCTAATTAAGTTTTGGAATTTAAGGGGTAAATTCATAATTTTTAATAAATCTTGTAATAACTTGGGTTAATATAATACAATAAATTAAAATCATGGTGACAAACTTTATAAATTACTTAAAATGATTAAATTAGGTAATAATTCATAAAAATCTAATAAAATATTGAAATTTAAAGGGTAGAATACTTCATTTTTAATAAATCTTGTAATAACTTGGGGTAATATAATACAATAAATTAAAATCATGGTGCAAACCTTATAAATAACTTAAAATGTTGAATATAAGTAATAATTCTTAAAAATCTAATAAAATATTGAAATTTAAGGGGTTGAATACTTCATTTTTAATTAATCTTGTAATAACTTGGGGTAACATAATACAATAAATTAAAATCATGGTGACAAACTTTATACATAACTTAAAATGTTGAAAATATAAACTTTATTCATAAAAATCTAATTAATAATTGATATTTAAGGAGTAGAATACATCATTTTTAATAAATCTTGTAATAACTTGGGTTAATATACTACAATAAGTTAAAATCATGGCGGCAAACTTTATAAACCACTTAAAATTATGAAATTAGGTAATAATTCATAAAAATCTAATTAATTGTTGAAATTTAAGGGGTAGAATACTTCATTTTTAATAAATCTTGTAATAACATGGAGTTATTAAATACAATAAATTAAAATCATGGTGCAAACCTTATACATAACTTTAAACGTTGAAAATACAAACTATATTCATAAAAATCTAATTAATTATTGAAATTTATGGGTTGAATATGCATTTTTAATAAATCTTGCAAAAACTTGGGGTTTTATAATACAATAAATTAAAATCATGGTGCAAACCTTATACATAACTTAAAATGTTGAAAATACAAACTTTATTCATAAAAATCTAATTAATTATTGAAAATTAAGGGGTAGAATACATCATTTTTAATAAATCTTGTAATAACTTGGGTTAATATACTACAGTAAATTAAAATCATGGTGGCAAACTTTATAAACCACTTAAAATGATGAAATTAGGTAATAATTCATAAAAATCTAATAAAATATTGAAATTTAAAGGGTAGAATACTTCATTTTTAATAAATCTTGTAATAACTTGGGGTAATATAATACAATAAATTAAAATCATGGTGCAAACCTTATAAATAACTTAAAATGTTGAATATAGGTAATAATTCTTAAAAATCTAATAAAATATTGAAATTTAAGGGGTTGAATACTTCATTTTTAATAAATCTTGTAATAACATGGAGTTATTAAATACAATAAATTAAAATCATGGTGCAAACCTTATACATAACTTTAAATGTTGAAAATACAAACTATATTCATAAAAATCTAATTAAGTTTTGAAATTTAAGGGGTAAATTCATAATTTTTAATAAATCTTGTAATAACTTGGGTTAATATAATACAATAAATTAAAATCATGGTGACAAACTTTATAAATTACTTAAAATGATTAAATTAGGTAATAATTCATAAAAATCTAATAAAATATTGAAATTTAAAGGGTAGAATACTTCATTTTTAATAAATCTTGTAATAACTTGGGGTAATATAATACAATAAATTAAAATCATGGTGCAAACCTTATAAATAACTTAAAATGTTGAATATAAGTAATAATTCTTAAAAATCTAATAAAATATTGAAATTTAAGGGGTTGAATACTTCATTTTTAATTAATCTTGTAATAACTTGGGGTAACATAATACAATAAATTAAAATCATGGTGCAAACCTTATACATAACTTTAAACGTTGAAAATACAAACTATATTCATAAAAATCTAATTAATTATTGAAATTTAAGGGGTAGAATACATCATTTTTAATAAATCTTGTAATAACTTGGGTTAATATACTACAGTAAATTAAAATCATGGTGGCAAACTTTATAAACCACTTAAAATGATGAAATTAGGTAATAATTCATAAAAATCTAATAAAATATTGAAATTTAAAGGGTAGAATACTTCATTTTTAATAAATCTTGTAATAACTTGGGGTAATATAATACAATAAATTAAAATCATGGTGCAAACCTTATAAATAACTTAAAATGTTGAATATAGGTAATAATTCTTAAAAATCTAATAAAATATTGAAATTTAAGGGGTAAATTCATAATTTTTAATAAATCTTGTAATAACTTGGGTTAATATAATACAATAAATTAAAATCATGGTGACAAACTTTATAAATTACTTAAAATGATTAAATTAGGTAATAATTCATAAAAATCTAATAAAATATTGAAATTTAAAGGGTAGAATACTTCATTTTTAATAAATCTTGTAATAACTTGGGGTAATATAATACAATAAATTAAAATCATGGTGCAAACCTTATAAATAACTTAAAATGTTGAATATAGGTAATAATTCTTAAAAATCTAATAAAATATTGAAATTTAAGGGGTTGAATACTTCATTTTTAATAAATCTTGTAATAACTTGGGGTAATATAATACAATAAATTAAAATCATGGTGACAAACTTTATACATAACTTAAAATGTTGAAAATACAAACTTTATTCATAAAAATCTAATTAATAATTGATATTTAAGGAGTAGAATACATCATTTTTAATAAATCTTGTAATAACTTGGGTTAATATACTACAATAAGTTAAAATCATGGCGGCAAACTTTATAAACCACTTAAAATTATGAAATTAGGTAATAATTCATAAAAATCTAATTAATTGTTGAAATTTAAGGGGTAGAATACTTCATTTTTAATAAATCTTGTAATAACATGGAGTTATTAAATACAATAAATTAAAATCATGGTGCAAACCTTATACATAACTTAAAATGTTGAAAATATAAACTTTATTCATAAAAATCTAATTAATTATTGAAATTTATGGGTTGAATATGCATTTTTAATAAATCTTGCAAAAACTTGGGGTTTTATAATACAATAAATTAAAATCATGGTGCAAACCTTATACATAACTTAAAATGTTGAAAATACAAACTTTATTCATAAAAATCTAATTAATTATTGAAAATTAAGGGGTAGAATACATCATTTTTAATAAATCTTGTAATAACTTGGGTTAATATACTACAGTAAATTAAAATCATGGTGGCAAACTTTATAAACCACTTAAAATGATGAAATTAGGTAATAATTCATAAAAATCTAATAAAATATTGAAATTTAAAGGGTAGAATACTTCATTTTTAATAAATCTTGTAATAACTTGGGGTAATATAATACAATAAATTAAAATCATGGTGCAAACCTTATAAATAACTTAAAATGTTGAATATAGGTAATAATTCTTAAAAATCTAATAAAATATTGAAATTTAAGGGGTTGAATACTTCATTTTTAATAAATCTTGTAATAACATGGAGTTATTAAATACAATAAATTAAAATCATGGTGCAAACCTTATACATAACTTTAAATGTTGAAAATACAAACTATATTCATAAAAATCTAATTAAGTTTTGGAATTTAAGGGGTAAATTCATAATTTTTAATAAATCTTGTAATAACTTGGGTTAATATAATACAATAAATTAAAATCATGGTGACAAACTTTATAAATTACTTAAAATGATTAAATTAGGTAATAATTCATAAAAATCTAATAAAATATTGAAATTTAAAGGGTAGAATACTTCATTTTTAATAAATCTTGTAATAACTTGGGGTAATATAATACAATAAATTAAAATCATGGTGCAAACCTTATAAATAACTTAAAATGTTGAATATAGGTAATAATTCTTAAAAATCTAATAAAATATTGAAATTTAAGGGGTTGAATACTTCATTTTTAATAAATCTTGTAATAACTTGGGGTAATATAATACAATAAATTAAAATCATGGTGCAAACCTTATACATAACTTTAAACGTTGAAAATACAAACTATATTCATAAAAATCTAATTAATTATTGAAATTTATGGGTTGAATATGCATTTTTAATAAATCTTGCAAAAACTTGAGGTTTTATAATACAATAAATTAAAATCATGGTGCAAACCTTATACATAACTTAAAATGTTGAAAATACAAACTTTATTCATAAAAATCTAATTAATTATTGAAAATTAAGGGGTAGAATACATCATTTTTAATAAATCTTGTAATAACTTGGGTTAATATACTACAGTAAATTAAAATCATGGTGGCAAACTTTATAAACCACTTAAAATGATGAAATTAGGTAATAATTCATAAAAATCTAATAAAATATTGAAATTTAAAGGGTAGAATACTTCATTTTTAATAAATCTTGTAATAACTTGGGGTAATATAATACAATAAATTAAAATCATGGTGCAAACCTTATAAATAACTTAAAATGTTGAATATAGGTAATAATTCTTAAAAATCTAATAAAATATTGAAATTTAAGGGGTTGAATACTTCATTTTTAATAAATCTTGTAATAACATGGAGTTATTAAATACAATAAATTAAAATCATGGTGCAAACCTTATACATAACTTTAAATGTTGAAAATACAAACTATATTCATAAAAATCTAATTAAGTTTTGAAATTTAAGGGGTAAATTCATAATTTTTAATAAATCTTGTAATAACTTGGGTTAATATAATACAATAAATTAAAATCATGGTGACAAACTTTATAAATTACTTAAAATGATTAAATTAGGTAATAATTCATAAAAATCTAATAAAATATTGAAATTTAAAGGGTAGAATACTTCATTTTTAATAAATCTTGTAATAACTTGGGGTAATATAATACAATAAATTAAAATCATGGTGCAAACCTTATAAATAACTTAAAATGTTGAATATAAGTAATAATTCTTAAAAATCTAATAAAATATTGAAATTTAAGGGGTTGAATACTTCATTTTTAATTAATCTTGTAATAACTTGGGGTAACATAATACAATAAATTAAAATCATGGTGCAAACCTTATACATAACTTTAAACGTTGAAAATACAAACTATATTCATAAAAATCTAATTAATTATTGAAATTTAAGGGGTAGAATACATCATTTTTAATAAATCTTGTAATAACTTGGGTTAATATACTACAGTAAATTAAAATCATGGTGGCAAACTTTATAAACCACTTAAAATGATGAAATTAGGTAATAATTCATAAAAATCTAATAAAATATTGAAATTTAAAGGGTAGAATACTTCATTTTTAATAAATCTTGTAATAACTTGGGGTAATATAATACAATAAATTAAAATCATGGTGCAAACCTTATAAATAACTTAAAATGTTGAATATAGGTAATAATTCTTAAAAATCTAATAAAATATTGAAATTTAAGGGGTAAATTCATAATTTTTAATAAATCTTGTAATAACTTGGGTTAATATAATACAATAAATTAAAATCATGGTGACAAACTTTATAAATTACTTAAAATGATTAAATTAGGTAATAATTCATAAAAATCTAATAAAATATTGAAATTTAAAGGGTAGAATACTTCATTTTTAATAAATCTTGTAATAACTTGGGGTAATATAATACAATAAATTAAAATCATGGTGCAAACCTTATAAATAACTTAAAATGTTGAATATAGGTAATAATTCTTAAAAATCTAATAAAATATTGAAATTTAAGGGGTTGAATACTTCATTTTTAATAAATCTTGTAATAACTTGGGGTAATATAATACAATAAATTAAAATCATGGTGACAAACTTTATACATAACTTAAAATGTTGAAAATACAAACTTTATTCATAAAAATCTAATTAATAATTGATATTTAAGGAGTAGAATACATCATTTTTAATAAATCTTGTAATAACTTGGGTAAATATACTACAATAAGTTAAAATCATGGCGGCAAACTTTATAAACCACTTAAAATTATGAAATTAGGTAATAATTCATAAAAATCTAATTAATTGTTGAAATTTAAGGGGTAGAATACTTCATTTTTAATAAATCTTGTAATAACATGGAGTTATTAAATACAATAAATTAAAATCATGGTGCAAACCTTATACATAACTTAAAATGTTGAAAATATAAACTTTATTCATAAAAATCTAATTAATTATTGAAATTTATGGGTTGAATATGCATTTTTAATAAATCTTGCAAAAACTTGGGGTTTTATAATACAATAAATTAAAATCATGGTGCAAACCTTATACATAACTTAAAATGTTGAAAATACAAACTTTATTCATAAAAATCTAATTAATTATTGAAAATTAAGGGGTAGAATACATCATTTTTAATAAATCTTGTAATAACTTGGGTTAATATACTACAGTAAATTAAAATCATGGTGGCAAACTTTATAAACCACTTAAAATGATGAAATTAGGTAATAATTCATAAAAATCTAATAAAATATTGAAATTTAAAGGGTAGAATACTTCATTTTTAATAAATCTTGTAATAACTTGGGGTAATATAATACAATAAATTAAAATCATGGTGCAAACCTTATAAATAACTTAAAATGTTGAATATAGGTAATAATTCTTAAAAATCTAATAAAATATTGAAATTTAAGGGGTTGAATACTTCATTTTTAATAAATCTTGTAATAACATGGAGTTATTAAATACAATAAATTAAAATCATGGTGCAAACCTTATACATAACTTTAAATGTTGAAAATACAAACTATATTCATAAAAATCTAATTAAGTTTTGGAATTTAAGGGGTAAATTCATAATTTTTAATAAATCTTGTAATAACTTGGGTTAATATAATACAATAAATTAAAATCATGGTGACAAACTTTATAAATTACTTAAAATGATTAAATTAGGTAATAATTCATAAAAATCTAATAAAATATTGAAATTTAAAGGGTAGAATACTTCATTTTTAATAAATCTTGTAATAACTTGGGGTAATATAATACAATAAATTAAAATCATGGTGCAAACCTTATAAATAACTTAAAATGTTGAATATAGGTAATAATTCTTAAAAATCTAATAAAATATTGAAATTTAAGGGGTTGAATACTTCATTTTTAATAAATCTTGTAATAACTTGGGGTAATATAATACAATAAATTAAAATCATGGTGACAAACTTTATACATAACTTAAAATGTTGAAAATACAAACTTTATTCATAAAAATCTAATTAATAATTGATATTTAAGGAGTAGAATACATCATTTTTAATAAATCTTGTAATAACTTGGGTTAATATACTACAATAAGTTAAAATCATGGCGGCAAACTTTATAAACCACTTAAAATTATGAAATTAGGTAATAATTCATAAAAATCTAATTAATTGTTGAAATTTAAGGGGTAGAATACTTCATTTTTAATAAATCTTGTAATAACATGGAGTTATTAAATACAATAAATTAAAATCATGGTGCAAACCTTATACATAACTTAAAATGTTGAAAATACAAACTTTATTCATAAAAATCTAATTAATTATTGAAATTTATGGGTTGAATATGCATTTTTAATAAATCTTGCAAAAACTTGGGGTTTTATAATACAATAATTTAAAATCATGGTGCAAACCTTATACATAACTTAAAATGTTGAAAATACAAACTTTATTCATAAAAATCTAATTAATTATTGAAAATTAAGGGGTAGAATACATCATTTTTAATAAATCTTGTAATAACTTGGGTTAATATAATACAATAAATTAAAATCATGGTGCAAACCTTATAAATAACTTAAAATGTTGAATATAAGTAATAATTCATAAAAATCTAATAAAATATTGAAATTTAAAGGGTAGAATACTTCATTTTTAATAAATCTTGTAATAACTTGGGGTAATATAATACAATAAATTAAAATCATGGTGCAAACCTTATAAATAACTTAAAATGTTGAATATAGGTAATAATTCTTAAAAATCTAATAAAATATTGAAATTTAAGGGGTAAATTCATAATTTTTAATAAATCTTGTAATAACTTGGGTTAATATAATACAATAAATTAAAATCATGGTGACAAACATTATAAATTACTTAAAATGATTAAATTAGGTAATAATTCATAAAAATCTAATAAAATATTGAAATTTAAAGGGTAGAATACTTCATTTTTAATAAATCTTGTAATAACTTGGGGTAATATAATACAATAAATTAAAATCATGGTGCAAACCTTATAAATAACTTAAAATGTTGAATATAGGTAATAATTCTTAAAAATCTAATAAAATATTGAAATTTAAGGGGTTGAATACTTCATTTTTAATAAATCTTGTATTAACTTGGGGTAATATAATACAATAAATTAAAATCATGGTGACAAACTTTATACATAACTTAAAATGTTGAAAATACAAACTTTATTCATAAAAATCTAATTAATAATTGATATTTAAGGAGTAGAATACATCATTTTTAATAAATCTTGTAATAACTTGGGTTAATATACTACAATAAGTTAAAATCATGGCGGCAAACTTTATAAACCACTTAAAATTATGAAATTAGGTAATAATTCATAAAAATCTAATTAATTGTTGAAATTTAAGGGGTAGAATACTTCATTTTTAATAAATCTTGTAATAACATGGAGTTATTAAATACAATAAATTAAAATCATGGTGCAAACCTTATACATAACTTAAAATGTTGAAAATACAAACTTTATTCATAAAAATCTAATTAATTATTGAAATTTATGGGTTGAATATGCATTTTTAATAAATCTTGCAAAAACTTGGGGTTTTATAATACAATAATTTAAAATCATGGTGCAAACCTTATACATAACTTAAAATGTTGAAAATACAAACTTTATTCATAAAAATCTAATTAATTATTGAAAATTAAGGGGTAGAATACATCATTTTTAATAAATCTTGTAATAACTTGGGTTAATATAATACAATAAATTAAAATCATGGTGCAAACCTTATAAATAACTTAAAATGTTGAATATAAGTAATAATTCTTAAAAATCTAATAAAATATTGAAATTTAAGGGGTTGAATACTTCATTTTTAATTAATCTTGTAATAACTTGGGGTAATATAATACAATAAATTAAAATCATGGTGCAAACCTTATAAATAACTTAAAATGTTGAATATAGGTAATAATTCTTAAAAATCTAATAAAATATTGAAATTTAAGGGGTTGAATACTTCATTTTTAATAAATCTTGTAATAACATGGAGTTATTAAATACAATAAATTAAAATCATGGTGCAAACCTTATACATAACTTTAAATGTTGAAAATACAAACTATATTCATAAAAATCTAATTAAGTTTTGAAATTTAAGGGGTAAATTCATAATTTTTAATAAATCTTGTAATAACTTGGGTTAATATAATACAATAAATTAAAATCATGGTGACAAACTTTATAAATTACTTAAAATGATTAAATTAGGTAATAATTCATAAAAATCTAATAAAATATTGAAATTTAAAGGGTAGAATACTTCATTTTTAATAAATCTTGTAATAACTTAGGGTAATATAATACAATAAATTAAAATCATGGTGCAAACCTTATAAATAACTTAAAATGTTGAATATAAGTAATAATTCTTAAAAATCTAATAAAATATTGAAATTTAAGGGGTTGAATACTTCATTTTTAATTAATCTTGTAATAACTTGGGGTAACATAATACAATAAATTAAAATCATGGTGACAAACTTTATACATAACTTAAAATGTTGAAAATACAAACTTTATTCATAAAAATCTAATTAATAATTGATATTTAAGGAGTAGAATACATCATTTTTAATAAATCTTGTAATAACTTGGGTTAATATACTACAATAAGTTAAAATCATGGCGGTAAACTTTATAAACCACTTAAAATTATGAAATTAGGTAATAATTCATAAAAATCTAATTAATTGTTGAAATTTAAGGGGTAGAATACTTCATTTTTAATAAATCTTGTAATAACATGGAGTTATTAAATACAATAAATTAAAATCATGGTGCAAACCTTATACATAACTTTAAACGTTGAAAATACAAACTATATTCATAAAAATCTAATTAATTATTGAAATTTATGGGTTGAATATGCATTTTTAATAAATCTTGCAAAAACTTGGGGTTTTATAATACAATAAATTAAAATCATGGTGCAAACCTTATACATAACTTAAAATGTTGAAAATACAAACTTTATTCATAAAAATCTAATTAATTATTGAAAATTAAGGGGTAGAATACATCATTTTTAATAAATCTTGTAATAACTTGGGTTAATATACTACAGTAAATTAAAATCATGGTGGCAAACTTTATAAACCACTTAAAATGATGAAATTAGGTAATAATTCATAAAAATCTAATAAAATATTGAAATTTAAAGGGTAGAATACTTCATTTTTAATAAATCTTGTAATAACTTGGGGTAATATAATACAATAAATTAAAATCATGGTGCAAACCTTATAAATAACTTAAAATGTTGAATATAGGTAATAATTCTTAAAAATCTAATAAAATATTGAAATTTAAGGGGTAAATTCATAATTTTTAATAAATCTTGTAATAACTTGGGTTAATATAATACAATAAATTAAAATCATGGTGACAAACTTTATAAATTACTTAAAATGATTAAATTAGGTAATAATTCATAAAAATCTAATAAAATATTGAAATTTAAAGGGTAGAATACTTCATTTTTAATAAATCTTGTAATAACTTGGGGTAATATAATACAATAAATTAAAATCATGGTGCAAACCTTATAAATAACTTAAAATGTTGAATATAGGTAATAATTCTTAAAAATCTAATAAAATATTGAAATTTAAGGGGTTGAATACTTCATTTTTAATAAATCTTGTAATAACTTGGGGTAATATAATACAATAAATTAAAATCATGGTGACAAACTTTATACATAACTTAAAATGTTGAAAATACAAACTTTATTCATAAAAATCTAATTAATAATTGATATTTAAGGAGTAGAATACATCATTTTTAATAAATCTTGTAATAACTTGGGTTAATATACTACAATAAGTTAAAATCATGGCGGCAAACTTTATAAACCACTTAAAATTATGAAATTAGGTAATAATTCATAAAAATCTAATTAATTGTTGAAATTTAAGGGGTAGAATACTTCATTTTTAATAAATCTTGTAATAACATGGAGTTATTAAATACAATAAATTAAAATCATGGTGCAAACCTTATACATAACTTAAAATGTTGAAAATACAAACTTTATTCATAAAAATCTAATTAATTATTGAAATTTACGGGTTGAATATGCATTTTTAATAAATCTTGCAAAAACTTGGGGTTTTATAATACAATAATTTAAAATCATGGTGCAAACCTTATACATAACTTAAAATGTTGAAAATACAAACTTTATTCATAAAAATCTAATTAATTATTGAAAATTAAGGGGTAGAATACATCATTTTTAATAAATCTTGTAATAACTTGGGTTAATATAATACAATAAATTAAAATCATGGTGCAAACCTTATAAATAACTTAAAATGTTGAATATAAGTAATAATTCTTAAAAATCTAATAAAATATTGAAATTTAAGGGGTTGAATACTTCATTTTTAATTAATCTTGTAATAACTTGGGGTAACATAATACAATAAATTAAAATCATGGTGACAAACTTTATACATAACTTAAAATGTTGAAAATACAAACTTTATTCATAAAAATCTAATTAATAATTGATATTTAAGGAGTAGAATACATCATTTTTAATAAATCTTGTAATAACTTGGGTTAATATACTACAATAAGTTAAAATCATGGCGGCAAACTTTATAAACCACTTAAAATTATGAAATTAGGTAATAATTCATAAAAATCTAATTAATTGTTGAAATTTAAGGGGTAGAATACTTCATTTTTAATAAATCTTGTAATAACATGGAGTTATTAAATACAATAAATTAAAATCATGGTGCAAACCTTATACATAACTTTAAACGTTGAAAATACAAACTATATTCATAAAAATCTAATTAATTATTGAAATTTATGGGTTGAATATGCATTTTTAATAAATCTTGCAAAAACTTGGGGTTTTATAATACAATAAATTAAAATCATGGTGCAAACCTTATACATAACTTAAAATGTTGAAAATACAAACTTTATTCATAAAAATCTAATTAATTATTGAAAATTAAGGGGTAGAATACATCATTTTTAATAAATCTTGTAATAACTTGGGTTAATATACTACAGTAAATTAAAATCATGGTGGCAAACTTTATAAACCACTTAAAATGATGAAATTAGGTAATAATTCATAAAAATCTAATAAAATATTGAAATTTAAAGGGTAGAATACTTCATTTTTAATAAATCTTGTAATAACTTGGGGTAATATAATACAATAAATTAAAATCATGGTGCAAACCTTATAAATAACTTAAAATGTTGAATATAGGTAATAATTCTTAAAAATCTAATAAAATATTGAAATTTAAGGGGTAAATTCATAATTTTTAATAAATCTTGTAATAACTTGGGTTAATATAATACAATAAATTAAAATCATGGTGACAAACTTTATAAATTACTTAAAATGATTAAATTAGGTAATAATTCATAAAAATCTAATAAAATATTGAAATTTAAAGGGTAGAATACTTCATTTTTAATAAATCTTGTAATAACTTGGGGTAATATAATACAATAAATTAAAATCATGGTGCAAACCTTATAAATAACTTAAAATGTTGAATATAGGTAATAATTCTTAAAAATCTAATAAAATATTGAAATTTAAGGGGTTGAATACTTCATTTTTAATAAATCTTGTAATAACTTGGGGTAATATAATACAATAAATTAAAATCATGGTGACAAACTTTATACATAACTTAAAATGTTGAAAATACAAACTTTATTCATAAAAATCTAATTAATAATTGATATTTAAGGAGTAGAATACATCATTTTTAATAAATCTTGTAATAACTTGGGTTAATATACTACAATAAGTTAAAATCATGGCGGCAAACTTTATAAACCACTTAAAATTATGAAATTAGGTAATAATTCATAAAAATCTAATTAATTGTTGAAATTTAAGGGGTAGAATACTTCATTTTTAATAAATCTTGTAATAACATGGAGTTATTAAATACAATAAATTAAAATCATGGTGCAAACCTTATACATAACTTAAAATGTTGAAAATACAAACTTTATTCATAAAAATCTAATTAATTATTGAAAATTAAGGGGTAGAATACATCATTTTTAATAAATCTTGTAATAACTTGGGTTAATATAATACAATAAATTAAAATCATGGTGCAAACCTTATAAATAACTTAAAATGTTGAATATAAGTAATAATTCTTAAAAATCTAATAAAATATTGAAATTTAAGGGGTTGAATACTTCATTTTTAATTAATCTTGTAATAACTTGGGGTAATATAATACAATAAATTAAAATCATGGTGCAAACCTTATAAATAACTTAAAATGTTGAATATAGGTAATAATTCTTAAAAATCTAATAAAATATTGAAATTTAAGGGGTTGAATACTTCATTTTTAATAAATCTTGTAATAACATGGAGTTATTAAATACAATAAATTAAAATCATGGTGCAAACCTTATACATAACTTTAAATGTTGAAAATACAAACTATATTCATAAAAATCTAATTAAGTTTTGAAATTTAAGGGGTAAATTCATAATTTTTAATAAATCTTGTAATAACTTGGGTTAATATAATACAATAAATTAAAATCATGGTGACAAACTTTATAAATTACTTAAAATGATTAAATTAGGTAATAATTCATAAAAATCTAATAAAATATTGAAATTTAAAGGGTAGAATACTTCATTTTTAATAAATCTTGTAATAACTTAGGGTAATATAATACAATAAATTAAAATCATGGTGCAAACCTTATAAATAACTTAAAATGTTGAATATAAGTAATAATTCTTAAAAATCTAATAAAATATTGAAATTTAAGGGGTTGAATACTTCATTTTTAATTAATCTTGTAATAACTTGGGGTAACATAATACAATAAATTAAAATCATGGTGACAAACTTTATACATAACTTAAAATGTTGAAAATACAAACTTTATTCATAAAAATCTAATTAATAATTGATATTTAAGGAGTAGAATACATCATTTTTAATAAATCTTGTAATAACTTGGGTTAATATACTACAATAAGTTAAAATCATGGCGGTAAACTTTATAAACCACTTAAAATTATGAAATTAGGTAATAATTCATAAAAATCTAATTAATTGTTGAAATTTAAGGGGTAGAATACTTCATTTTTAATAAATCTTGTAATAACATGGAGTTATTAAATACAATAAATTAAAATCATGGTGCAAACCTTATACATAACTTTAAACGTTGAAAATACAAACTATATTCATAAAAATCTAATTAATTATTGAAATTTATGGGTTGAATATGCATTTTTAATAAATCTTGCAAAAACTTGGGGTTTTATAATACAATAAATTAAAATCATGGTGCAAACCTTATACATAACTTAAAATGTTGAAAATACAAACTTTATTCATAAAAATCTAATTAATTATTGAAAATTAAGGGGTAGAATACATCATTTTTAATAAATCTTGTAATAACTTGGGTTAATATACTACAGTAAATTAAAATCATGGTGGCAAACTTTATAAACCACTTAAAATGATGAAATTAGGTAATAATTCATAAAAATCTAATAAAATATTGAAATTTAAAGGGTAGAATACTTCATTTTTAATAAATCTTGTAATAACTTGGGGTAATATAATACAATAAATTAAAATCATGGTGCAAACCTTATAAATAACTTAAAATGTTGAATATAGGTAATAATTCTTAAAAATCTAATAAAATATTGAAATTTAAGGGGTAAATTCATAATTTTTAATAAATCTTGTAATAACTTGGGTTAATATAATACAATAAATTAAAATCATGGTGACAAACTTTATAAATTACTTAAAATGATTAAATTAGGTAATAATTCATAAAAATCTAATAAAATATTGAAATTTAAAGGGTAGAATACTTCATTTTTAATAAATCTTGTAATAACTTGGGGTAATATAATACAATAAATTAAAATCATGGTGCAAACCTTATAAATAACTTAAAATGTTGAATATAGGTAATAATTCTTAAAAATCTAATAAAATATTGAAATTTAAGGGGTTGAATACTTCATTTTTAATAAATCTTGTAATAACTTGGGGTAATATAATACAATAAATTAAAATCATGGTGACAAACTTTATACATAACTTAAAATGTTGAAAATACAAACTTTATTCATAAAAATCTAATTAATAATTGATATTTAAGGAGTAGAATACATCATTTTTAATAAATCTTGTAATAACTTGGGTTAATATACTACAATAAGTTAAAATCATGGCGGCAAACTTTATAAACCACTTAAAATTATGAAATTAGGTAATAATTCATAAAAATCTAATTAATTGTTGAAATTTAAGGGGTAGAATACTTCATTTTTAATAAATCTTGTAATAACATGGAGTTATTAAATACAATAAATTAAAATCATGGTGCAAACCTTATACATAACTTAAAATGTTGAAAATACAAACTTTATTCATAAAAATCTAATTAATTATTGAAATTTATGGGTTGAATATGCATTTTTAATAAATCTTGCAAAAACTTGGGGTTTTATAATACAATAATTTAAAATCATGGTGCAAACCTTATACATAACTTAAAATGTTGAAAATACAAACTTTATTCATAAAAATCTAATTAATTATTGAAAATTAAGGGGTAGAATACATCATTTTTAATAAATCTTGTAATAACTTGGGTTAATATAATACAATAAATTAAAATCATGGTGCAAACCTTATAAATAACTTAAAATGTTGAATATAAGTAATAATTCTTAAATATCTAATAAAATATTGAAATTTAAGGGGTTGAATACTTCATTTTTAATTAATCTTGTAATAACTTGGGGTAACATAATACAATAAATTAAAATCATGGTGACAAACTTTATACATAACTTAAAATGTTGAAAATACAAACTTTATTCATAAAAATCTAATTAATAATTGATATTTAAGGAGTAGAATACATCATTTTTAATAAATCTTGTAATAACTTGGGTTAATATACTACAATAAGTTAAAATCATGGCGGCAAACTTTATAAACCACTTAAAATTATGAAATTAGGTAATAATTCATAAAAATCTAATTAATTGTTGAAATTTAAGGGGTAGAATACTTCATTTTTAATAAATCTTGTAATAACATGGAGTTATTAAATACAATAAATTAAAATCATGGTGCAAACCTTATACATAACTTTAAACGTTGAAAATACAAACTATATTCATAAAAATCTAATTAATTATTGAAATTTATGGGTTGAATATGCATTTTTAATAAATCTTGCAAAAACTTGGGGTTTTATAATACAATAAATTAAAATCATGGTGCAAACCTTATACATAACTTAAAATGTTGAAAATACAAACTTTATTCATAAAAATCTAATTAATTATTGAAAATTAAGGGGTAGAATACATCATTTTTAATAAATCTTGTAATAACTTGGGTTAATATACTACAGTAAATTAAAATCATGGTGGCAAACTTTATAAACCACTTAAAATGATGAAATTAGGTAATAATTCATAAAAATCTAATAAAATATTGAAATTTAAAGGGTAGAATACTTCATTTTTAATAAATCTTGTAATAACTTGGGGTAATATAATACAATAAATTAAAATCATGGTGCAAACCTTATAAATAACTTAAAATGTTGAATATAGGTAATAATTCTTAAAAATCTAATAAAATATTGAAATTTAAGGGGTAAATTCATAATTTTTAATAAATCTTGTAATAACTTGGGTTAATATAATACAATAAATTAAAATCATGGTGACAAACTTTATAAATTACTTAAAATGATTAAATTAGGTAATAATTCATAAAAATCTAATAAAATATTGAAATTTAAAGGGTAGAATACTTCATTTTTAATAAATCTTGTAATAACTTGGGGTAATATAATACAATAAATTAAAATCATGGTGCAAACCTTATAAATAACTTAAAATGTTGAATATAGGTAATAATTCTTAAAAATCTAATAAAATATTGAAATTTAAGGGGTTGAATACTTCATTTTTAATAAATCTTGTAATAACTTGGGGTAATATAATACAATAAATTAAAATCATGGTGACAAACTTTATACATAACTTAAAATGTTGAAAATACAAACTTTATTCATAAAAATCTAATTAATAATTGATATTTAAGGAGTAGAATACATCATTTTTAATAAATCTTGTAATAACTTGGGTTAATATACTACAATAAGTTAAAATCATGGCGGCAAACTTTATAAACCACTTAAAATTATGAAATTAGGTAATAATTCATAAAAATCTAATTAATTGTTGAAATTTAAGGGGTAGAATACTTCATTTTTAATAAATCTTGTAATAACATGGAGTTATTAAATACAATAAATTAAAATCATGGTGCAAACCTTATACGTAACTTAAAATGTTGAAAATACAAACTTTATTCATAAAAATCTAATTAATTATTGAAATTTATGGGTTGAATATGCATTTTTAATAAATCTTGCAAAAACTTGGGGTTTTATAATACAATAATTTAAAATCATGGTGCAAACCTTATACATAACTTAAAATGTTGAAAATACAAACTTTATTCATAAAAATCTAATTAATTATTGAAAATTAAGGGGTAGAATACATCATTTTTAATAAATCTTGTAATAACTTGGGTTAATATAATACAATAAATTAAAATCATGGTGCAAACCTTATACATAACTTAAAATGTTGAAAATACAAACTTTATTCATAAAAATCTAATTAATTATTGAAAATTAAGGGGTAGAATACATCATTTTTAATAAATCTTGTAATAACTTGGGTTAATATACTACAGTAAATTAAAATCATGGTGGCAAACTTTATAAACCACTTAAAATGATGAAATTAGGTAATAATTCATAAAAATCTAATAAAATATTGAAATTTAAAGGGTAGAATACTTCATTTTTAATAAATCTTGTAATAACTTGGGGTAATATAATACAATAAATTAAAATCATGGTGCAAACCTTATAAATAACTTAAAATGTTGAATATAGGTAATAATTCTTAAAAATCTAATAAAATATTGAAATTTAAGGGGTAGAATACTTCATTTTTAATAAATCTTGTAATAACATGGAGTTATTAAATACAATAAATTAAAATCATGGTGCAAACCTTATACATAACTTAAAATGTTGAAAATACAAACTTTATTCATAAAAATCTAATTAATTATTGAAATTTATGGGTTGAATATGCATTTTTAATAAATCTTGCAAAAACTTGGGGTTTTATAATACAATAATTTAAAATCATGGTGCAAACCTTATACATAACTTAAAATGTTGAAAATACAAACTTTATTCATAAAAATCTAATTAATTATTGAAAATTAAGGGGTAGAATACATCATTTTTAATAAATCTTGTAATAACTTGGGGTAATATAATACAATAAATTAAAATCATGGTGCAAACCTTATAAATAACTTAAAATGTTGAATATAGGTAATAATTCTTAAAAATCTAATAAAATATTGAAATTTAAGGGGTTGAATACTTCATTTTTAATAAATCTTGTAATAACTTGGGGTAATATAATACAATAAATTAAAATCATGGTGACAAACTTTATACATAACTTAAAATGTTGAAAATACAAACTTTATTCATAAAAATCTAATTAATAATTGATATTTAAGGAGTAGAATACATCATTTTTAATAAATCTTGTAATAACTTGGGTTAATATACTACAATAAGTTAAAATCATGGCGGCAAACTTTATAAACCACTTAAAATTATGAAATTAGGTAATAATTCATAAAAATCTAATTAATTGTTGAAATTTAAGGGGTAGAATACTTCATTTTTAATAAATCTTGTAATAACATGGAGTTATTAAATACAATAAATTAAAATCATGGTGCAAACCTTATACATAACTTAAAATGTTGAAAATACAAACTTTATTCATAAAAATCTAATTAATTATTGAAATTTATGGGTTGAATATGCATTTTTAATAAATCTTGCAAAAACTTGGGGTTTTATAATACAATAATTTAAAATCATGGTGCAAACCTTATACATAACTTAAAATGTTGAAAATACAAACTTTATTCATAAAAATCTAATTAATTATTGAAAATTAAGGGGTAGAATACATCATTTTTAATAAATCTTGTAATAACTTGGGTTAATATAATACAATAAATTAAAATCATGGTGCAAACCTTATAAATAACTTAAAATGTTGAATATAAGTAATAATTCTTAAATATCTAATAAAATATTGAAATTTAAGGGGTTGAATACTTCATTTTTAATTAATCTTGTAATAACTTGGGGTAACATAATACAATAAATTAAAATCATGGTGACAAACTTTATACATAACTTAAAATGTTGAAAATACAAACTTTATTCATAAAAATCTAATTAATAATTGATATTTAAGGAGTAGAATACATCATTTTTAATAAATCTTGTAATAACTTGGGTTAATATACTACAATAAGTTAAAATCATGGCGGCAAACTTTATAAACCACTTAAAATTATGAAATTAGGTAATAATTCATAAAAATCTAATTAATTGTTGAAATTTAAGGGGTAGAATACTTCATTTTTAATAAATCTTGTAATAACATGGAGTTATTAAATACAATAAATTAAAATCATGGTGCAAACCTTATACATAACTTTAAACGTTGAAAATACAAACTATATTCATAAAAATCTAATTAATTATTGAAATTTATGGGTTGAATATGCATTTTTAATAAATCTTGCAAAAACTTGGGGTTTTATAATACAATAAATTAAAATCATGGTGCAAACCTTATACATAACTTAAAATGTTGAAAATACAAACTTTATTCATAAAAATCTAATTAATTATTGAAAATTAAGGGGTAGAATACATCATTTTTAATAAATCTTGTAATAACTTGGGTTAATATACTACAGTAAATTAAAATCATGGTGGCAAACTTTATAAACCACTTAAAATGATGAAATTAGGTAATAATTCATAAAAATCTAATAAAATATTGAAATTTAAAGGGTAGAATACTTCATTTTTAATAAATCTTGTAATAACTTGGGGTAATATAATACAATAAATTAAAATCATGGTGCAAACCTTATAAATAACTTAAAATGTTGAATATAGGTAATAATTCTTAAAAATCTAATAAAATATTGAAATTTAAGGGGTAAATTCATAATTTTTAATAAATCTTGTAATAACTTGGGTTAATATAATACAATAAATTAAAATCATGGTGACAAACTTTATAAATTACTTAAAATGATTAAATTAGGTAATAATTCATAAAAATCTAATAAAATATTGAAATTTAAAGGGTAGAATACTTCATTTTTAATAAATCTTGTAATAACTTGGGGTAATATAATACAATAAATTAAAATCATGGTGCAAACCTTATAAATAACTTAAAATGTTGAATATAGGTAATAATTCTTAAAAATCTAATAAAATATTGAAATTTAAGGGGTTGAATACTTCATTTTTAATAAATCTTGTAATAACTTGGGGTAATATAATACAATAAATTAAAATCATGGTGACAAACTTTATACATAACTTAAAATGTTGAAAATACAAACTTTATTCATAAAAATCTAATTAATAATTGATATTTAAGGAGTAGAATACATCATTTTTAATAAATCTTGTAATAACTTGGGTTAATATACTACAATAAGTTAAAATCATGGCGGCAAACTTTATAAACCACTTAAAATTATGAAATTAGGTAATAATTCATAAAAATCTAATTAATTGTTGAAATTTAAGGGGTAGAATACTTCATTTTTAATAAATCTTGTAATAACATGGAGTTATTAAATACAATAAATTAAAATCATGGTGCAAACCTTATACGTAACTTAAAATGTTGAAAATACAAACTTTATTCATAAAAATCTAATTAATTATTGAAATTTATGGGTTGAATATGCATTTTTAATAAATCTTGCAAAAACTTGGGGTTTTATAATACAATAATTTAAAATCATGGTGCAAACCTTATACATAACTTAAAATGTTGAAAATACAAACTTTATTCATAAAAATCTAATTAATTATTGAAAATTAAGGGGTAGAATACATCATTTTTAATAAATCTTGTAATAACTTGGGTTAATATAATACAATAAATTAAAATCATGGTGCAAACCTTATACATAACTTAAAATGTTGAAAATACAAACTTTATTCATAAAAATCTAATTAATTATTGAAAATTAAGGGGTAGAATACATCATTTTTAATAAATCTTGTAATAACTTGGGTTAATATACTACAGTAAATTAAAATCATGGTGGCAAACTTTATAAACCACTTAAAATGATGAAATTAGGTAATAATTCATAAAAATCTAATAAAATATTGAAATTTAAAGGGTAGAATACTTCATTTTTAATAAATCTTGTAATAACTTGGGGTAATATAATACAATAAATTAAAATCATGGTGCAAACCTTATAAATAACTTAAAATGTTGAATATAGGTAATAATTCTTAAAAATCTAATAAAATATTGAAATTTAAGGGGTAGAATACTTCATTTTTAATAAATCTTGTAATAACATGGAGTTATTAAATACAATAAATTAAAATCATGGTGCAAACCTTATACATAACTTAAAATGTTGAAAATACAAACTTTATTCATAAAAATCTAATTAATTATTGAAATTTATGGGTTGAATATGCATTTTTAATAAATCTTGCAAAAACTTGGGGTTTTATAATACAATAATTTAAAATCATGGTGCAAACCTTATACATAACTTAAAATGTTGAAAATACAAACTTTATTCATAAAAATCTAATTAATTATTGAAAATTAAGGGGTAGAATACATCATTTTTAATAAATCTTGTAATAACTTGGGTTAATATAATACAATAAATTAAAATCATGGTGCAAACCTTATAAATAACTTAAAATGTTGAATATAAGTAATAATTCTTAAATATCTAATAAAATATTGAAATTTAAGGGGTTGAATACTTCATTTTTAATTAATCTTGTAATAACTTGGGGTAACATAATACAATAAATTAAAATCATGGTGACAAACTTTATACATAACTTAAAATGTTGAAAATACAAACTTTATTCATAAAAATCTAATTAATTATTGAAATTTATGGGTTGAATATGCATTTTTAATAAATCTTGCAAAAACTTGGGGTTTTATAATACAATAATTTAAAATCATGGTGCAAACCTTATACATAACTTAAAATGTTGAAAATACAAACTTTATTCATAAAAATCTAATTAATTATTGAAAATTAAGGGGTAGAATACATCATTTTTAATAAATCTTGTAATAACTTGGGTTAATATAATACAATAAATTAAAATCATGGTGCAAACCTTAAACATAACTTAAAATGTTGAAAATACAAACTTTATTCATAAAAATCTAATTAATTATTGAAAATTAAGGGGTAGAATACATCATTTTTAATAAATCTTGTAATAACTTGGGTTAATATACTACAGTAAATTAAAATCATGGTGGCAAACTTTATAAACCACTTAAAATGATGAAATTAGGTAATAATTCATAAAAATCTAATAAAATATTGAAATTTAAAGGGTAGAATACTTCATTTTTAATAAATCTTGTAATAACTTGGGGTAATATAATACAATAAATTAAAATCATGGTGCAAACCTTATAAATAACTTAAAATGTTGAATATAGGTAATAATTCTTAAAAATCTAATAAAATATTGAAATTTAAGGGGTAGAATACTTCATTTTTAATAAATCTTGTAATAACATGGAGTTATTAAATACAATAAATTAAAATCATGGTGCAAACCTTATACATAACTTAAAATGTTGAAAATACAAACTTTATTCATAAAAATCTAATTAATTATTGAAATTTATGGGTTGAATATGCATTTTTAATAAATCTTGCAAAAACTTGGGGTTTTATAATACAATAATTTAAAATCATGGTGCAAACCTTATACATAACTTAAAATGTTGAAAATACAAACTTTATTCATAAAAATCTAATTAATTATTGAAAATTAAGGGGTAGAATACATCATTTTTAATAAATCTTGTAATAACTTGGGTTAATATAATACAATAAATTAAAATCATGGTGCAAACCTTATAAATAACTTAAAATGTTGAATATAAGTAATAATTCTTAAATATCTAATAAAATATTGAAATTTAAGGGGTTGAATACTTCATTTTTAATTAATCTTGTAATAACTTGGGGTAACATAATACAATAAATTAAAATCATGGTGACAAACTTTATACATAACTTAAAATGTTGAAAATACAAACTTTATTCATAAAAATCTAATTAATAATTGATATTTAAGGAGTAAAATACATCATTTTTAATAAATCTTGTAATAACTTGGGTTAATATACTACAATAAGTTAAAATCATGGCGGCAAACTTTATAAACCACTTAAAATTATGAAATTAGGTAATAATTCATAAAAATCTAATTAATTGTTGAAATTTAAGGGGTAGAATACTTCATTTTTAATAAATCTTGTAATAACATGGAGTTATTAAATACAATAAATTAAAATCATGGTGCAAACCTTATACATAACTTTAAACGTTGAAAATACAAACTATATTCATAAAAATCTAATTAATTATTGAAATTTATGGGTTGAATATGCATTTTTAATAAATCTTGCAAAAACTTGGGGTTTTATAATACAATAAATTAAAATCATGGTGCAAACCTTATACATAACTTAAAATGTTGAAAATACAAACTTTATTCATAAAAATCTAATTAATTATTGAAAATTAAGGGGTAGAATACATCATTTTTAATAAATCTTGTAATAACTTGGGTTAATATACTACAGTAAATTAAAATCATGGTGGCAAACTTTATAAACCACTTAAAATGATGAAATTAGGTAATAATTCATAAAAATCTAATAAAATATTGAAATTTAAAGGGTAGAATACTTCATTTTTAATAAATCTTGTAATAACTTGGGGTAATATAATACAATAAATTAAAATCATGGTGCAAACCTTATAAATAACTTAAAATGTTGAATATAGGTAATAATTCTTAAAAATCTAATAAAATATTGAAATTTAAGGGGTAAATTCATAATTTTTAATAAATCTTGTAATAACTTGGGTTAATATAATACAATAAATTAAAATCATGGTGACAAACTTTATAAATTACTTAAAATGATTAAATTAGGTAATAATTCATAAAAATCTAATAAAATATTGAAATTTAAAGGGTAGAATACTTCATTTTTAATAAATCTTGTAATAACTTGGGGTAATATAATACAATAAATTAAAATCATGGTGCAAACCTTATAAATAACTTAAAATGTTGAATATAGGTAATAATTCTTAAAAATCTAATAAAATATTGAAATTTAAGGGGTTGAATACTTCATTTTTAATAAATCTTGTAATAACTTGGGGTAATATAATACAATAAATTAAAATCATGGTGACAAACTTTATACATAACTTAAAATGTTGAAAATACAAACTTTATTCATAAAAATCTAATTAATAATTGATATTTAAGGAGTAGAATACATCATTTTTAATAAATCTTGTAATAACTTGGGTTAATATACTACAATAAGTTAAAATCATGGCGGCAAACTTTATAAACCACTTAAAATTATGAAATTAGGTAATAATTCATAAAAATCTAATTAATTGTTGAAATTTAAGGGGTAGAATACTTCATTTTTAATAAATCTTGTAATAACATGGAGTTATTAAATACAATAAATTAAAATCATGGTGCAAACCTTATACATAACTTAAAATGTTGAAAATACAAACTTTATTCATAAAAATCTAATTAATTATTGAAATTTATGGGTTGAACATGCATTTTTAATAAATCTTGCAAAAACTTGGGGTTTTATAATACAATAATTTAAAATCATGGTGCAAACCTTATACATAACTTAAAATGTTGAAAATACAAACTTTATTCATAAAAATCTAATTAATTATTGAAAATTAAGGGGTAGAATACATCATTTTTAATAAATCTTGTAATAACTTGGGTTAATATAATACAATAAATTAAAATCATGGTGCAAACCTTATAAATAACTTAAAATGTTGAATATAAGTAATAATTCTTAAAAATCTAATAAAATATTGAAATTTAAGGGGTTGAATACTTCATTTTTAATTAATCTTGTAATAACTTGGGGTAATATAATACAATAAATTAAAATCATGGTGCAAACCTTATAAATAACTTAAAATGTTGAATATAAGTAATAATTCTTAAAAATCTAATAAAATATTGAAATTTAAGGGGTTGAATACTTCATTTTTAATTAATCTTGTAATAACTTGGGGTAACATAATACAATAAATTAAAATCATGGTGACAAACTTTATACATAACTTAAAATGTTGAAAATACAAACTTTATTCATAAAAATCTAATTAATAATTGATATTTAAGGAGTAGAATACATCATTTTTAATAAATCTTGTAATAACTTGGGTTAATATACTACAATAAGTTAAAATCATGGCGGCAAACTTTATAAACCACTTAAAATTATGAAATTAGGTAATAATTCATAAAAATCTAATTAATTGTTGAAATTTAAGGGGTAGAATACTTCATTTTTAATAAATCTTGTAATAACATGGAGTTATTAAATACAATAAATTAAAATCATGGTGCAAACCTTATACATAACTTTAAACGTTGAAAATACAAACTATATTCATAAAAATCTAATTAATTATTGAAATTTATGGGTTGAATATGCATTTTTAATAAATCTTGCAAAAACTTGGGGTTTTATAATACAATAAATTAAAATCATGGTGCAAACCTTATACATAACTTAAAATGTTGAAAATACAAACTTTATTCATAAAAATCTAATTAATTATTGAAAATTAAGGGGTAGAATACTTCATTTTTATAAATCTTGTAATAACTTGGGGTAATATAATACAATAAATTAAAATCATGGTGACAAACTTTATACATAACTTTAAACGTTTAAAATACAAACTATATTCATAAAAATCTAATTAATTATTGAAATTTAAGGAGTAGAATATGCATTTTTAATAAATCTTGTAATAACTTGGGTTAATATACTACAATAAATTAAAATCATGGTGGCAAACTTTATAAACCACTTTAAATTAAGAAATTAGGTAATAATTCATAAAAATCTAATTAATTGTTGAAATTTAAGGGGTAGAATACTTCATTTTTTATAAATCTTGTAATAACATGGGGTGTTATCATACAATAAACTTAATACATTACTTAAAATGTTGAAAATACAAACTTTATTCATAAAAATTTAATTAATAATTGAAATTTAAGGGGTAGAATACATCATTTTTAATAAATCTTGTAATAACATGGAGTTATTAAATACAATAAATTAAAATCATGGTGCAAACCTTATAAATAACTTAAAATGTTGAAAATACAAACTTTTTTCATAAAAATCTAGTAAATTATTGAAATTTAAGGGGTAGAATACATCATTTTTATTAAATCTTGTAATAACATGGGGTTATATAATACAATTAATTATTATCATGGTGGTAAACCTTATAAATCACTTAAAAATATGAAATTAGGTAATAATTCATAAAAATCTAATTTATTGTTGAAATTTAAGGGGTAGAATACATCATTTTTAATAAATCTTGTAATAACTTGGGTTAATATACTACAATAAATTAAAATCATGGTGGCAAACTTTATAAATCACTTAAAATGATGAAATTAGGTAATAATTCATAAAAATCTAATTAATTATTGAAATTTAAGGGGTAGAATACAACATTTTTAATAAATCTTGTAATAAATTGGGTTAATATACTACAATAAATTAAAATCATGGTGGCAAACTTTATAAACCACTTAAAATTATGAAATTAGGTAATAATTCATAAAAATCTAATTAATTGTTGAAATTTAAGGGGTAGAATACTTCATTTTTAATAAATCTTGTAATAACATGGAGTTATTAAATACAATAAATTAAAATCATGGTGCAAACCTTATACATAACTTTAAATGTTGAAAATAAAAACTATATTCATAAAAATCTAATTAAGTTTTGAAATTTAAGGGGTAAATTCATAATTTTTAATAAATCTTGTAATAACTTGGGTTAATATAATACAATAAATTAAAATCATGGTGACAAACTTTATAAATTACTTAAAATGATTAAATTAGGTAATAATTCATAAAAATCTAATAAAATATTGAAATTTAAAGGGTAGAATACTTCATTTTTAATAAATCTTGTAATAACTTGGGGTAATATAATACAATAAATTAAAATCATGGTGCAAACCTTATAAATAACTTAAAATGTTGAATATAGGTAATAATTCTTAAAAATCTAATAAAATATTGAAATTTAAGGGGTTGAATACTTCATTTTTAATAAATCTTGTAATAACTTGGGGTAATATAATACAATAAATTAAAATCATGGTGACAAACTTTATACATAACTTAAAATGTTGAAAATACAAACTTTATTCATAAAAATCTAATTAATAATTGATATTTAAGGAGTAGAATACATCATTTTTAATAAATCTTGTAATAACTTGGGTTAATATACTACAATAAGTTAAAATCATGGCGGCAAACTTTATAAACCACTTAAAATTATGAAATTACGTAATAATTCATAAAAATCTAATTAATTGTTGAAATTTAAGGGGTAGAATACTTCATTTTTAATAAATCTTGTAATAACATGGAGTTATTAAATACAATAATTTAAAATCATGGTGCAAACCTTATACATAACTTAAAATGTTGAAAATACAAACTTTATTCATAAAAATCTAATTAATTATTGAAAATTAAGGGGTAGAATACATCATTTTTAATAAATCTTGTAATAACTTGGGTTAATATAATACAATAAATTAAAATCATTGTGACAAACTTTATAAATTACTTAAAATGTTTAAATTAGGTAATAATTCATAAAAATCTAATAAAATATTGAAATTTAAAGGGTAGAATACTTCATTTTTAATAAATCTTGTAATAACTTGGGGTAATATAATACAATAAATTAAAATCATGGTGCAAACCTTATAAATAACTTAAAATGTTGAATATAAGTAATAATTCTTAAAAATCTAATAAAATATTGAAATTTAAGGGGTTGAATACTTCATTTTTAATTAATCTTGTAATAACTTGGGGTAACATAATACAATAAATTAAAATCATGGTGACAAACTTTATACATAACTTAAAATGTTGAAAATACACACTTTATTCATAAAAATCTAATTAATAATTGATATTTAAGGAGTAGAATACATCATTTTTAATAAATCTTGTAATAACTTGGGTTAATATACTACAATAAGTTAAAATCATGGCGGCAAACTTTATAAACCACTTAAAATTATGAAATTAGGTAATAATTCATAAAAATCTAATTAATTGTTGAAATTTAAGGGGTAGAATACTTCATTTTTAATAAATCTTGTAATAACATGGAGTTATTAAATACAATAAATTAAAATCATGGTGCAAACCTTATACATAACTTTAAACGTTGAAAATACAGACTATATTCATAAAAATCTAATTAATTATTGAAATTTAAGGAGTAGAATATGCATTTTTAATAAATCTTGTAATAACTTGGGTTAATATACTACAATAAATTAAAATCATGGTGGCAAACTTTATAAACCACTTTAAATTAAGAAATTAGGTAATAATTCATAAAAATCTAATTAATTGTTGAAATTTAAGGGGTAGAATACTTCATTTTTTATAAATCTTGTAATAACATGGGGTGTTATCATACAATAAACTTAATACATTACTTAAAATGTTGAAAATACAAACTTTATTCATAAAAATTTAATTAATAATTGAAATTTAAGAGGTAGAATACATCATTTTTAATAAATCTTGTAATAACATGGAGTTATTAAATACAATAAATTAAAATCATGGTGCAAACCTTATACATAACTTTAAACGTTGAAAATACAAACTATATTCATAATAATCTAATTAATTATTGAAATTTAAGGGGTTGAATATGCATTTTTAATATATCTTGCAAAAACTTGGGGTTTTATAATACAATAAATTAAAATCATGGTGCAAACCTTATAAATAACTTAAAATGTTGAAAATACAAACTTTTTTCATAAAAATCTAGTAAATTATTGAAATTTAAGGGGTAGAATACATCATTTTTATTAAATCTTGTAATAACATGGGGTTATATAATACAATTAATTATTATCATGGTGGTAAACCTTATAAATCACTTAAAAATATGAAATTAGGTAATAATTCATAAAAATCTAATTTATTGTTGAAATTTAAGGTGTAGAATACTTCATTTTTAATAAATCTTGAAATAACTTGGGGTAATATAATAGAAAAAATTAAAATCATGGTGGTTAACCATATTAATCACTTAAAATGTTTATAACACAAACCAAACTCATAAAAATCTAATTAAGTTTTGAAATTTAAGGGGTAAATTCATCATTTTTAATAAATCTTGTAATAACTTGGGTTAATATAATACAATAAATTAAAATCATTGTGACAAACTTTATAAATTACTTAAAATGATTAAATTAGGTAATAATTCATAAAAATCTAATAAAATATTGAAATTTAAAGGGTAGAATACTTCATTTTTAATAAATCTTGTAATAACTTGGGGTAATATAATACAATAAATTAAAATCATGGTGCAAACCTTATACATAACTTAAAATGTTGAAAATACAAACTTTATTCATAAAAATCTAATTAATTATTGAAAATTAAGGGGTAGAATACATCATTTTTAATAAATCTTGTAATAACTTGGGTTAATATAATACAATAAATTAAAATCATTGTGACAAACTTCATAAATTACTTAAAATGTTTAAATTAGGTAATAATTCATAAAAATCTAATAAAATATTGAAATTTAAAGGGTAGAATACTTCATTTTTAATAAATCTTGTAATAACTTGGGGTAATATAATACAATAAATTAAAATCATGGTGCAAACCTTATAAATAACTTAAAATGTTGAATATAAGTAATAATTCTTAAAAATCTAATAAAATATTGAAATTTAAGGGGTTGAATACTTCATTTTTAATTAATCTTGTAATAACTTGGGGTAACATAATACAATAAATTAAAATCATGGTGACAAACTTTATACATAACTTAAAATGTTGAAAATACAAACTTTATTCATAAAAATCTAATTAATAATTGATATTTAAGGAGTAGAATACATCATTTTTAATAAATCTTGTAATAACTTGGGTTAATATACTACAATAAGTTAAAATCATGGCGGCAAACTTTATAAACCACTTAAAATTATGAAATTAGGTAATAATTCATAAAAATCTAATTAATTGTTGAAATTTAAGGGGTAGAATACTTCATTTTTAATAAATCTTGTAATAACATGGAGTTATTAAATACAATAAATTAAAATCATGGTGCAAACCTTATACATAACTTTAAACGTTGAAAATACAAACTATATTCATAAAAATCTAATTAATTATTGAAATTTATGGGTTGAATATGCATTTTTAATAAATCTTGTAAAATCTTGGGGTTTTATAATACAATAAATTAAAATCATGGTGCAAACCTTATACATAACTTAAAATGTTGAAAATACAAACTTTATTCATAAAAATCTAATTAATTATTGAAAATTAAGGGGTAGAATACATCATTTTTAATAAATCTTGTAATAACTTGGGTTAATATACTACAGTAAATTAAAATCATGGTGGCAAACTTTATAAACCACTTAAAATGATGAAATTAGGTAATAATTCATAAAAATCTAATAAAATATTCAAATTTAAAAAGGGTAGAATACTTCATTTTTAATAAATCTTGTAATAACTTGGGGTAATACAATACAATAAATTAAAATCATGGTGGAAAAATTTATAAACCACTTCAAATTATGAAATTAGGTAATAATTCATAAAAATCTAATTAATTGTTGAAATTTAAGGGGTAGAATACTTCATTTTTAGAAATCTTGTAATAACTTGGGGTAATATAATACAATAAATTAAAATCATGGTGACAAACTTTATACATAACTTTAAACGTTTAAAATACAGACTATATTCATAAAAATCTAATTAATTATTGAAATTTAAGGAGTAGAATATGCATTTTTAATAAATCTTGTAATAACTTGGGTTAATATACTACAATAAATTAAAATCATGGTGGCAAACTTTATAAACCACTTTAAATTAAGAAATTAGGTAATAATTCATAAAAATCTAATTAATTGTTGAAATTTAAGGGGTAGATAACTTCATTTTTTATAAATCTTGTAATAACATGGGGTGTTATCATACAATAAACTTAATACATTACTTAAAATGTTGAAAATACAAACTTTATTCATAAAAATTTAATTAATAATTGAAATTTAAGAGGTAGAATACATCATTTTTAATAAATCTTGTAATAACATGGAGTTATTAAATACAATAAATTAAAATCATGGTGCAAACCTTATACATAACTTTAAACGTTGAAAATACAAACTATATTCATAATAATCTAATTAATTATTGAAATTTAAGGGGTTGAATATGCATTTTTAATATATCTTGCAAAAACTTGGGGTTTTATAATACAATAAATTAAAATCATGGTGCAAACCTTATAAATAACTTAAAATGTTGAAAATACAAACTTTTTTCATAAAAATCTAGTAAATTATTGAAATTTAAGGGGTAGAATACATCATTTTTATTAAATCTTGTAATAACATGGGGTTATATAATACAATTAATTATTATCATGGTGGTAAACCTTATAAATCACTTAAAAATATGAAATTAGGTAATAATTCATAAAAATCTAATTTATTGTTGAAATTTAAGGTGTAGAATACTTCATTTTTAATAAATCTTGAAATAACTTGGGGTAATATAATAGAAAAAATTAAAATCATGGTGGTTAACCATATTAATCACTTAAAATGTTTATAACACAAACCAAACTCATAAAAATCTAATTAAGTTTTGAAATTTAAGGGGTAAATTCATCATTTTTAATAAATCTTGTAATAACATGGGGTATTATAATACAATAAACTTTATACATAACTTAAAATGTTGAAAATACAAACTTTATTCATAAAAATTTAATTAATAATTGAAATTTAAGGGGTAGAATACATCATTTTTAATAAATCTTGTAATAACATGGAGTTATTAAATACAATAAACTAAAATCATGGTGCAAACCTTATACATAACTTAAAATGTTGAAAATACAAACTTTATTCATAAAAATCTAATTAATTATTGAAAATTAAGGGGTAGAATACATCATTTTTAATAAATCTTGTAATAACTTGGGTTAATATACTACAATAAATAAAAATCATGGTGGCAAACTTTATAAACCACTTAAAATGATGAAATTAGGTAATAATTCATAAAAATCTAATAAAATATTGAAATTTAAAAAGGGTAGAATACTTCATTTTTAATAAATCTTGTAATAACTTGGGGTAATATAATACAATAAATTAAAATCATGGTTACAAACTTTATACATAACTTTAAACGTTTAAAATACAAACTATATTCATAAAAATCTAATTAATTATTGAAATTTAAGGAGTAGAATATGCATTTTTAATAAATCTTACAAAAACTTGGTGTTTTATACTACAATAAATTAAAATCATGGTGCAAACCTTATACATAACTTAAAATGTTGAAAATACAAACTTTATTCATAAAAATCTAATTAATAATTGATATTTAAGGAGTAGAATACATCATTTTTAATAAATCTTGTAATAACTTGGGTTAATATACTACAATAAGTTAAAATCATGGCGGCAAACTTTATAAACCACTTAAAATTATGAAATTAGGTAATAATTCATAAAAATCTAATTAATTGTTGAAATTTAAGGGGTAGAATACTTCATTTTTAATAAATCTTGTAATAACATGGAGTTATTAAATACAATAAATTAAAATCATGGTGCAAACCTTATACATAACTTTAAACGTTGAAAATACAAACTATATTCATAAAAATCTAATTAATTATTGAAATTTATGGGTTGAATATGCATTTTTAATAAATCTTGCAAAAACTTGGGGTTTTATAATACAATAAATTAAAATCATGGTGCAAACCTTATACATAACTTAAAATGTTGAAAATACAAACTTTATTCATAAAAATCTAATTAATTATTGAAAATTAAGGGGTAGAATACATCATTTTTAATAAATCTTGTAATAACTTGGGTTAATATACTACAGTAAATTAAAATCATGGTGGCAAACTTTATAAACCACTTAAAATGATGAAATTAGGTAATAATTCATAAAAATCTAATAAAATATTGAAATTTAAAAAGGGTAGAATACTTCATTTTTAATAAATCTTGTAATAACTTGGGGTAATACAATACAATAAATTAAAATCATGGTGGAAAAATTTATAAACCACTTCAAATTATGAAATTATGTAATAATTCATAAAAATCTAATTAATTGTTGAAATTTAAGGGGTAGAATACTTCATTTTTAGAAATCTTGTAATAACTTGGGGTAATATAATACAATAAATTAAAATCATGGTGACAAACTTTATACATAACTTTAAACGTTTAAAATACAGACTATATTCATAAAAATCTAATTAATTATTGAAATTTAAGGAGTAGAATATGCATTTTTAATAAATCTTGTAATAACTTGGGTTAATATACTACAATAAATTAAAATCATGGTGGCAAACTTTATAAACCACTTTAAATTAAGAAATTAGGTAATAATTCATAAAAATCTAATTAATTGTTGAAATTTAAGGGGTAGATAACTTCATTTTTTATAAATCTTGTAATAACATGGGGTGTTATCATACAATAAACTTAATACATTACTTAAAATGTTGAAAATACAAACTTTATTCATAAAAATTTAATTAATAATTGAAATTTAAGAGGTAGAATACATCATTTTTAATAAATCTTGTAATAACATGGAGTTATTAAATACAATAAATTAAAATCATGGTGCAAACCTTATACATAACTTTAAACGTTGAAAATACAAACTATATTCATAATAATCTAATTAATTATTGAAATTTAAGGGGTTGAATATGCATTTTTAATATATCTTGCAAAAACTTGGGGTTTTATAATACAATAAATTAAAATCATGGTGCAAACCTTATAAATAACTTAAAATGTTGAAAATACAAACTTTTTTCATAAAAATCTAGTAAATTATTGAAATTTAAGGGGTAGAATACATCATTTTTATTAAATCTTGTAATAACATGGGGTTATATAATACAATTAATTATTATCATGGTGGTAAACCTTATAAATCACTTAAAAATATGAAATTAGGTAATAATTCATAAAAATCTAATTTATTGTTGAAATTTAAGGTGTAGAATACTTCATTTTTAATAAATCTTGAAATAACTTGGGGTAATATAATAGAAAAAATTAAAATCATGGTGGTTAACCATATTAATCACTTAAAATGTTTATAACACAAACCAAACTCATAAAAATCTAATTAAGTTTTGAAATTTAAGGGGTAAATTCATCATTTTTAATAAATCTTGTAATAACATGGGGTATTATAATACAATAAACTTTATACATAACTTAAAATGTTGAAAATACAAACTTTATTCATAAAAATTTAATTAATAATTGAAATTTAAGGGGTAGAATACATCATTTTTAATAAATCTTGTAATAACATGGAGTTATTAAATACAATAAACTAAAATCATGGTGCAAACCTTATACATAACTTAAAATGTTGAAAATACAAACTTTATTCATAAAAATCTAATTAATTATTGAAAATTAAGGGGTAGAATACATCATTTTTAATAAATCTTGTAATAACTTGGGTTAATATACTACAATAAATAAAAATCATGGTGGCAAACTTTATAAACCACTTAAAATGATGAAATTAGGTAATAATTCATAAAAATCTAATAAAATATTGAAATTTAAAAAGGGTAGAATACTTCATTTTTAATAAATCTTGTAATAACTTGGGGTAATATAATACAATAAATTAAAATCATGGTTACAAACTTTATACATAACTTTAAACGTTTAAAATACAAACTATATTCATAAAAATCTAATTAATTATTGAAATTTAAGGAGTAGAATATGCATTTTTAATAAATCTTACAAAAACTTGGTGTTTTATACTACAATAAATTAAAATCATGGTGCAAACCTTATACATAACTTAAAATGTTGAAAATACAAACTTTATTCATAAAAATCTAATTAATAATTGATATTTAAGGAGTAGAATACATCATTTTTAATAAATCTTGTAATAACTTGGGTTAATATACTACAATAAGTTAAAATCATGGCGGCAAACTTTATAAACCACTTAAAATTATGAAATTAGGTAATAATTCATAAAAATCTAATTAATTGTTGAAATTTAAGGGGTAGAATACTTCATTTTTAATAAATCTTGTAATAACATGGAGTTATTAAATACAATAAATTAAAATCATGGTGCAAACCTTATACATAACTTTAAACGTTGAAAATACAAACTATATTCATAAAAATCTAATTAATTATTGAAAATTAAGGGGTAGAATACATCATTTTTAATAAATCTTGTAATAACTTGGGTTAATATACTACAGTAAATTAAAATCATGGTGGCAAACTTTATAAACCACTTAAAATGATGAAATTAGGTAATAATTCATAAAAATCTAATAAAATATTCAAATTTAAAAAGGGTAGAATACTTCATTTTTAATAAATCTTGTAATAACTTGGGGTAATACAATACAATAAATTAAAATCATGGTGGAAAAATTTATAAACCACTTCAAATTATGAAATTAGGTAATAATTCATAAAAATCTAATTAATTGTTGAAATTTAAGGGGTAGAATACTTCATTTTTAGAAATCTTGTAATAACTTGGGGTAATATAATACAATAAATTAAAATCATGGTGACAAACTTTATACATAACTTTAAACGTTTAAAATACAGACTATATTCATAAAAATCTAATTAATTATTGAAATTTAAGGAGTAGAATATGCATTTTTAATAAATCTTGTAATAACTTGGGTTAATATACTACAATAAATTAAAATCATGGTGGCAAACTTTATAAACCACTTTAAATTAAGAAATTAGGTAATAATTCATAAAAATCTAATTAATTGTTGAAATTTAAGGGGTAGATAACTTCATTTTTTATAAATCTTGTAATAACATGGGGTGTTATCATACAATAAACTTAATACATTACTTAAAATGTTGAAAATACAAACTTTATTCATAAAAATTTAATTAATAATTGAAATTTAAGAGGTAGAATACATCATTTTTAATAAATCTTGTAATAACATGGAGTTATTAAATACAATAAATTAAAATCATGGTGCAAACCTTATACATAACTTTAAACGTTGAAAATACAAACTATATTCATAATAATCTAATTAATTATTGAAATTTAAGGGGTTGAATATGCATTTTTAATATATCTTGCAAAAACTTGGGGTTTTATAATACAATAAATTAAAATCATGGTGCAAACCTTATAAATAACTTAAAATGTTGAAAATACAAACTTTTTTCATAAAAATCTAGTAAATTATTGAAATTTAAGGGGTAGAATACATCATTTTTATTAAATCTTGTAATAACATGGGGTTATATAATACAATTAATTATTATCATGGTGGTAAACCTTATAAATCACTTAAAAATATGAAATTAGGTAATAATTCATAAAAATCTAATTTATTGTTGAAATTTAAGGTGTAGAATACTTCATTTTTAATAAATCTTGAAATAACTTGGGGTAATATAATAGAAAAAATTAAAATCATGGTGGTTAACCATATTAATCACTTAAAATGTTTATAACACAAACCAAACTCATAAAAATCTAATTAAGTTTTGAAATTTAAGGGGTAAATTCATCATTTTTAATAAATCTTGTAATAACATGGGGTATTATAATACAATAAACTTTATACATAACTTAAAATGTTGAAAATACAAACTTTATTCATAAAAATTTAATTAATAATTGAAATTTAAGGGGTAGAATACATCATTTTTAATAAATCTTGTAATAACATGGAGTTATTAAATACAATAAACTAAAATCATGGTGCAAACCTTATACATAACTTAAAATGTTGAAAATACAAACTTTATTCATAAAAATCTAATTAATTATTGAAAATTAAGGGGTAGAATACATCATTTTTAATAAATCTTGTAATAACTTGGGTTAATATACTACAATAAATAAAAATCATGGTGGCAAACTTTATAAACCACTTAAAATGATGAAATTAGGTAATAATTCATAAAAATCTAATAAAATATTGAAATTTAAAAAGGGTAGAATACTTCATTTTTAATAAATCTTGTAATAACTTGGGGTAATATAATACAATAAATTAAAATCATGGTTACAAACTTTATACATAACTTTAAACGTTTAAAATACAAACTATATTCATAAAAATCTAATTAATTATTGAAATTTAAGGAGTAGAATATGCATTTTTAATAAATCTTACAAAAACTTGGTGTTTTATACTACAATAAATTAAAATCATGGTGCAAACCTTATACATAACTTAAAATGTTGAAAATACAAACTTTATTCATAAAAATCTAATTAATAATTGATATTTAAGGAGTAGAATACATCATTTTTAATAAATCTTGTAATAACTTGGGTTAATATACTACAATAAGTTAAAATCATGGCGGCAAACTTTATAAACCACTTAAAATTATGAAATTAGGTAATAATTCATAAAAATCTAATTAATTGTTGAAATTTAAGGGGTAGAATACTTCATTTTTAATAAATCTTGTAATAACATGGAGTTATTAAATACAATAAATTAAAATCATGGTGCAAACCTTATACATAACTTTAAACGTTGAAAATACAAACTATATTCATAAAAATCTAATTAATTATTGAAATTTATGGGTTGAATATGCATTTTTAATAAATCTTGCAAAAACTTGGGGTTTTATAATACAATAAATTAAAATCATGGTGCAAACCTTATACATAACTTAAAATGTTGAAAATACAAACTTTATTCATAAAAATCTAATTAATTATTGAAAATTAAGGGGTAGAATACATCATTTTTAATAAATCTTGTAATAACTTGGGTTAATATACTACAGTAAATTAAAATCATGGTGGCAAACTTTATAAACCACTTAAAATGATGAAATTAGGTAATAATTCATAAAAATCTAATAAAATATTGAAATTTAAAAAGGGTAGAATACTTCATTTTTAATAAATCTTGTAATAACTTGGGGTAATACAATACAATAAATTAAAATCATGGTGGAAAAATTTATAAACCACTTCAAATTATGAAATTATGTAATAATTCATAAAAATCTAATTAATTGTTGAAATTTAAGGGGTAGAATACTTCATTTTTAGAAATCTTGTAATAACTTGGGGTAATATAATACAATAAATTAAAATCATGGTGACAAACTTTATACATAACTTTAAACGTTTAAAATACAGACTATATTCATAAAAATCTAATTAATTATTGAAATTTAAGGAGTAGAATATGCATTTTTAATAAATCTTGTAATAACTTGGGTTAATATACTACAATAAATTAAAATCATGGTGGCAAACTTTATAAACCACTTTAAATTAAGAAATTAGGTAATAATTCATAAAAATCTAATTAATTGTTGAAATTTAAGGGGTAGATAACTTCATTTTTTATAAATCTTGTAATAACATGGGGTGTTATCATACAATAAACTTAATACATTACTTAAAATGTTGAAAATACAAACTTTATTCATAAAAATTTAATTAATAATTGAAATTTAAGAGGTAGAATACATCATTTTTAATAAATCTTGTAATAACATGGAGTTATTAAATACAATAAATTAAAATCATGGTGCAAACCTTATACATAACTTTAAACGTTGAAAATACAAACTATATTCATAATAATCTAATTAATTATTGAAATTTAAGGGGTTGAATATGCATTTTTAATATATCTTGCAAAAACTTGGGGTTTTATAATACAATAAATTAAAATCATGGTGCAAACCTTATAAATAACTTAAAATGTTGAAAATACAAACTTTTTTCATAAAAATCTAGTAAATTATTGAAATTTAAGGGGTAGAATACATCATTTTTATTAAATCTTGTAATAACATGGGGTTATATAATACAATTAATTATTATCATGGTGGTAAACCTTATAAATCACTTAAAAATATGAAATTAGGTAATAATTCATAAAAATCTAATTTATTGTTGAAATTTAAGGTGTAGAATACTTCATTTTTAATAAATCTTGAAATAACTTGGGTTAATATAATACAATAAATTAAAATCATTGTGACAAACTTTATAAATTACTTAAAATGATTAAATTAGGTAATAATTCATAAAAATCTAATTTATTGTTGAAATTTAAGGTGTAGAATACATCATTTTTATTAAATCTTGTAATAACATGGGGTTATATAATACAATTAATTATTATCATGGTGGTAAACCTTATAAATCACTTAAAAATATGAAATTAGGTAATAATTCATAAAAATCTAATTTATTGTTGAAATTTAAGGTGTAGAATACTTCATTTTTAATAAATCTTGAAATAACTTGGGGTAATATAATAGAAAAAATTAAAATCATGGTGGTTAACCATATTAATCACTTAAAATGTTTATAACACAAACCAAACTCATAAAAATCTAATTAAGTTTTGAAATTTAAGGGGTAAATTCATCATTTTTAATAAATCTTGTAATAACTTGGGTTAATATAATACAATAAATTAAAATCATTGTGACAAACTTTATAAATTACTTAAAATGATTAAATTAGGTAATAATTCATAAAAATCTAATAAAATATTGAAATTTAAAGGGTAGAATACTTCATTTTTAATAAATCTTGTAATAACTTGGGGTAATATAATACAATAAATTAAAATCATGGTGCAAACCTTATAAATAACTTAAAATGTTGAATATAGGTAATAATTCTTAAAAATCTAATAAAATATTGAAATTTAAGGGGTTGAATACTTCATTTTTAATAAATCTTGTAATAACTTGGGGTAATATAATACAATAAATTAAAATCATGGTGACAAACTTTATACATAACTTAAAATGTTGAAAATACAAACTTTATTCATAAAAATCTAATTAATAATTGATATTTAAGGGGTAGAATACATCATTTTTAATAAATCTTGTAATAACTTGGGTTAATATACTACAATAAGTTAAAATCATGGCGGCAAACTTTATAACACACTTAAAATTATGAAATTAGGTAATAATTCATAAAAATCTAATAAAATATTGAAATTTAAAAAGGGTAGAATACTTCATTTTTAATAAATCTTGTAATAACATGGGGTATTATAATACAATAAACTTTATACATAACTTAAAATGTTGAAAATACAAACTTTATTCATAAAAATTTAATTAATAATTGAAATTTAAGGGGTAGAATACATCATTTTTAATAAATCTTGTAATAACATGGAGTTATTAAATACAATAAACTAAAATCATGGTGCAAACCTTATACATAACTTAAAATGTTGAAAATACTAACTTTATTCATAAAAATCTAATTAATTATTGAAAATTAAGGGGTAGAATACATCATTTTTAATAAATCTTGTAATAACTTGGGTTAATATACTACAATAAATAAAAATCATGGTGGCAAACTTTATAAACCACTTAAAATGATGAAATTAGGTAATAATTCATAAAAATCTAATAAAATATTGAAATTTAAAAAGGGTAGAATACTTCATTTTTAATAAATCTTGTAATAACTTGGGGTAATATAATACAATAAATTAAAATCATGGTTACAAACTTTATACATAACTTTAAACGTTTAAAATACAAACTATATTCATAAAAATCTAATTAATTATTGAAATTTAAGGAGTAGAATATGCATTTTTAATAAATCTTACAAAAACTTGGTGTTTTATACTACAATAAATTAAAATCATGGTGCAAACCTTATACATAACTTAAAATGTTGAAAATACAAAATTTATTCATAAAAATCTAATTAATTATTGAAATTTAAGGGGTAGAATACATCATTTTTAATAAATCTTGTAATAACTTGGGTTAATATACTACAATAAATTAAAATCATGGTAACAAACTTTATAAACCACTTTAAATTAAGAAATTAGGTAATAATTCATAAAAATCTAATTTATTGTTGAAATTTAAGGTGTAGAATACTTCATTTTTAATAAATCTTGAAATAACTTGGGGTAATATAATAGAAGTAATTAAAATCATGGTGGTTAACCATATTAATCTTTTAAAATGTTTATAACACAAACTAAACTCATAAAAATCTAATTAAGTTTTGAAATTTAAGGGGTATATTCATCATTTTTAATAAATCTTGTAATAACTTGGGTTAATATAATACAATAAATTAAAATCATGGTGACAAACTTTATAAATTACTTAAAATGATTGAATTAGGTAATAATTCATAAAAATCTAATAAAATATTGAAATTTAAGGGGTAGAATACTTCATTTTTAATAAATCTTGTAATAAATTGGGTTAATATAATACAATAAATTAAAATCATGGTGCAAACCTTATAAATAACTTAAAATGTTGAAAATAGGTAATAATTCATAAAAATCTAATAAAATATTGAAATTTAAGGGGTTGAATACTTCATTTTTAATAAATCTTCTAATAACTTGGGGTAATATAATACAATAAATTAAAATCATGGTGACAAACTTTATACATAACTTAAAATGTTGAAAATACAAACTTTATTCATAAAAATCTAATTAATAATTGAAATTTAAGGGGTAGAATACATCATTTTTAATAAATCTTGTAATAACTTGGGTTAATAGACTACAATAAGTTAAAATCATGGCGGCAAACTTTATAAACCACTTAAAATTATGAAATTAGGTAATAATTCATAAAAATCTAATTAATTGTTGAAATTTAAGGGGTTGAATACTTCATTTTTAATAAATCTTCTAATAACTTGGGGTAATATAATACAATAAATTAAAATCATGGTGCAAACCTTATAAATAACTTAAAATGTTGAAAATAGGTAATAATTCATAAAAATCTAATAAAATATTGAAATTTAAGGGGTAGAATACTTCATTTTTAATAAATCTTGCAAAAACTTGGGGTTTTATAATACAATAAATTAAAATCATGGTGCAAACCTTATACATAACTTAAAATGTTGAAAATACAAACTTTATTCATAAAAATCTAATTAATTATTGAAATTTATGGGTTGAATATGCATTTTTAATAAATCTTGCAAAAACTTGGGGTTTTATAATACAATAAATTAAAATCATGGTGCAAACCTTATACATAACTTTAAACGTTGAAAATACAAACTATATTCATAAAAATCTAATTAATTATTGAAATTTAAGGGGTTTAATATGCATTTTTAATATATCTTGCAAAAACTTGGGGTTTTATAATACAATAAATTAAAATCATGGTGCAAACCTTATAAATAACTTAAAATGTTGAAAATACAAACTTTTTTCATAAAAATCTAGTAAATTATTGAAATTTAAGGGGTAGAATACATCATTTTTAATAAATCTTGAAATAACTTGGGGTAATATAATAGAAGTAATTAAAATCATGGTGGTTAACCATATTAATCTTTTAAAATGTTTATAACACAAACTAAACTCATAAAAATCTAATTAAGTTTTGAAATTTAAGGGGTATATTCATCATTTTTAATAAATCTTGTAATAACTTGGGTTAATATAATACAATAAATTAAAATCATGGTGCAAACCTTATAAATAACTTAATATGTTGAAAATAGGTAATAATTCATAAAAATCTAATAAAATATTGAAATTTAAGGGGTAGAATACTTCATTTTTAATAAATCTTGCAAAAACTTGGGGTTTTATAATACAATAAATTAAAATCATGGTGCAAACCTTATACATAACTTAAAATGTTGAAAATACAAACTTTATTCATAAAAATTTAATTAATAATTGAAATTTAAGGGGTAGAATACATCATTTTTAATAAATCTTGTAATAACATGGAGTTATTAAATACAATAAACTAAAATCATGGTGCAAACCTTATACATAACTTAAAATGTTGAAAATACTAACTTTATTCATAAAAATCTAATTAATTATTGAAAATTAAGGGGTAGAATACATCATTTTTAATAAATCTTGTAATAACTTGGGTTAATATACTACAATAAATAAAAATCATGGTGGCAAACTTTATAAACCACTTAAAATGATGAAATTAGGTAATAATTCATAAAAATCTAATAAAATATTGAAATTTAAAAAGGGTAGAATACTTCATTTTTAATAAATCTTGTAATAACTTGGGGTAATATAATACAATAAATTAAAATCATGGTTACAAACTTTATACATAACTTTAAACGTTTAAAATACAAACTATATTCATAAAAATCTAATTAATTATTGAAATTTAAGGAGTAGAATATGCATTTTTAATAAATCTTACAAAAACTTGGTGTTTTATACTACAATAAATTAAAATCATGGTGCAAACCTTATACATAACTTAAAATGTTGAAAATACAAAATTTATTCATAAAAATCTAATTAATTATTGAAATTTAAGGGGTAGAATACATCATTTTTAATAAATCTTGTAATAACTTGGGTTAATATACTACAATAAATTAAAATCATGGTAACAAACTTTATAAACCACTTTAAATTAAGAAATTAGGTAATAATTCATAAAAATCTAATTTATTGTTGAAATTTAAGGTGTAGAATACTTCATTTTTAATAAATCTTGAAATAACTTGGGGTAATATAATAGAAGTAATTAAAATCATGGTGGTTAACCATATTAATCTTTTAAAATGTTTATAACACAAACTAAACTCATAAAAATCTAATTAAGTTTTGAAATTTAAGGGGTATATTCATCATTTTTAATAAATCTTGTAATAACTTGGGTTAATATAATACAATAAATTAAAATCATGGTGACAAACTTTATAAATTACTTAAAATGATTGAATTAGGTAATAATTCATAAAAATCTAATAAAATATTGAAATTTAAGGGGTAGAATACTTCATTTTTAATAAATCTTGTAATAAATTGGGTTAATATAATACAATAAATTAAAATCATGGTGCAAACCTTATAAATAACTTAAAATGTTGAAAATAGGTAATAATTCATAAAAATCTAATAAAATATTGAAATTTAAGGGGTTGAATACTTCATTTTTAATAAATCTTCTAATAACTTGGGGTAATATAATACAATAAATTAAAATCATGGTGACAAACTTTATACATAACTTAAAATGTTGAAAATACAAACTTTATTCATAAAAATCTAATTAATAATTGAAATTTAAGGGGTAGAATACATCATTTTTAATAAATCTTGTAATAACTTGGGTTAATAGACTACAATAAGTTAAAATCATGGCGGCAAACTTTATAAACCACTTAAAATTATGAAATTAGGTAATAATTCATAAAAATCTAATTAATTGTTGAAATTTAAGGGGTTGAATACTTCATTTTTAATAAATCTTCTAATAACTTGGGGTAATATAATACAATAAATTAAAATCATGGTGCAAACCTTATAAATAACTTAAAATGTTGAAAATAGGTAATAATTCATAAAAATCTAATAAAATATTGAAATTTAAGGGGTAGAATACTTCATTTTTAATAAATCTTGCAAAAACTTGGGGTTTTATAATACAATAAATTAAAATCATGGTGCAAACCTTATACATAACTTAAAATGTTGAAAATACAAACTTTATTCATAAAAATCTAATTAATTATTGAAATTTATGGGTTGAATATGCATTTTTAATAAATCTTGCAAAAACTTGGGGTTTTATAATACAATAAATTAAAATCATGGTGCAAACCTTATACATAACTTTAAACGTTGAAAATACAAACTATATTCATAAAAATCTAATTAATTATTGAAATTTAAGGGGTTGAATATGCATTTTTAATATATCTTGCAAAAACTTGGGGTTTTATAATACAATAAATTAAAATCATGGTGCAAACCTTATAAATAACTTAAAATGTTGAAAATACAAACTTTTTTCATAAAAATCTAGTAAATTATTGAAATTTAAGGGGTAGAATACATCATTTTTAATAAATCTTGAAATAACTTGGGGTAATATAATAGAAGTAATTAAAATCATGGTGGTTAACCATATTAATCTTTTAAAATGTTTATAACACAAACTAAACTCATAAAAATCTAATTAAGTTTTGAAATTTAAGGGGTATATTCATCATTTTTAATAAATCTTGTAATAACTTGGGTTAATATAATACAATAAATTAAAATCATGGTGCAAACCTTATAAATAACTTAATATGTTGAAAATAGGTAATAATTCATAAAAATCTAATAAAATATTGAAATTTAAGGGGTAGAATACTTCATTTTTAATAAATCTTGCAAAAACTTGGGGTTTTATAATACAATAAATTAAAATCATGGTGCAAACCTTATACATAACTTAAAATGTTGAAAATACAAACTTTATTCATAAAAATCTAATTAATTATTGAAATTTATGGGTTGAATATGCATTTTTAATAAATCTTGCAAAAACTTGGGGTTTTATAATACAATAAATTAAAATCATGGTGGCAAACTTTATAAACCACTTAAAATGATGAAATTAGGTAATAATTCATAAAAATCTAATAAAATATTGAAATTTAAAAAGGGTAGAATACTTCATTTTTAATAAATCTTGTAATAACTTGGGGTAATATAATACAATAAATTAAAATCATGGTGACAAACTTTATACATAACTTTAAACGTTTAAAATACAAACTATATTCATAAAAATCTAATTAATTATTGAAATTTAAGGAGTAGAATATGCATTTTTAATAAATCTTACAAAAACTTGGTGTTTTATACTACAATAAATTAAAATCATGGTGCAAACCTTATACATAACTTAAAATGTTGAAAATACAAAATTTATTCATAAAAATCTAATTAATTATTGAAATTTAAGGGGTAGAATACATCATTTTTAATAAATCTTGTAATAACTTGGGTTAATATACTACAATAAATTAAAATCATGGTAACAAACTTTATAAACCACTTTAAATTAAGAAATTAGGTAATAATTCATAAAAATCTAATTAATTGTTGAAATTTAAGGGGTAGAATACTTCATTTTTTATAAATCTTGTAATAACATGGGGTGTTATCATACAATAAACTTTATACATTACTTAAAATGTTGAAAATACAAACTTTATTCATAAAAATTTAATTAATAATTGAAATTTAAGGGGTAGAATACATCATTTTTAATAAATCTTGTAATAACATGGAGTTATTAAATACAATAAATTAAAATCATGGTGCAAACCTTATACATAACTTTAAACGTTGAAAATACAAACTATATTCATAAAAATCTAATTAATTATTGAAATTTAAGGGGTTGAATATGCATTTTTAATATATCTTGCAAAAACTTGGGGTTTTATAATACAATAAATTAAAATCATGGTGGCAAACTTTATACATAACTTAAAATGTTGAAAATACAAACTTTATTCATAAAAATCTAATTAATAATTGAAATTTAAGGGGTAGAATACATCATTTTTAATAAATCTTGAAATAACTTGGGGTAATATAATAGAAGTAATTAAAATCATGGTGGTTAACCATATTAATCTTTTAAAATGTTTATAACACAAACTAAACTCATAAAAATCTAATTAAGTTTTGAAATTTAAGGGGTATATTCATCATTTTTAATAAATCTTGTAATAACTTGGGTTAATATAATACAATAAATTAAAATCATGGTGACAAACTTTATAAATTACTTAAAATGATTGAATTAGGTAATAATTCATAAAAATCTAATAAAATATTGAAATTTAAGGGGTAGAATACTTCATTTTTAATAAATCTTGTAATAAATTGGGTTAATATAATACAATAAATTAAAATCATGGTGCAAACCTTATAAATAACTTAAAATGTTGAAAATAGGTAATAATTCATAAAAATCTAATAAAATATTGAAATTTAAGGGGTTGAATACTTCATTTTTAATAAATCTTCTAATAACTTGGGGTAATATAATACAATAAATTAAAATCATGGTGGCAAACTTTATACATAACTTAAAATGTTGAAAATACAAACTTTATTCATAAAAATCTAATTAATAATTGAAATTTAAGGGGTAGAATACATCATTTTTAATAAATCTTGTAATAACATGGGCTATTATAATACAATAAACTTTATACATTACTTAAAATGTTGAAAATACAAACTTTATTCATAAAAATTTAATTAATAATTGAAATTTAAGGGGTAGAATACATCATTTTTATTAAATCTTGTAATAACATGGGGTTATATAATACAATTAATTATTATCATGGTGGTAAACCTTATAAATCACTTAAAAATATGAAATTAGGTAATAATTCATAAAAATCTAATTTATTGTTGAAATTTAAGGTGTAGAATACTTCATTTTTAATAAATCTTGAAATAACTTGGGGTAATATAATAGAAGTAATTAAAATCATGGTGGTTAACCATATTAATCACTTAAAATGTTTATAACACAAACTAAACTCATAAAAATTTAATAAAGTTTTGAAATTTAAGGGGTATATTCATCATTTTTAATAAATCTTGTAATAACTTGGGTTAATATAATACAATAAATTAAAATCATGGTGACAAACTTTATAAATTACTTAAAATGATTAAATTAGGTAATAATTCATAAAAATCTAATAAAATATTGAAATTTAAGGGGTAAAATACTTCATTTTTAATAAATCTTGTAATCACTTGGGTTAATATAATACAATAAATTAAAATCATGGTGCAAACCTTATAAATAACTTAAAATGTTGAAAATAGGTAATAATTCATAAAAATCTAATAAAATATTGAAATTTAAGGGGTAGAATACTTCATTTTTAATAAATCTTGCAAAAACTTGGGGTTTTATAATACAATAAATTAAAATCATGGTGCATACCTTATACATAACTTAAAATGTTGAAAATACAAACTTTATTCATAAAAATCTAATTAATTATTGAAATTTAAGGGGTAGAATACATCATTTTTAATAAATCTTGTAATAACATGGAGTTATTAAATACAATAAATTAAAATCATGGTGCAAACCTTATACATAACTTTAAACGTTGAAAATACAAACTATATTCATAAAAATCTAATTAATTATTGAAATTTAAGGGGTTGAATATGCATTTTTAATATATCTTGCAAAAACTTGGGGTTTTATAATACAATAAATTAAAATCATGGTGGCAAACTTTATACATAACTTAAAATGTTGAAAATACAAACTTTATTCATAAAAATCTAATTAATAATTGAAATTTAAGGGGTAGAATACATCATTTTTAATAAATCTTGAAATAACTTGGGGTAATATAATAGAAGTAATTAAAATCATGGTGGTTAACCATATTAATCTTTTAAAATGTTTATAACACAAACTAAACTCATAAAAATCTAATTAAGTTTTGAAATTTAAGGGGTATATTCATCATTTTTAATAAATCTTGTAATAACTTGGGTTAATATAATACAATAAATTAAAATCATGGTGACAAACTTTATAAATTACTTAAAATGATTGAATTAGGTAATAATTCATAAAAATCTAATAAAATATTGAAATTTAAGGGGTAGAATACTTCATTTTTAATAAATCTTGTAATAAATTGGGTTAATATAATACAATAAATTAAAATCATGGTGCAAACCTTATAAATAACTTAAAATGTTGAAAATAGGTAATAATTCATAAAAATCTAATAAAATATTGAAATTTAAGGGGTTGAATACTTCATTTTTAATAAATCTTCTAATAACTTGGGGTAATATAATACAATAAATTAAAATCATGGTGGCAAACTTTATACATAACTTAAAATGTTGAAAATACAAACTTTATTCATAAAAATCTAATTAATAATTGAAATTTAAGGGGTAGAATACATCATTTTTAATAAATCTTGTAATAACATGGGCTATTATAATACAATAAACTTTATACATTACTTAAAATGTTGAAAATACAAACTTTATTCATAAAAATTTAATTAATAATTGAAATTTAAGGGGTAGAATACATCATTTTTATTAAATCTTGTAATAACATGGGGTTATATAATACAATTAATTATTATCATGGTGGTAAACCTTATAAATCACTTAAAAATATGAAATTAGGTAATAATTCATAAAAATCTAATTTATTGTTGAAATTTAAGGTGTAGAATACTTCATTTTTAATAAATCTTGAAATAACTTGGGGTAATATAATAGAAGTAATTAAAATCATGGTGGTTAACCATATTAATCACTTAAAATGTTTATAACACAAACTAAACTCATAAAAATTTAATAAAGTTTTGAAATTTAAGGGGTATATTCATCATTTTTAATAAATCTTGTAATAACTTGGGTTAATATAATACAATAAATTAAAATCATGGTGACAAACTTTATAAATTACTTAAAATGATTAAATTAGGTAATAATTCATAAAAATCTAATAAAATATTGAAATTTAAGGGGTAAAATACTTCATTTTTAATAAATCTTGTAATCACTTGGGTTAATATAATACAATAAATTAAAATCATGGTGCAAACCTTATAAATAACTTAAAATGTTGAAAATAGGTAATAATTCATAAAAATCTAATAAAATATTGAAATTTAAGGGGTAGAATACTTCATTTTTAATAAATCTTGCAAAAACTTGGGGTTTTATAATACAATAAATTAAAATCATGGTGCATACCTTATACATAACTTAAAATGTTGAAAATACAAACTTTATTCATAAAAATCTAATTAATTATTGAAATTTATGGGTTGAATATGCATTTTTAATAAATCTTGCAAAAACTTGGGGTTTTATAATACAATAAATTAAAATCATGGTGCAAACCTTATACATAACTTAAAATGTTGAAAATACAAACTTTATTCATAAAAATCTAATTAATTATTGAAAATTAAGGGGTAGAATACATCATTTTTAATAAATCTTGTAATAACTTGGGGTAATACAATACAATAAATTAAAATCATGGTGGAAAAATTTATAAACCACTTCAAATTATGAAATTAGGTAATAATTCATAAAAATCTAATTAATTGTTGAAATTTAAGGGGTAGAATACTTCATTTTTAATAAATCTTGTAATAACTTGGGGTAATATAATACAATAAATTAAAATCATGGTGACAAACTTTATACATAACTTTAAACGTTTAAAATACAAACTATATTCATAAAAATCTAATTAATTATTGAAATTTAAGGAGTAGAATATGCATTTTTAATAAATCTTACAAAAACTTGGTGTTTTATACTACAATAAATTAAAATCATGGTGCAAACCTTATACATAACTTAAAATGTTGAAAATATAAAATTTATTCATAAAAATCTAATTAATTATTGAAATTTAAGGGGTAGAATACATCATTTTTAATAAATCTTGTAATAACTTGGGTTAATATACTACAATAAATTAAAATCATGGTGGCAAACTTTATAAACCACTTTAAATTAAGAAATTAGGTAATAATTCATAAAAATCTAATTAATTGTTGAAATTTAAGGGGTAGAATACTTCATTTTTTATAAATCTTGTAATAACATGGGGTGTTATCATACAATAAACTTTATACATTATTAAAATGTTGAAAATACAAACTTTATTCATAAAAATTTAATTAATAATTGAAATTTAAGGGGTAGAATACATCATTTTTAATAAATCTTGTAATAACGTGGAGTTATTAAATACAATAAATTAAAATCATGGTGCAAACCTTATACATAACTTTAAACGTTGAAAATACAAACTATATTCATAAGAATCTAATTAATTATTGAATTTAAGGGGTTGAATATGCATTTTTAATATATCTTGCAAAAACTTGGGGTTTTATAATACAATAAATTAAAATCATGGTGCAAACCTTATAAATAACTTAAAATGTTGAAAATACAAACTTTTTTCATAAAAATCTAGTAAATTATTGAAATTTAAGGGGTAGAATACATCATTTTTATTAAATCTTGTAATAACATGGGGTTATATAATACAATTAATTATTATCATGGTGGTAAACCTTATAAATCACTTAAAAATATGAAATTAGGTAATAATTCATAAAAATCTAATTTATTGTTGAAATTTAAGGTGTAGAATACTTCATTTTTAATAAATCTTGAAATAACTTGGGGTAATATAATAGAAGTAATTAGAATCATGGTGGTTAACCATATTAATCTTTTAAAATGTTTATAACACAAACTAAACTCATAAAAATCTAATTAAGTTTTGAAATTTAAGGGGTATATTCATCATTTTTAATAAATCTTGTAATAACTTGGGTTAATATAATACAATAAATTAAAATCATGGTGACAAACTTTATAAATTACTTAAAATGATTGAATTAGGTAATAATTCATAAAAATCTAATAAAATATTGAAATTTAAGGGGTAGAATACTTCATTTTTAATAAATCTTGTAATAAATTGGGTTAATATAATACAATAAATTAAAATCATGGTGCAAACCTTAAAAATAACTTAAAATGTTGAAAATAGGTAATAATTCATAAAAATCTAATAAAATATTGAAATTTAAGGGGTTGAATACTTCATTTTTAATAAATCTTCTAATAACTTGGGGTAATATAATACAATAAATTAAAATCATGGTGACAAACTTTATACATAACTTAAAATGTTGAAAATACAAACTTTATTCATAAAAATCTAATTAATAATTGAAATTTAAGGGGTAGAATACATCATTTTTAATAAATCTTGTAATAACTTGGGTTAATATACTACAATAAATTAAAATCATGGTGGCAAACTTTATAAACCACTTTAAATTAAGAAATTAGGTAATAATTCATAAAAATCTAATTAATTGTTGAAATTTAAGGGGTAGAATACTTCATTTTTTATAAATCTTGTAATAACATGGGGTGTTATCATACAATAAACTTTATACATTACTTAAAATGTTGAAAATACAAACTTTATTCATAAAAATTTAATTAATAATTGAAATTTAAGGGGTAGAATACATCATTTTTATTAAATCTTCTAATAACTTGGGGTAATATAATACAATAAATTAAAATCATGGTGGCAAACTTTATACATAACTTAAAATGTTGAAAATACAAACTTTATTCATAAAAATCTAATTAATAATTGAAATTTAAGGGGTAGAATACATCATTTTTAATAAATCTTGTAATAACATGGGCTATTATAATACAATAAACTTTATACATTACTTAAAATGTTGAAAATACAAACTTTATTCATAAAAATTTAATTAATAATTGAAATTTAAGGGGTAGAATACATCATTTTTATTAAATCTTGTAATAACATGGGGTTATATAATACAATTAATTATTATCATGGTGGTAAACCTTATAAATCACTTAAAAATATGAAATTAGGTAATAATTCATAAAAATCTAATTTATTGTTGAAATTTAAGGTGTAGAATACTTCATTTTTAATAAATCTTGAAATAACTTGGGGTAATATAATAGAAGTAATTAAAATCATGGTGGTTAACCATATTAATCACTTAAAATGTTTATAACACAAACTAAACTCATAAAAATTTAATTAAGTTTTGAAATTTAAGGGGTATATTCATCATTTTTAATAAATCTTGTAATAACTTGGGTTAATATAATACAATAAATTAAAATCATGGTGACAAACTTTATAAATTACTTAAAATGATTAAATTAGGTAATAATTCATAAAAATCTAATAAAATATTGAAATTTAAGGGGTAAAATACTTCATTTTTAATAAATCTTGTAATAACTTGGGTTAATATAATACAATAAATTAAAATCATGGTGCAAACCTTATAAATAACTTAAAATGTTGAAAATAGGTAATAATTCATAAAAATCTAATAAAATATTGAAATTTAAGGGGTAGAATACTTCATTTTTAATAAATCTTGCAAAAACTTGGGGTTTTATAATACAATAAATTAAAATCATGGTGCAAACCTTATACATAACTTAAAATGTTGAAAATACAAACTTTATTCATAAAAATCTAATTAATTATTGAAATTTATGGGTTGAATATGTATTTTTAATAAATCTTGCAAAAACTTGGGGTTTTATAATACAATAAATTAAAATCATGGTGCAAACCTTATACATAACTTAAAATGTTGAAAATACAAACTTTATTCATAAAAATCTAATTAATTATTGAAAATTAAGGGGTAGAATACATCATTTTTAATAAATCTTGTAATAACTTGGGGTAATACAATACAATAAATTAAAATCATGGTGGAAAAATTTATAAACCACTTCAAATTATGAAATTAGGTAATAATTCATAAAAATCTAATTAATTGTTGAAATTTAAGGGGTAGAATACATCATTTTTAATAAATCTTGTAATAACGTGGAGTTATTAAATACAATAAATTAAAATCATGGTGCAAACCTTATACATAACTTTAAACGTTTAAAATACAAACTATATTCATAAAAATCTAATTAATTATTGAAATTTAAGGAGTAGAATATGCATTTTTAATAAATCTTACAAAAACTTGGTGTTTTATACTACAATAAATTAAAATCATGGTGCAAACCTTATACATAACTTAAAATGTTGAAAATATAAAATTTATTCATAAAAATCTAATTAATTATTGAAATTTAAGGGGTAGAATACATCATTTTTAATAAATCTTGTAATAACTTGGGTTAATATACTACAATAAATTAAAATCATGGTGGCAAACTTTATAAACCACTTTAAATTAAGAAATTAGGTAATAATTCATAAAAATCTAATTAATTGTTGAAATTTAAGGGGTAGAATACTTCATTTTTTATAAATCTTGTAATAACATGGGGTGTTATCATACAATAAACTTTATACATTATTAAAATGTTGAAAATACAAACTTTATTCATAAAAATTTAATTAATAATTGAAATTTAAGGGGTAGAATACATCATTTTTAATAAATCTTGTAATAACGTGGAGTTATTAAATACAATAAATTAAAATCATGGTGCAAACCTTATACATAACTTTAAACGTTGAAAATACAAACTATATTCATAAAAATCTAATTAATTATTGAAATTTAAGGGGTTGAATATGCATTTTTAATATATCTTGCAAAAACTTGGGGTTTTATAATACAATAAATTAAAATCATGGTGCAAACCTTATAAATAACTTAAAATGTTGAAAATACAAACTTTTTTCATAAAAATCTAGTAAATTATTGAAATTTAAGGGGTAGAATACATCATTTTTATTAAATCTTGTAATAACATGGGGTTATATAATACAATTAATTATTATCATGGTGGTAAACCTTATAAATCACTTAAAAATATGAAATTAGGTAATAATTCATAAAAATCTAATTTATTGTTGAAATTTAAGGTGTAGAATACTTCATTTTTAATAAATCTTGAAATAACTTGGGGTAATATAATAGAAGTAATTAGAATCATGGTGGTTAACCATATTAATCTTTTAAAATGTTTATAACACAAACTAAACTCATAAAAATCTAATTAAGTTTTGAAATTTAAGGGGTATATTCATCATTTTTAATAAATCTTGTAATAACTTGGGTTAATATAATACAATAAATTAAAATCATGGTGACAAACTTTATAAATTACTTAAAATGATTGAATTAGGTAATAATTCATAAAAATCTAATAAAATATTGAAATTTAAGGGGTAGAATACTTCATTTTTAATAAATCTTGTAATAAATTGGGTTAATATAATACAATAAATTAAAATCATGGTGCAAACCTTAAAAATAACTTAAAATGTTGAAAATAGGTAATAATTCATAAAAATCTAATAAAATATTGAAATTTAAGGGGTTGAATACTTCATTTTTAATAAATCTTCTAATAACTTGGGGTAATATAATACAATAAATTAAAATCATGGTGACAAACTTTATACATAACTTAAAATGTTGAAAATACAAACTTTATTCATAAAAATCTAATTAATAATTGAAATTTAAGGGGTAGAATACATCATTTTTAATAAATCTTGTAATAACTTGGGTTAATATACTACAATAAATTAAAATCATGGTGGCAAACTTTATAAACCACTTTAAATTAAGAAATTAGGTAATAATTCATAAAAATCTAATTAATTGTTGAAATTTAAGGGGTAGAATACTTCATTTTTTATAAATCTTGTAATAACATGGGGTGTTATCATACAATAAACTTTATACATTAATTAAAATGTTGAAAATACAAACTTTATTCATAAAAATTTAATTAATAATTGAAATTTAAGGGGTAGAAAACATCATTTTTATTAAATCTTGTAATAACATGGGGTTATATAATACAATTAATTATTATCATGGTGGTAAACCTTATAAATCACTTAAAAATATGAAGTTAGGTAATAATTCATAAAAATCTAATTTATTGTTGAAATTTAAGGTGTAGAATACTTCATTTTTAATAAATCTTGAAATAACTTGGGGTAATATAATAGAAGTAATTAAAATCATGGTGGTTAACCATATTAATCACTTAAAATGTTTATAACACAAACTAAACTCATAAAAATATAATTAAGTTTTGAAATTTAAGGGGTATATTCATCATTTTTAATAAATCTTGTAATAACTTGGGTTAATATAATACAATAAATTAAAATCATGGTGACAAACTTTATAAATTACTTAAAATGATTAAATTAGGTAATAATTCATAAAAATCTAATAAAATATTGAAATTTAAGGGGTAAAATACTTCATTTTTAATAAATCTTGTAATAACTTGGGTTAATATAATACAATAAATTAAAATCATGGTGGCAAACTTTATAAATCACTTAAAATGATGAAATTAGGTAATAATTCATAAAAATCTAATTAATAATTGAAATTTAAGGGGTAGAATACATCATTTTTAATAAATCTTGTAATAACTTGGGTTAATATACTACAATAAATTAAAATCATGGTGGCAAACTTTATAAATCACTTAAAATGATGAAATTAGGTAATAATTCATAAAAATCTAATTAATAATTGAAATTTAAGGGGTAGAATACATCATTTTTAATAAATCTTGTAATAACTTGGGTTAATATACTACAATAAATTAAAATCATGGTGGCAAACTTTATAAATCACTTAAAATGATGAAATTAGGTAATAATTCATAAAAATCTAATTAATAATTGAAATTTAAGGGGTAGAATACATCATTTTTAATAAATCTTGTAATAACTTGGGTTAATATACTACAATAAATTAAAATCATGGTGGCAAACTTTATAAATCACTAAAAATGATGAAATTAGGTAATAATTCATAAAAATCTAATTAATAATTGAAATTTAAGTGGTAGAATACATCATTTTTAATAAATCTTGTAATAACTTGGGTTAATATACTACAATAAATTAAAATCATGGTGGCAAACTTTATAAATCACTTAAAATGATGAAATTAGGTAATAATTCATAAAAATCTAATTAATAATTGAAATTTAAGGGGTAGAATACATCATTTTTAATAAATCTTGTAATAACTTGGGTTAATATACTACAATAAATTAAAATCATGGTGCAAACCTTATACATAACTTTAAACGTTTAAAATACAAACTATATTCATAAAAATCTAATTAATTATTGAAATTTAAGGGGTTGAATATGCATTTTTAATAAATCTTGCAAAAACTTGGGGTTTTATAATTCAATAAATTAAAATCATGGTGCAAACCTTATACATAACTTAAAATGTTGAAATTACAAACTTTATTCATAAAAATCTAATTAATTAATGAAATTTATGGGGTTGAATATGCATTTTTAATAAATCTTGCAAAAACTTGGGGTTTTATAATTCAATAAATTAAAATCATGGTGCAAACCTTATACATCACTTAAAATGTTGAAAATACAAACTTAATACATAAAAATCTAATTAATAATTGAAATTTAAGGGGTAGAATACATCATTTTTAATAAATCTTGCAAAAACTTGGGGTTTTGTAATACAATAAATTAAAATCATGGTGGCAAACTTTATAAATCACTTAAAATGATGAAATTAGGAAATAATTCATAAAAATCTAATTAATTATTGAAATTTAAGGGGTAGAATACTTCATTTTTAATAAATCTTGTAATAACATGGGGTTATATAATACAATTAATTTTTATCATGGTGGTAAACCTTATAAATCACTTAAAATGATGAAAATAGGTAATTATTCATAAAAATCTAATAAAATATTGAAATTTAAGGGGTAGAATACTTCATTTTTAATAAATCTTGTAATAACTTTGGGTAATACAATACAATAAATTAAAATCATGGTGGCAAACTTTATAAACCACTTAAAATTATGAAATTAGGTAATAATTCATAAAAATCTAATTATTTGTTGAAATTTAAGGGGTAGAATACTTCATTATTAATAAATCTTGTAATAACATGGGGTTATATAATACAATAAATTAAAATCATGGTGCAAACCTTATACATAACTTTAAACGTTTAAAATACAAACTATATTCATAAAAATCTAATTAATTATTGAAATTTTAGGAGTAGAATATGAATTTTTAATAAATCTTACAAAAACTTGGGGTTTTATACTACAATAAATTAAAATCATGGTGCAAACCTTATACATAACTTAAAATGTTGAAAATACAAACTTTATTCATAAAAATCTAATTAATAATTGAAATTTATGGGGTTGAATATGCATTTTTAATAAATCTTGCAAAAACTTGGGGTTTTATAATACAATAAATTAAAATCATGGTGGCAAACTTTATAAACCACTTAAAATTATGAAATTAGGTAACAATTCATAAAAATCTAATTAATTGTTGAAATTTAAGGGGTAGAATACTTCATTTTTTATAAGTCTTGTAATAACTTGGGGTAATATAATAGAAGTAATTATTATCATGGTGGTTAACCATATTAATCACTTAAAATGATGATAACACAAACAATACTCATAAAAATCTAATTAATTTTTGAAATTCATGGGGTAAATTCAACAATTTTAACAAATCATGTAAAAACTTGTGGTTTTATAATACAATTAATGAAAATCATGGTGCAAACCTTATACATCACTTAAAATGTTGAAAATACAAACTATATTCATAAAAATCTAATTAATAATTGATATTTAAGGGGTAGAATACAACATTTTTAATAAATCTTGTAATAACTTGGGTTAATATACTACAATAAATTAAAATCATGGTGCAAACTTTATAAACCACTTAAAATTATGAAATTAGGTAATAATTCATAAAAATCTAATTAATTGTTGAAATTTAAGGGGTATTCTACTTCATTTTTAATAAATCTTGTAATAACATGGGGTATTATAATACAATAAGCTTTATACATAACTTAAAATGTTGAAAATACAAACTTTATTCATAAAAATCTAATTAATAATTGAAATTTAAGGGGTAGAATACAACATTTTTAATAAATCTTGTAATAACTTGGGTTAATATACTACAATAAATTAAAATCATGGTGGCAAACTTTATAAACCACTTAAAATTATGAAATTAGGTAATATTTCATAAAAATCTAATTAATTGTTGAAATTTAAGGGGTATTCTACTTCATTTTTAATAAATCTTGTAATAACATGGGGTATTATAATACAATAAGCTTTATACATAACTTAAAACGTTGAAAATACAAACTTTATTCATAAAAATCTAATTAATTATTGAAATTTAAGGGGTTGAATATGCATTTTTAATAAATCTTGCAAAAACTTGGGGTTTTGTAATACAATAAATTAAAATCATGGTGGCAAACTTTATAAATCACTTAAAATGATGAAATTAGGAAATAATTCATAAAAATCTAATTAATTATTGAAATTTAAGGGGTAGAATACTTCATTTTTAATAAATCTTGTAATAACATGGGGTAATATAATACAATAAATTAAAATCATGGTGCAAACCTTATAAATAACATAAAATGTTGAAAATAGGTAATAATTCATAGAAATCTAATAAAATATTGAAATTTAAGGGGTAGAATACTTCATTTTTAATAAATCTTGTAATAACTTGGGGTAATATAATACAATAAATTAAAATCATGGTGACAAACTTTATACATAACTTAAAATTATGAAATTAGGTAATAATTCATAAAAATCTAATTAATTGTTGAAATTTAAGGGTTAGAATACTTCATTATTAATAAATCTTGTAATAACTTGGGTTAATATACTACAATAAATTAAAATCATGGTGGCAAACTTTATAAACCACTTAAAATTATGAAATTAGGTAATAATTCATAAAAATCTAATTAATTGTTGAAATTTAAGGGGTAGGATACTTCATTTTTTATAAATCTTGTAATAACATGGGGTATTATAATACAATAAGCTTTATACATAACTTAAAATGTTGAAAATACAAATTTTATTCATAAAAATCTAATTAATAATTGAAATTTAAGGGGAAGAATACAACATTTTTAATAAATCTTGTAATAACTTGGGTTAATATACTACAATAAATTAAAATCATGGTGGCAAACTTTATAAACCACTTAAAATTATGAAATTAGGTAATAATTCATAAAAATCTAATTAATTGTTGAAATTTAAGGGGTAGAATACTTCATTTTTTATAAATCTTGTAATAACATGGGGTATTATAATACAATAAGCTTTATACATAACTTAAAATGTTGAAAATACAAACTTTATTCATAAAAATCTAATTAATAATTGAAATTTAAGGGGTAGAATACTTAATTTTTAATAAATCTTGTAATAACTTGGGGTAATATAATAGAAGTAATTATTATCATGGTGGTTAACCATATTAATCACTTAAAATGATGATAACACAAACACTACTCATAAAAATCTAATTAATTTTTGAAATTCATGGGGTAAATTCAACAATTTTAACAAATCTTGTAAAAACTTGTGGTTTTATAATCCAATTAATGAAAATCATGGTATCAAACCTTATACATCACTTAAAATGTTGAAAATACAAACTTTATTCATAAAAATCTAATTAATAATTGAAATTTAAGGGGTAGAATACAACATTTTTAATAAATCTTGTAATAACTTGGGTTAATATACTACAATAAATTAAAATCATGGTGCTAACTTTATAAACCACTTAAAATTATGAAATAAGGTAATAATTCATAAAAATCTAATTAATTGTTGAAATTTAAGGGGTATTCTACTTCATTTTTAATAAATCTTGTAATAACATGGGGTAATATAATACAATAAATTAAAATCATGTTGGCAAACTTTATAAACCACTTAAAATTATGAAATTAGGTAATAATTCATAAAAATCTAAATTATTGTTGAAATTTAAGGGGTAGAATACTTCATTTTTTATAAATCTTGTAATAACATGGGGTATTATAATACAATAAGCTTTATACATAACTTAAAATGTTGAAAATACAAACTTTATTCATAAAAATCTAATTAATAATTGAAATTTAAGTGGTAGAATACATCATTTTTAATAAATCTTGTAATAACTTGGGTTAATATACTACAATAAATTAAAATCATGGTGGCAAACTTTATAAATCACTTAAAATGATGAAATTAGGTAATAATTCATAAAAATCTAATTAATAATTGAAATTTAAGGGGTAGAATACATCATTTTTAATAAATCTTGTAATAACTTGGGTTAATATACTACAATAAATTAAAATCATGGTGCAAACCTTATACATAACTTTAAACGTTTAAAATACAAACTATATTCATAAAAATCTAATTAATTATTGAAATTTAAGGGGTTGAATATGCATTTTTAATAAATCTTGCAAAAACTTGGGGTTTTATAATTCAATAAATTAAAATCATGGTGCAAACCTTATACATAACTTAAAATGTTGAAATTACAAACTTTATTCATAAAAATCTAATTAATTATTGAAATTTATGGGGTTGAATATGCATTTTTAATAAATCTTGCAAAAACTTGGGTTAATATACTACAATAAATTAAAATCATGGTGGTAAACCATATTAATCACTTAAAATGTTGATAACACAAACTAAACTCATAAAAATCTAATTAATAATTGAAATTTAAGGGGTAGAATACATCATTTTTAATAAATCTTGTAATAACATGGGGTTATATAATACAATTAATTATGATCATGGTGGCAAACTTTATAAATAACTTAAAATGTTGAAAATAGGTAATAATTCATAAAAATCTAATAAAATATTGAAATTTAAGGGGTAGAATACTTCATTTTTAATAAATCTTGTAATAACTTGGGTTAATATACTACAATAAATTAAAATCATGGTGGCAAACTTTATAAATCACTTAAAATGATGAAATTAGGTAATAATTCATAAAAATCTAATTAATAATTGAAATTTAAGGGGTAGAATACATCATTTTTAATAAATCTTGTAATAACTTGGGTTAATATACTACAATAAATTAAAATCATGGTGGCAAACTTTATAAATCACTTAAAATAATGAAATTAGGTAATAATTCATACAAATCTAATTAATAATTGAAATTTAAGTGGTAGAATACATCATTTTTAATAAATCTTGTAATAACTTGGGTTAATATACTACAATAAATTAAAATCATGGTGGCAAACTTTATAAATCACTTAAAATGATGAAATTAGGTAATAATTCATAAAAATCTAATTAATAATTGAAATTTAAGGGGTAGAATACATCATTTTTAATAAATCTTGTAATAACTTGGGTTAATATACTACAATAAATTAAAATCATGGTGCAAACCTTATACATAACTTTAAACGTTTAAAATACAAACTATATTCATAAAAATCTAATTAATTATTGAAATTTAAGGGGTTGAATATGCATTTTTAATAAATCTTGCAAAAACTTGGGGTTTTATAATTCAATAAATTAAAATCATGGTGCAAACCTTATACATAACTTAAAATGTTGAAATTACAAACTTTATTCATAAAAATCTAATTAATTAATGAAATTTATGGGGTTGAATATGCATTTTTAATAAATCTTGCAAAAACTTGGGGTTTTATAATTCAATAAATTAAAATCATGGTGCAAACCTTATACATCACTTAAAATGTTGAAAATACAAACTTAATACATAAAAATCTAATTAATAATTGAAATTTAAGGGGTAGAATACATCATTTTTAATAAATCTTGCAAAAACTTGGGGTTTTGTAACACAATAAATTAAAATCATGGTGGCAAACTTTATAAATCACTTAAAATGATGAAATTAGGAAATAATTCATAAAAATCTAATTAATTATTGAAATTTAAGGGGTAGAATACTTCATTTTTAATAAATCTTGTAATAACATGGGGTTATATAATACAATTAATTTTTATCATGGTGGTAAACCTTATAAATCACTTAAAATGATGAAAATAGGTAATTATTCATAAAAATCTAATAAAATATTGAAATTTAAGGGGTAGAATACTTCATTTTTAATAAATCTTGTAATAACTTTGGGTAATACAATACAATAAATTAAAATCATGGTGGCAAACTTTATAAACCACTTAAAATTATGAAATTAGGTAATAATTCATAAAAATCTAATTATTTGTTGAAATTTAAGGGGTAGAATACTTCATTATTAATAAATCTTGTAATAACATGGGGTTATATAATACAATAAATTAAAATCATGGTGCAAACCTTATACATAACTTTAAACGTTTAAAATACAAACTATATTCATAAAAATCTAATTAATTATTGAAATTTTAGGAGTAGAATATGAATTTTTAATAAATCTTACAAAAACTTGGGGTTTTATACTACAATAAATTAAAATCATGGTGCAAACCTTATACATAACTTAAAATGTTGAAAATACAAACTTTATTCATAAAAATCTAATTAATAATTGAAATTTATGGGGTTGAATATGCATTTTTAATAAATCTTGCAAAAACTTGGGGTTTTATAATACAATAAATTAAAATCATGGTGGCAAACTTTATAAACCACTTAAAATTATGAAATTAGGTAATAATTCATAAAAATCTAATTAATTGTTGAAATTTAAGGGGTAGAATACTTCATTTTTTATAAGTCTTGTAATAACTTGGGGTAATATAATAGAAGTAATTATTATCATGGTGGTTAACCATATTAATCACTTAAAATGATGATAACACAAACAATACTCATAAAAATCTAATTAATTTTTGAAATTCATGGGGTAAATTCAACAATTTTAACAAATCATGTAAAAACTTGTGGTTTTATAATACAATTAATGAAAATCATGGTGCAAACCTTATACATCACTTAAAATGTTGAAAATACAAACTATATTCATAAAAATCTAATTAATAATTGATATTTAAGGGGTAGAATACAACATTTTTAATAAATCTTGTAATAACTTGGGTTAATATACTACAATAAATTAAAATCATGGTGCAAACTTTATAAACCACTTAAAATTATGAAATTAGGTAATAATTCATAAAAATCTAATTAATTGTTGAAATTTAAGGGGTATTCTACTTCATTTTTAATAAATCTTGTAATAACATGGGGTATTATAATACAATAAGCTTTATACATAACTTAAAATGTTGAAAATACAAACTTTATTCATAAAAATCTAATTAATAATTGAAATTTAAGGGGTAGAATACAACATTTTTAATAAATCTTGTAATAACTTGGGTTAATATACTACAATAAATTAAAATCATGGTGGCAAACTTTATAAACCACTTAAAATTATGAAATTAGGTAATATTTCATAAAAATCTAATTAATTGTTGAAATTTAAGGGGTATTCTACTTCATTTTTAATAAATCTTGTAATAACATGGGGTATTATAATACAATAAGCTTTATACATAACTTAAAACGTTGAAAATACAAACTTTATTCATAAAAATCTAATTAATTATTGAAATTTAAGGGGTTGAATATGCATTTTTAATAAATCTTGCAAAAACTTGGGGTTTTGTAATACAATAAATTAAAATCATGGTGGCAAACTTTATAAATCACTTAAAATGATGAAATTAGGAAATAATTCATAAAAATCTAATTAATTATTGAAATTTAAGGGGTAGAATACTTCATTTTTAATAAATCTTGTAATAACATGGGGTAATATAATACAATAAATTAAAATCATGGTGCAAACCTTATAAATAACATAAAATGTTGAAAATAGGTAATAATTCATAGAAATCTAATAAAATATTGAAATTTAAGGGGTAGAATACTTCATTTTTAATAAATCTTGTAATAACTTGGGGTAATATAATACAATAAATTAAAATCATGGTGACAAACTTTATACATAACTTAAAATTATGAAATTAGGTAATAATTCATAAAAATCTAATTAATTGTTGAAATTTAAGGGTTAGAATACTTCATTATTAATAAATCTTGTAATAACTTGGGTTAATATACTACAATAAATTAAAATCATGGTGGCAAACTTTATAAACCACTTAAAATTATGAAATTAGGTAATAATTCATAAAAATCTAATTAATTGTTGAAATTTAAGGGGTAGAATACTTCATTTTTTATAAATCTTGTAATAACATGGGGTATTATAATACAATAAGCTTTATACATAACTTAAAATGTTGAAAATACAAATTTTATTCATAAAAATCTAATTAATAATTGAAATTTAAGGGGAAGAATACAACATTTTTAATAAATCTTGTAATAACTTGGGTTAATATACTACAATAAATTAAAATCATGGTGGCAAACTTTATAAACCACTTAAAATTATGAAATTAGGTAATAATTCATAAAAATCTAATTAATTGTTGAAATTTAAGGGGTAGAATACTTCATTTTTTATAAATCATGTAATAACATGGGGTATTATAATACAATAAGCTTTATACATAACTTAAAATGTTGAAAATACAAACTTTATTCATAAAAATCTAATTAATAATTGAAATTTAAGGGGTAGAATACTTAATTTTTAATAAATCTTGTAATAACTTGGGGTAATATAATAGAAGTAATTATTATCATGGTGGTTAACCATATTAATCACTTAAAATGATGATAACACAAACAATACTCATAAAAATCTAATTAATTTTTGAAATTCATGGGGTAAATTCAACAATTTTAACAAATCTTGTAAAAACTTGTGGTTTTATAATCCAATTAATGAAAATCATGGTATCAAACCTTATACATCACTTAAAATGTTGAAAATACAAACTTTATTCATAAAAATCTAATTAATAATTGAAATTTAAGGGGTAGAATACAACATTTTTAATAAATCTTGTAATAACTTGGGTTAATATACTACAATAAATTAAAATCATGGTGCTAACTTTATAAACCACTTAAAATTATGAAATAAGGTAATAATTCATAAAAATCTAATTAATTGTTGAAATTTAAGGGGTATTCTACTTCATTTTTAATAAATCTTGTAATAACATGGGGTAATATAATACAATAAATTAAAATCATGTTGGCAAACTTTATAAACCACTTAAAATTATGAAATTAGGTAATAATTCATAAAAATCTAAATTATTGTTGAAATTTAAGGGGTAGAATACTTCATTTTTTATAAATCTTGTAATAACATGGGGTATTATAATACAATAAGCTTTATACATAACTTAAAATGTTGAAAATACAAACTTTATTCATAAAAATCTAATTAATAATTTAAATTTAAGGGGTAGAATACAACTTTTTTAATAAATCTTGTAATAACTTGGGTTAATATACTACAATAAATTAAAATCATGGTGGCAAACTTTATAAACCACTTAAAATTATGAAATTAGGTAATAATTCATAAAAATCTAATTAATTGTTGAAATTTAAGGGGTATTCTATTTCATTTTTAATAAATCTTGTAATAACATGGGGTATTATAATACAATAAGCTTTATACATAACTTAAAATGTTGAAAATACAAACTTTATTCATAAAAATCTAATTAATAATTTAAATTTAAGGGGTAGAATACAACATTTTTAATTAATCTTGTAATAACTTGGGTTAATATACTACAATAAATTAAAATCATGGTGGCAAACTTTATAAACCACTTAAAATTATGAAATTAGGTAATAATTCATAAAAATCTAATTAATTGTTGAAATTTAAGGGGTATTCTACTTCATTTTTAATAAATCTTGTAATTACATGGGGTATTATAATACAATAAACTTTATACATAACTTAAAATGTTGAAAATACAAACTTTATTCATAAAAATTTAATTAATAATTTTAAATTTAAGGGGTAGAATACATCATTTTTAATAAATTTTGTAATTACTTGGTTTAATATACTAAAATAAATTCAAATCATGGTGGCAAACTTTATAAATCACTTAAAATGATGAAATTAGCTAATAATTCATAAACATCTAATTAATTATTGAAATTTAAGGGGTAGAATACTTCATTTTTAATAAATCTTGTAATAACATGGGGTTATATAACACAATTAATTATTATCATGGTGGTAAACGTTATAAATCATTTAAAATGATGAAAACACAATCAATATTAATAAAAATCTAATAAAATATTGAAATTTAAAGGGTAGAATACTACATTTATTATAAATCTTGTTATAACTTGGGGTAATATAATACAATAAATTAAAATCATGGTGGTTAACCATATTAATCACTTAAAATGTTGATAACACAAACTAAACTCATAAAAATCAATTAATTTTTGAAATTTAAGGGGTAAATTCAACAATTTTAACAAATCTTGTAAAAACTTGGGGTTTTATAATACAATTAATGAAAATCATGGTGTCAAACCTTATACATCACTTAAAATGTTGAAAATACAAACTATATTCATAAAAATCTAATTAATTATTGAAATTTAAGGGGTAGAATACTTCATTTTTAATAAATCTTGTAATAACATGGGGTAATATAATACAATAAATTAAAATCATGGTGCAAACCTTATAAATAACATAAAATGTTGAAAATAGGTAATAATTCATAGAAATCTAATAAAATATTGAAATTTAAGGGGTAGAATACCTCATTTTTAATAAATCTTGTAATAACATGGGGTATTATAATACAATAAGCTTTATACATAACTTAAAATGTTGAAAATACAAACTTTATTCATAAAAATCTAATAAATTATTGAAATTTAAGGGGTTGAATATGCATTTTTAATAAATCTTGCAAAAACTTGGGGTTTTGTAATACAATAAATTAAAATTATGGTGGCAAACTTTATAAATCACTTAAAATGATGAAATTAGGAAATAATTCATAAAAATCTAATTAATTATTGAAATTTAAGGGGTAGAATACTTCATTTTTAATAAATCTTGTAATAACATGGGGTAATATAATACAATAAATTAAAATCATGGTGCAAACCTTATAAATAACATAAAATGTTGAAAATAGGTAATAATTCATAGAAATCTAATAAAATATTGAAATTTAAGGGGTAGAATACTTCATTTTTAATAAATCTTGTAATAACTTGGGGTAATATAATACAATAAATTAAAATCATGGTGACAAACTTTATACATAACTTAAAATTATGAAATTAGGTAATAATTCATAAAAATCTAATTAATTGTTGAAATTTAAGGGTTAGAATACTTCATTTTTAATAAATCTTGTAATAACTTGGGTTAATAAACTACAATAAATTAAAATCATGGTGGCAAACTTTATAAACCACTTAAAATTATGAAATTAGGTAATAATTCATAAAAATCTAATTAATTGTTGAAATTTAAGGGGTAGAATACTTCATTTTTTATAAATCTTGTAATAACATGGGGTATTATAATACAATAAGCTTTATACATAACTTAAAATGTTGAAAATACAAACTTTATTCATAAAAATCTAATTAATAATTGAAATTTAAGGGGTAGAATACAACATTTTTAATAAATCTTGTAATAACTTGGGTTAATATACTACAATAAACTAAAATCATGGTGCTAACTTTATAAACCACTTAAAATTATGAAATAAGGTAATAATTCATAAAAATCTAATTAATTGTTGAAATTTAAGGGGTATTCTACTTCATTTTTAATAAATCTTGTAATAACATGGGGTAATATAATACAATAAATTAAAATCATGTTGGCAAACTTTATAAACCACTTAAAATTATGAAATTAGGTAATAATTCATAAAAATCTAAATTATTGTTGAAATTTAAGGGGTAGAATACTTCATTTTTTATAAATCTTGTAATAACATGGGGTATTATAATACAATAAGCTTTATACATAACTTAAAATGTTGAAAATACAAACTTTATTCATAAAAATCTAATTAATAATTTAAATTTAAGGGGTAGAATACAACATTTTTAATAAATCTTGTAATAACTTGGGTTAATATACTACAATAAATTAAAATCATGGTGGCAAACTTTATAAACCACTTAAAATTATGAAATTAGGTAATAATTCATAAAAATCTAATTAATTGTTGAAATTTAAGGGGTATTCTACTTCATTTTTAATAAATCTTGTAATAACATGGGGTATTATAATACAATAAGCTTTATACATAACTTAAAATGTTGAAAATACAAACTTTATTCATAAAAATCTAATTAATAATTTAAATTTAAGGGGTAGAATACAACATTTTTAATTAATCTTGTAATAACTTGGGTTAATATACTACAATAAATTAAAATCATGGTGGCAAACTTTATAAACCACTTAAAATTATGAAATTAGGTAATAATTCATAAAAATCTAATTAATTGTTGAAATTTAAGGGGTAGAATACTTCATTTTTAATAAATCTTGTAATAACATGGGGTTATATAACACAATTAATTATTATCATGATGGTAAACGTTATAAATCATTTAAAATGATGAAAACACAATCAATATTAATAAAAATCTAATAAAATATTGAAATTTAAAGGGTAGAATACTACATTTATTATAAATCTTGTTATAACTTGGGGTAATATAATACAATAAATTAAAATCATGGTGGTTAACCATATTAATCACTTAAAATGTTGATAACACAAACTAAACTCATAAAAATCAATTAATTTTTGAAATTTAAGGGGTAAATTCAACAATTTTAACAAATCTTGTAAAAACTTGGGGTTTTATAATACAATTAATGAAAATCATGGTGTCAAACCTTATACATCACTTAAAATGTTGAAAATACAAACTATATTCATAAAAATCTAATTAATTATTGAAATTTAAGGAGTAGAATATGCATTTTTAATAAATCTTGCAAAAACTTGGGGTTTTGTAATACAATAAATTAAAATCATGGTGGCAAACTTTATAAATCACTTAAAATGATGAAATTAGGAAATAATTCATAAAAATCTAATTAATTATTGAAATTTAAGGGGTAGAATACTTCATTTTTAATAAATCTTGTAATAACATGGGGTAATATAATACAATAAATTAAAATCATGGTGCAAACCTTATAAATAACATAAAATGTTGAAAATAGGTAATAATTCATAGAAATCTAATAAAATATTGAAATTTAAGGGGTAGAATACTTCATTTTTAATAAATCTTGTAATAACTTGGGGTAATATAATACAATAAATTAAAATCATGGTGACAAACTTTATAAACCACTTAAAATTATGAAATTAGGTAATAATTCATAAAAATCTAATTAATTGTTGAAATTTAAGGGGTAGAATACTTCATTTTTTATAAATCTTGTAATAACATGGGGTATAATAATACAATAAGCTTTATACATAACTTAAAATTTTGAAAATACAAACTTTATTCATAAAAATTTAATTAATAATTTAAATTTAAGGGGTAGAATACAACATTTTTAATAAATCTTGTAATAACTTGGGTTAATATACTACAATAAATTAAAATCATGGTGGCAAACTTTATAAACCACTTAAAATTATGAAATTAGGTAATAATTCATAAAAATCTAATTAATTGTTGAAATTTAAGGGGTATTCTACTTCATTTTTAATAAATCTTGTAATAACATGGGGTATTATAATACAATAAGCTTTATACATAACTTAAAATGTTGATAATACAAACTTTATTCATAAAAATTTAATTAATAATTTATATTTAAGGGGTAGAATACAACATTTTTAATTAATCTTGTAATAACTTGGGTTAATATACTACAATAAATTAAAATCATGGTGGCAAACTTTATAAACCACTTAAAATTATGAAATTAGGTAATAATTCATAAAAATCTAATTAATTGTTGAAATTTAAGGGGTATTCTACTTCATTTTTAATAAATCTTGTAATTACATGGGGTATTATAATACAATAAACTTTATACATAACTTAAAATGTTGAAAATACAAACTTTATTCATAAAAATTTAATTAATAATTTTAAATTTAAGGGGTAGAATACATCATTTTTAATAAATTTTGTAATAACTTGGTTTAATATACTAAAATAAATTCAAATCATGGTGGCAAACTTTATAAATCACTTAAAATGATGAAATTAGCTAATAATTCATAAACATCTAATTAATTATTGAAATTTAAGGGGTAGAATACTTCATTTTTAATAAATCTTGTAATAACATGGGGTTATATAACACAATTATTTATTATCATGGTGGTAAACCTTATAAATCACTTAAAATGATGAAAACACAATCAATATTAATAAAAATCTAATAAAATATTGAAATTTAAAGGGTAGAATACTACATTTATTATAAATCTTGTTATAACTTGGGGTAATATAATACAATAAATTAAAATCATGGTGGTTAACCATATTAATCACTTAAAATGTTGATAACACAAACTAAACTGATAAAAATCAATTAATTTTTGAAATTTAAGGGGTAAATTCAACAATTTTAACAATTCTTGTAAAAACTTGGGGTTTTATAATACAATTAATGAAAATCATGGTGTCAAACCTTATACATCACTTAAAATGTTGAAAATACAAACTATATTCATAAAAATCTAATTAATTATTGAAATTTAAGGAGTAGAATATGCATTTTTAATAAATCTTACAAAAACTTGGGGTTTTATACTACAATAAATTAAAATCATGATATCAAACCTTATACATCACTAAAAATGTTGAAAATACAAACTATATTCATAAAAATCTAATTAATTATTGAAATTTAAGGGGTAGAATACATCATTTTTAATAAATCTTGTAATAACTTGGGTTAATATACTACAATAAATTAAAATCATGGTGGCAAACTTTATAAATCACTTAAAATGATGAAATTAGGTAATAATTCATAAAAATCTAATTAATTATTGAAATTTAAGGGGTAGAATACTTCATTTTTAATAAATCTTGTAATAACTTGGGGTAATACAATACAATAAATTAAAATCATGGTGGCAAACTTTATAAACCACTTAAAATTATGAAATAAGGTAATAATTCATAAAAATCTAATTAATTGTTGAAATTTAAAGGGGTAGAATACTTCATTTTTTATAAGTCTTGTAATAACATGGGGTATTATAATACAATGAGCTTTATACATAACTTAAAATGTTGAAAATACAAACTTTATTCATAAAAATCTAATTAATAATTGAAATTTAAGGGGTAGAATACTTAATTTTTAATAAATCTTGTAATAACTTGGGGTAATATAATAGAAGTAATTATTATCATGGTGGTTAACCATATTAATCACTTAAAATGATGATAACACAAACAATACTCATAAAAATCTAATAAAATATTGAAATTTAAAGGGTAGAATACTACATTTATTATAAATCTTGTAATAACATGGGGTTATATAACACAATTAATTATTATCATGGTGGTAAACGTTATAAATCATTTAAAATGATGAAAACACAATCAATATTAATAAAAATCTAATAAAATATTGAAATTTAAAGGGTAGAATACTACATTTATTATAAATCTTGTTATAACTTGGGGTAATATAATACAATAAATTAAAATCATGGTGGTTAACCATATTAATCACTTAAAATGTTGATAACACAAACTAAACTCATAAAAATCAATTAATTTTTGAAATTTAAGGGGTAAATTCAACAATTTTAACAAATCTTGTAAAAACTTGGGGTTTTATAATACAATTAATGAAAATCATGGTGTCAAACCTTATACATCACTTAAAATGTTGAAAATACAAACTATATTCATAAAAATCTAATTAATTATTGAAATTTAAGGGGTAGAATACTTCATTTTTAATAAATCTTGTAATAACATGGGGTTATATAACACAATTAATTATTATCATGGTGGTAAACCTTATAAATCATTTAAAATGATGAAAACACAATCAATATTAATAAAAATCTAATAAAATATTGAAATTTAAAGGGTAGAATACTACATTTATTATAAATCTTGTTATAACTTGGGGTAATATAATACAATAAATTAAAATCATGGTGGTTAACCATATTAATAACTTAAAATGTTGATAACACAAACTAAACTCATAAAAATCAATTAATTGTTGAAATTTAAGGGGTAGAATACTTCATTATTAATAAATCTTGTAATAACATGGGGTTATATAATACAATAAATTAAAATCATGGTGCATACCTTATACATAACTTTAAACGTTTAAAATACAAACTATATTCATAAAAATCTAATTAATTATTGAAATTTTAGGAGTAGAATATGCATTTTTAATAAATCTTACAAAAAATTGGGGTTTTATACTACAATAAATTAAAATCATGGTGCAAACCTTATACATAACTTAAAATGTTGAAAATACAAACTTTATTCATAAAAATCTAATTAATTATTGAAATTTAAGGGGTAGAATACATCATTTTTAATAAATCTTGTAATAACTTGGGTTAATATACTACAATAAATTAAAATCATGGTGGCAAACTTTATAAACCACTTAAAATTATGAAATTAGGTAATAATTCATAAAAATCTAATTAATTGTTGAAATTTAAGGGGTAGAATACTTCATTTTTTATAAATCTTGTAATAACATGGGGTATTATAATACAATAAGCTTTATACATAACTTAAAATGTTCAAAATACAAACTTTATTCATAAAAATCTAATTAATAATTGAAATTTAAGGGGTAGAATACTTAATTTTTAATAAATCTTGTAATAACTTGGGGTAATATAATAGAAGTAATTATTATCATGGTGGTTAACCATATTAATCACTTAAAATGATGATAACACAAACAATACTCATAAAAATCTAATTAATTTTTGAAATTCATGGGGTAAATTCAACAATTTTAACAAATCTTGTAAAAACTCGTGGTTTTATAATACAATTAATGAAAATCATGGTGTCAAACCTTATACATCACTTAAAATGTTGAAAATACAAACTATATTCATAAAAATCTAATTAATTATTGAAATTTTAGGAGTAGAATATGCATTTTTAATAAATCTTACAAAAACTTGAGGTTTTATACTACAATAAATTAAAATCATGGTGCAAACCTTATACATAACTTAAAATGTTGAAAATACAAACTTTATTCATAAAAATCTAATTAATAATTGAAATTTAAGGGGTAGAATACAACATTTTTAATAAATCTTGTAATAACTTGGGTTAATATACTACAATAAATTAAAATCATGGTGGCAAACTTTATAAACCACTTAAAATTATGAAATTAGGTAATAATTCATAAAAATCTAATTAATTGTTGAAATTTAAGGGGTATTCTACTTCATTTTTAATAAATCTTGTAATAACATGGGGTATTATAATACAATAAGCTTTATACATAACTTAAAATGTTGAAAATACAAACTTTATTCATAAAAATCTAATTAATTATTGAAATTCAAGGGGTAGAATACATCATTTTTATTAAATCTTGTAATAACATGGGGTTATATAATACAATTAATTATTATCATGGTGGTAAACCTTATAATCACTTAAAAAGATGAAATTCGGTAATAATTCATAAAAATTTAATTTAGTGTTGAAATTTAAGGTGTAGAATACTTCATTTTTAATAAATCTTGAAATAACTTGGGGTAATATAATAGAAGTAATAATTATCATGGTGGTTAACCATATTAATCACTTAAAATGATGATAACATAAACAATACTCATTAAAATCTAATTAATTTTTGAAATTCTTGGGGTAAATTCAGCAATTTTAACAAATCTTGTAAAAACTTGTGGTTTTATAATACAATAAATGAAAATCATGGTGTCAAACCTTATACATCACTTAAAATGTTGAAAATACAAACTATATTCATAAAAATCTAATATCATTATTGAAATTTAAGGAGTAGAATATGCATTTTTAATAAATCTTACAAAAACTTGGGGTTTTATACTACAATAAATTAAAATCATGATATCAAACCTTATACATCACTAAAAATGTTGAAAATACAAACTATATTCATAAAAATCTAATTAATTATTGAAATTTAAGGGGTAGAATACATCATTTTTAATAAATCTTGTAATAACATGGGTTAATATACTACAATAAATTAAAATCATGGTGGCAAACTTTATAAATCACTTAAAATGATGAAATTAGGTAATAATTCATAAAAATCTAATTAATTATTGAAATTTAAGGGGTAGAATACTTCATTTTTAATAAATCTTGTAATAACACGGGGTTATATAATACAATTAATTATTATCATGGTGGTAAACTTTATAAACCACTTAAAATTATGAAATTAGGTAATAATTCATAAAAATCTAATTAATTGTTGAAATTTAAGGGGTAGAATACTTCATTTTTAATAAATCTTGTAATAACATGGGGTATTATAATACAATAAATTAAAGTCATGGTGACAAAATTTATACATAACTTAAAATGTTGAAAATACAAACTTTATTCATAAAACTTTAATTAATAATTGAAATTTAAGGGGTAGAATACTTCATTTTTTATAAATCTTGTAATAACATGGGGTATTATAATACAATAAGCTTTATACATAACTTAAAATGTTGAAAATACAAACTTTATTCATAAAAATCTAATTAATAATTGAAATTTAAGGGGTAGAATACAACATTTTTAATAAATCTTGTAATAACTTGGGTTAATATACTACAATAAATTAAAATCATGGTGGCAAACTTTATAAACCACTTAAAATTATGAAATTAGGTAATAATTCATAAAAATCTAATTAATTGTTGAAATTTAAGGGGTATTCTACTTCATTTTTAATAAATCTTGTAATAACATGGGGTATTATAATACAATAAGCTTTATACATAACTTAAAATGTTGAAAATACAAACTTTATTCATAAAAATCTAATTAATAATTGAAATTTAAGGGGAAGAATACATCACTTTTAATAAATTTTGTAATAACTTGGTTTAATATACTAAAATAAATTCAAATCATGGTGGCAAACTTTATAAATCACTTAAAATGATGAAATTAGCTAATAATTCATAAACATCTAATTAATTATTGAAATTTAAGGGGTAGAATACTTCATTTTTAATAAATCTTGTAATAACATGGGGTTATATAACACAATTAATTATTATCATGGTGGTAAACCTTATAAATCATTTAAAATGATGAAAACACAATCAATATTAATAAAAATCTAATAAAATATTGAAATTTAAAGGGTAGAATACTACATTTATTATAAATCTTGTTATAACTTGGGGTAATATAATACAATAAATTAAAATCATGGTGGTTAACCATATTAATCACTTAAAATGTTGATAACACAAACTAAACTCATAAAAATCAATTAATTGTTGAAATTTAAGGGAAAGAATACTTCATTATTAATAAATCTTGTAATAACATGGGGTTATATAATACAATAAATTAAAATCATGGTGCATACCTTATACATAACTTTAAACGTTTAAAATACAAACTATATTCATAAAAATCTAATTAATTATTGAAATTTTAGGAGTAGAATATGCATTTTTAATAAATCTTACAAAAAATTGGGGTTTTATACTACAATAAATTAAAATCACGGTGCAAACCTTATACATAACTTAAAATGTTGAAAATACAAACTTTATTCATAAAAATCTAATTAATTATTGAAATTTAAGGGGTAGAATACATCATTTTTAATAAATCTTGTAATAACTTGGGTTAATATACTACAATAAATTAAAATCATGGTGGCAAACTTTATAAACCACTTAAAATTATGAAATTAGGTAATAATTCATAAAAATCTAATTAATTGTTGAAATTTAAGGGGTAGAATACTTCATTTTTTATAAATCTTGTAATAACATGGGGTATTATAATACAATAAGCTTTATACATAACTTAAAATGTTAAAAATACAAACTTTATTCATAAAAATCTAATTAATAATTGAAATTTAAGGGGTAGAATACTTAATTTTTAATAAATCTTGTAATAACTTGGGGTAATATAATAGAAGTAATTATTATCATGGTGGTTAACCATATTAATCACTTAAAATGATGATAACACAAACAATACTCATAAAAATCTAATTAATTTTTGAAATTCATGGGGTAAATTCAACAATTTTAACAAATCTTGTAAAAACTTGTGGTTTTATAATACAATTAATGAAAATCATGGTGTCAAACCTTATACATCACTTAAAATGTTTAAAATACAAACTATATTCATAAAAATCTAATATCATTATTGAAATTTAAGGAGTAGAATATGCATTTTTAATAAATCTTACAAAAACTTGGGGTTTTATACTACAATAAATTAAAATCATGATATCAAACCTTATACATCACTAAAAATGTTGAAAATACAAACTATATTCATAAAAATCTAATTAATTATTGAAATTTAAGGGGTAGAATACATCATTTTTAATAAATCTTGTAATAACTTGGGTTAATATACTACAATAAATTAAAATCATGGTGGCAAACTTTATAAATCACTTAAAATGATGAAATTAGGTAATAATTCATAAAAATCTAATTAATTATTGAAATTTAAGGGGTAGAATACTTCATTTTTAATAAATCTTGTAATTACACGGGGTTATATAATACAATTAATTATTATCATGGTGGTAAACTTTATAAACCACTTAAAATTATGAAATTAGGTAATAATTCATAAAAATCTAATTAATTGTTGAAATTTAAGGGGTAGAATACTTCATTTTTAATAAATCTTGTAATAACATGGGGTATTATAATACAATAAATTAAAGTCATGGTGACAAAATTTATACATAACTTAAAATGTTGAAAATACAAACTTTATTCATAAAACTTTAATTAATAATTGAAATTTAAGGGGTAGAATACTTCATTTTTTATAAATCTTGTAATAACATGGGGTATTATAATACAATAAGCTTTATACATAACTTAAAATGTTGAAAATACAAACTTTATTCATAAAAATCTAATTAATAATTGAAATTTAAGGGGTAGAATACAACATTTTTAATAAATCTTGTAATAACTTGGGTTAATATACTACAATAAATTAAAATCATGGTGGCAAACTTTATAAACCACTTAAAATTATGAAATTAGGTAATAATTCATAAAAATCTAATTAATTGTTGAAATTTAAGGGGTATTCTACTTCATTTTTAATAAATCTTGTAATAACATGGGGTATTATAATACAATAAGCTTTATACATAACTTAAAATGTTGAAAATACAAACTTTATTCATAAAAATCTAATTAATAATTGATATTTAAGGGGTAGAATACAACATTTTTAATAAATCTTGTAATAACTTGGGTTAATATACTACAATAAATTAAAATCATGGTGGCAAACTTTATAAACCACTTAAAATTATGAAATTAGGTAATAATTCATAAAAATCTAATTAATTGTTGAAATTTAAGGGGTATTCTACTTAATTTTTAATAAATCTTGTAATTACATGGGGTATTATAATACAATAAACTTTATACATAACTTAAAATGTTGAAAATACAAACTTTATTGATAAAAATTTAATTAATAATTTTAAATTTAAGGGGTAGAATACATCATTTTTAATAAATCTTGTAATAACATGGGGTTATATAACACAATTATTTATTATCATGGTGGTAAACCTTATAAATCACTTAAAATGATGAAAACACAATCAATATTAATAAAAATCTAATAAAATATTGAAATTTAAAGGGTAGAATACTACATTTATTATAAATCTTGTTATAACTTGGGGTAATATAATACAATAAATTAAAATCATGGTGGTTAACCATATTAATCACTTAAAATGTTGATAACACAAACTAAACTCATAAAAATCAATTAATTTTTGAAATTTAAGGGGTAAATTCAACAATTTTAACAAATCTTGTAAAAACTTGGGTTTTTATAATACAATTAATGAAAATCATGGTGTCAAACCTTATACATCACTTAAAATGTTGAAAATACAAACTATATTCATAAAAATCTAATTAATTATTGAAATTTAAGGAGTAGAATATGCATTTTTAATAAATCTTACAAAAACTTGGGGTTTTATACTACAATAAATTAAAATCATGATATCAAACCTTATACATCACTAAAAATGTTGAAAATACAAACTATATTCATAAAAATCTAATTAATTATTGAAATTTAAGGGGTAGAATACATCATTTTTAAAAAATCTTGTAATAACTTGGGTTAATATACTACAATAAATTAAAATCATGGTGGCAAACTTTATAAATCACTTAAAATGATGAAATTAGGTAATAATTCATAAAAATCTAATTAATTATTGAAATTTAAGGGGTAGAATACTTCATTTTTAATAAATCTTGTAATAACATGGGGTATTATAATACAATAAATTAAAGTCATGGTGACAAACTTTATACATAACTTAAAATGTTGAAAATACAAACTTTATTCATAAAAATCTAATTAATTATTGAAATTTAAGGAGTGGAATACTTCATTTTTAATAAATCTTGTAATAACATGGGGTTATATAATACAATAAATTATTATCATGGTGGTAAACTTTATAAATCACTTAAAATGATGAAATTAGGTAATAATTCATAAAAATCTAATTAATTATTGAAATTTAAGAGGTAGAATACTTAATTTTTTAATAATTCTTGTAATTACTTGGGTTAATATACTACAATAAATTAAAATCATGGTGGCAAACTTTATAAACCACTTAAAATTATGAAATTAGGTAATAATTCATAAAAATCTAATTAATTGTTGAAATTTAAGGGGTAGAATACTTCATTTTTTATAAATCTTGTAATAACATGGGGTATTATAATACAATAAGCTTTATACATAACTTAAAATGTTAAAAATACAAACTTTATTCATAAAAATCTAATTAATAATTGAAATTTAAGGGGTAGAATACTTAATTTTTAATAAATCTTGTAATAACTTGGGGTAATATAATAGAAGTAATTATTATCATGGTGGTTAACCATATTAATCACTTAAAATGATGATAACACAAACAATACTCATAAAAATCTAATTAATTTTTGAAATTCATGGGGTAAATTCAACAATTTTAACAAATCTTGTAAAAACTTGTGGTTTTATAATACAATTAATGAAAATCATGGTGTCAAACCTTATACATCACTTAAAATGTTTAAAATACAAACTATATTCATAAAAATCTAATATCATTATTGAAATTTAAGGAGTAGAATATGCATTTTTAATAAATCTTACAAAAACTTGGGGTTTTATACTACAATAAATTAAAATCATGATATCAAACCTTATACATCACTAAAAATGTTGAAAATACAAACTATATTCATAAAAATCTAATTAATTATTGAAATTTAAGGGGTAGAATACATCATTTTTAATAAATCTTGTAATAACTTGGGTTAATATACTACAATAAATTAAAATCATGGTGGCAAACTTTATAAATCACTTAAAATGATGAAATTAGGTAATAATTCATAAAAATCTAATTAATTATTGAAATTTAAGGGGTAGAATACTTCATTTTTAATAAATCTTGTAATTACACGGGGTTATATAATACAATTAATTATTATCATGGTGGTAAACTTTATAAACCACTTAAAATTATGAAATTAGGTAATAATTCATAAAAATCTAATTAATTGTTGAAATTTAAGGGGTAGAATACTTCATTTTTAATAAATCTTGTAATAACATGGGGTATTATAATACAATAAATTAAAGTCATGGTGACAAAATTTATACATAACTTAAAATGTTGAAAATACAAACTTTATTCATAAAACTTTAATTAATAATTGAAATTTAAGGGGTAGAATACTTCATTTTTTATAAATCTTGTAATAACATGGGGTATTATAATACAATAAGCTTTATACATAACTTAAAATGTTGAAAATACAAACTTTATTCATAAAAATCTAATTAATAATTGAAATTTAAGGGGTAGAATACAACATTTTTAATAAATCTTGTAATAACTTGGGTTAATATACTACAATAAATTAAAATCATGGTGGCAAACTTTATAAACCACTTAAAATTATGAAATTAGGTAATAATTCATAAAAATCTAATTAATTGTTGAAATTTAAGGGGTATTCTACTTCATTTTTAATAAATCTTGTAATAACATGGGGTATTATAATACAATAAGCTTTATACATAACTTAAAATGTTGAAAATACAAACTTTATTCATAAAAATCTAATTAATAATTGAAATTTAAGGGGAAGAATACAACATTTTTAATAAATCTTGTAAAAACTTGGGTTAATATAATACAATAAATTAAAATCATGGTGGCAAACTTTATAAACCACTTAAAATTATGAAATTAGGTAATTATTCATAAAAATCTAATTAATTGTTGAAATTTAAGGGGTATTCTACTTCATTTTTAATAAATCTTGTAATAACATGGGGTATTATAATACAATAAGCTTTATACATAACTTAAAATGTTGAAAATACAAACTTTATTCATAAAAATCTAATTAATTATTGAAATTCAAGGGGTAGAATACATCATTTTTATTAAATCTTGTAATAACATGGGGTTATATAATACAATAAATTAAAATCATGGTGACAAACTTTATAAATTACTTAAAATGATTAAATTAGGTAATAATTCATAAAAATCTAATAAAATATTGAAATTTAAGGGGTAAATTACTTCATTTTTAATAAATCTTGTAATAACTTGGGTTAATATAATACAATAAATTATTATCATGGTGGTAAACTTTATAAATCACTTAAAATGATGAAATTAGGTAATAATTCATAAAAATCTAATTAATTGTTGAAATTAAAGGGGTATTCTACTTCATTTTTAATAAATCTTGTAATAACATGGGGTAATATAATACAATAAACTTTATACATAACTTAAAATGTTGAAAATACAAACTTTATTCATAAAAATTTAATTAATAATTGAAATTTAAGGGGTAGAATACATCATTTTTATTAAATCTTGTAATAACATGGGGTTATATAATACAATTAATTATTATCATGGTGGTAAACCTTATAATCACTTAAAAAGATGAAATTCAATAATTCATAAAAATTTAATTTAGTGTTGAAATTTAAGGTGTACAATACTTCATTTTTAATAAATCTTGAAATAACTTGGGGTAATATAATAGAAGTAATTATTATTATGGTGGTTAACCATATTTATCACTTAAAATGATGATAACACAAACAATACTCATAAAAATCTAATTAATTTTTGAAATTCTTGGGGTAAATTCAGCAATTTTAACAAATCTTGTAAAAACTTGTGGTTTTATAATACAATAAATGAAAATCATGGTGTCAAACCTTATACATCACTTAAAATGTTGAAAATACAAACTATATTCATAAAAATCTAATTAATTATTGAAATTTAAGGGGTAGAATACATAATTTTTAATAAATCTTGTAATAACTTGGGTTAATATACTACAATAAATTAAAATCATGGTGGCAAACTTTATAAATCACTTAAAATGATGAAATTAGGTAATAATTCATAAAAATCTAATTAATTATTGAAATTTAAGGGGTAGAATACTTCATTTTTAATAAATCTTGTAATAACATGGGGTTATATAATACAATTAATTATTATCATGGTGGTAAACTTTTCAAACCACTTAAAATTATGAAATTAGGTAATAATTCATAAAAATCTAATAAAATATTGAAATTTAAAAAGGGTAGAATACTTCATTTTTAATAAATCTTGTAATAACTTGGGGTAATACAATACAATAAATTAAAATCATGGTGGAAAAATTTATAAACCACTTCAAATTATGAAATTAGGTAATAATTCATAAAAATCTAATTAATTGTTGAAATTTAAGGGGTAGAATACTTCATTTTATATAAATCTTGTAATAACGTGGGGTGTTATCATACAATAAACTTTATACATTTCTTAAAATGTTGAAAATACAAACTTTTTTCATAAAAATCTAGTTAATTATTGAAATTTAAGGGGTAGAATACATCATTTTTATTAAATCTTGTAATAACATGGGGTTATATAATACAATAAATTAAAATCATGGTGACAAACTTTATAAATTACTTAAAATGATTAAATTAGGTAATAATTCATAAAAATCTAATAAAATATTGAAATTTAAGGGGTAAATTACTTCATTTTTAATAAGTCTTGTAATAACTTGGGTTAATATAATACAATAAATTAAAATCATGGTGCAAACCTTATAAATAACTTAAAATGTTGAAAATAGGTAATAATTCATAAAAATCTAATAAAATATTGAAATTTAAGGGGTTGAATACTTCTTTTTTAATAAATCTTCTAATAACTTGGGGTAATATAATACAATAAATTAAAATCATGGTGGCAAACTTTATAAATCACTTAAAATGATGAAATTAGGTAATAATTCATAAAAATCTAATTAATTATTGAAATTTAAGGGGTAGAATACATCATTTTTAATAAATCTTGTAATAACTTGGGTTAATATACTACAATAAATTTAAATTATGGTTGCAAACTTTATAAATCACTTAAAATGATGAAATTAGAAAATAATTCATAAAAATCTAATTAATTATTGAAATTTAAGGGGTAGAATACTTCATTTTTAATAAATCTTGTAATAACATGGGGTAATATAATACAATAAATTAAAATCATGTTGGCAAACTTTATAAACCATTTAAAATTATGAAATTAGGTAATAATTCATAAAAATCTAAATTATTGTTGAAATTTAAGGGGTAGAATACTTCATTTTTTATAAATCTTGTAATAACATGGGGTATTATAATACAATAAGCTTTATACATAACTTAAAATGTTGAAAATACAAACTTTATTCATAAAAATCTAATTAATAATTGAAATTTAAGGGGTAGAATACAACATTTTTAATAAATCTTGTAATAACTTGGGTTAATATACTACAATAAATTAAAATCATGGTGGCAAACTTTATAAACCACTTAAAATTATGAAATTAGGTAATAATTCATAAAAATCTAAATTATTGTTGAAATTTAAGGGGTAGAATACTGCATTTTCTATAAATCTTGTAATAACATGGGGTATTATAATACAATAAGCTTTATACATAACTTAAAATGTTGAAAATACAAACTTTATTCATAAAAATCTAATTAATAATTGATATTTAAGGGGTAGAATACAACATTTTTAATAAATCTTGTAATAACTTGGGTTAATATACTACAATAAATTAAAATCATGGTGGCAAACTTTATAAACCACTTAAAATTATGAAATTAGGTAATAATTCATAAAAATCTAATTAATTGTTGAAATTTAAGGGGTATTCTACTTAATTTTTAATAAATCTTGTAATTACATGGGGTATTATAATACAATAAACTTTATACATAACTTAAAATGTTGAAAATACAAACTTTATTGATAAAAATTTAATTAATAATTTTAAATTTAAGGGGTAGAATACATCATTTTTAATAAATCTTGTAATAACATGGGGTTATATAACACAATTATTTATTATCATGGTGGTAAACCTTATAAATCACTTAAAATGATGAAAACACAATCAATATTAATAAAAATCTAATAAAATATTGAAATTTAAAGGGTAGAATACTACATTTATTATAAATCTTGTTATAACTTGGGGTAATATAATACAATAAATTAAAATCATGGTGGTTAACCATATTAATCACTTAAAATGTTGATAACACAAACTAAACTCATAAAAATCAATTAATTTTTGAAATTTAAGGGGTAAATTCAACAATTTTAACAAATCTTGTAAAAACTTGGGTTTTTATAATACAATTAATGAAAATCATGGTGTCAAACCTTATACATCACTTAAAATGTTGAAAATACAAACTATATTCATAAAAATCTAATTAATTATTGAAATTTAAGGAGTAGAATATGCATTTTTAATAAATCTTACAAAAACTTGGGGTTTTATACTACAATAAATTAAAATCATGATATCAAACCTTATACATCACTAAAAATGTTGAAAATACAAACTATATTCATAAAAATCTAATTAATTATTGAAATTTAAGGGGTAGAATACATCATTTTTAAAAAATCTTGTAATAACTTGGGTTAATATACTACAATAAATTAAAATCATGGTGGCAAACTTTATAAATCACTTAAAATGATGAAATTAGGTAATAATTCATAAAAATCTAATTAATTATTGAAATTTAAGGGGTAGAATACTTCATTCTTAATAAATCTTGTAATAACATGGGGTATTATAATACAATAAATTAAAGTCATGGTGACAAACTTTATACATAACTTAAAATGTTGAAAATACAAACTTTATTCATAAAAATCTAATTAATTATTGAAATTTAAGGAGTGGAATACTTCATTTTTAATAAATCTTGTAATAACATGGGGTTATATAATACAATAAATTATTATCATGGTGGTAAACTTTATAAATCACTTAAAATGATGAAATTAGGTAATAATTCATAAAAATCTAATTAATTATTGAAATTTAAGAGGTAGAATACTTAATTTTTTAATAATTCTTGTAATTACTTGGGTTAATATACTACAATAAATTAAAATCATGGTGGCAAACTTTATAAACCACTTAAAATTATGAAATTAGGTAATAATTCATAAAAATCTAATTAATTGTTGAAATTTAAGGGGTAGAATACTTCATTTTTTATAAATCTTGTAATAACATGGGGTATTATAATACAATAAGCTTTATACATAACTTAAAATGTTAAAAATACAAACTTTATTCATAAAAATCTAATTAATAATTGAAATTTAAGGGGTAGAATACTTAATTTTTAATAAATCTTGTAATAACTTGGGGTAATATAATAGAAGTAATTATTATCATGGTGGTTAACCATATTAATCACTTAAAATGATGATAACACAAACAATACTCATAAAAATCTAATTAATTTTTGAAATTCATGGGGTAAATTCAACAATTTTAACAAATCTTGTAAAAACTTGTGGTTTTATAATACAATTAATGAAAATCATGGTGTCAAACCTTATACATCACTTAAAATGTTGAAAATACAAACTTTATTCATAAAAATCTAATTAATAATTGAAATTTAAGGGGTAGAATACAACATTTTTAATAAATCTTGTAATAACTTGGGTTAATATACTACAATAAATTAAAATCATGGTGGCAAACTTTATAAACCACTTAAAATTATGAAATTAGGTAATAATTCATAAAAATCTAATTAATTGTTGAAATTTAAGGGGTATTCTACTTCATTTTTAATAAATCTTGTAATTACATGGGGTATTATAATACAATAAACTTTATACATAACTTAAAATGTTGAAAATACAAACTTTATTCATAAAAATTTAATTAATAATTTTAAATTTAAGGGGTAGAATACATCATTTTTTATAAATTTTGTAATAACTTGGTTTAATATACTAAAATAAATTCAAATCATGGTGGCAAACTTTATAAATCACTTAAAATGATGAAATTAGCTAATAATTCATAAACATCTAATTAATTATGAAATTTAAGGGGTAGAATACTTCATTTTTAATAAATCTTGTAATAACATGGGGTTATATAACACAATTAATTATTATCATGGTGGTAAACCTTATAAATCACTTAAAATGATGAAAACACTATCAATATTAATAAAAATCTAATAAAATATTGAAATTTAAAGGGTAGAATACTACATTTATTATAAATCTTGTTATAACTTGGGGTAATATAATACAATAAATTAAAATCATGGTGGTTAACCATATTAATCACTTATAATGTTGATAACACAAACTAAACTCATAAAAATCAATTAATTTTTGAAATTTAAGGGGTAAATTCAACAATTTTAACAAATCTTGTAAAAACTTGGGTTTTTATAATACAATTAATGAAAATCATGGTGTCAAACCTTATACATCACTTAAAATGTTGAAAATACAAACTATATTCATAAAAATCTAATTAATTATTGAAATTTAAGGAGTAGAATATGCATTTTTAATAAATCTTACAAAAACTTGGGGTTTTATACTACAATAAATTAAAATCATGATATCAAACCTTATACATCACTAAAAATGTTGAAAATAAAAACTATATTCATAAAAATCTAATTAATTATTGAAATTTAAGGGGTAGAATACATCATTTTTAAAAAATCTTGTAATAACTTGGGTTAATATACTACAATAAATTAAAATCATGGTGGCAAACTTTATAAATCACTTAAAATGATGAAATTAGAAAATAATTCATAAAAATCTAATTAATTATTGAAATTTAAGGGGTAGAATACTTCATTTTTAATAAATCTTGTAATAACATGGGGTAATATAATACAATAAATTAAAATCATGTTGGCAAACTTTATAAGCCATTTAAAATTATGAAATTAGAAAATAATTCATAAAAATCTAATTAATTATTGAAATTTAAGGGGTAGAATACTTCATTTTTAATAAATCTTGTAATAACATGGGGTAATATAATACAATAAATTAAAATCATGTTGGCAAACTTTATAAACCATTTAAAATTATGAAATTAGGTAATAATTCATAAAAATCTAAATTATTGTTGAAATTTAAGGGGTAGAATACTTCATTTTTTATAAATCTTGTAATAACATGGGGTATTATAATACAATAAGCTTTATACATAACTTAAAATGTTGAAAATACAAACTTTATTCATAAAAATCTAATTAATAATTGAAATTTAAGGGGTAGAATACAACATTTTTAATAAATCTTGTAATAACTTGGGTTAATATACTACAATAAATTAAAATCATGGTGGCAAACTTTATAAACCACTTAAAATTATGAAATTAGGTAATAATTCATAAAAATCTAAATTATTGTTGAAATTTAAGGGGTAGAATACTTCATTTTCTATAAATCTTGTAATAACATGGGGTATTATAATACAATAAGCATTATACATAACTTAAAATGTTGAAAATACAAACTTTATTCATAAAAATCTAATTAATAATTGATATTTAAGGGGTAGAATACAACATTTTTAATAAATCTTGTAATAACTTGGGTTAATATACTACAATAAATTAAAATCATGGTGGCAAACTTTATAAACCACTTAAAATTATGAAATTAGGTAATAATTCATAAAAATCTAATTAATTGTTGAAATTTAAGGGGTATTCTACTTCATTTTTAATAAATCTTGTAATTACATGGGGTATTATAATACAATAAACTTTATACATAACTTAAAATGTTGAAAATACAAACTTTATTCATAAAAATCTAGTTAATTATTGAAATTTAAGGGGTAGAATACATCATTTTTATTAAATCTTGTAATAACATGGGGTTATATAATACAATAAATTAAAATCATGGTGACAAACTTTATAAATTACTTAAAATGATTAAATTAGGTAATAATTCATAAAAATCTAATAAAATATTGAAATTTAAGGGGTAAATTACTTCATTTTTAATAAGTCTTGTAATAACTTGGGTTAATATAATACAATAAATTAAAATCATGGTGCAAACCTTATAAATAACTTAAAATGTTGAAAATAGGTAATAATTCATAAAAATCTAATAAAATATTGAAATTTAAGGGGTTGAATACTTCTTTTTTAATAAATCTTCTAATAACTTGGGGTAATATAATACAATAAATTAAAATCATGGTGGCAAACTTTATAAATCACTTAAAATGATGAAATTAGGTAATAATTCATAAAAATCTAATTAATTATTGAAATTTAAGGGGTAGAATACATCATTTTTAATAAATCTTGTAATAACTTGGGTTAATATACTACAATAAATTTAAATTATGGTTGCAAACTTTATAAATCACTTAAAATGATGAAATTAGAAAATAATTCATAAAAATCTAATTAATTATTGAAATTTAAGGGGTAGAATACTTCATTTTTAATAAATCTTGTAATAACATGGGGTAATATAATACAATAAATTAAAATCATGTTGGCAAACTTTATAAACCATTTAAAATTATGAAATTAGGTAATAATTCATAAAAATCTAAATTATTGTTGAAATTTAAGGGGTAGAATACTTCATTTTTTATAAATCTTGTAATAACATGGGGTATTATAATACAATAAGCTTTATACATAACTTAAAATGTTGAAAATACAAACTTTATTCATAAAAATCTAATTAATAATTGAAATTTAAGGGGTAGAATACAACATTTTTAATAAATCTTGTAATAACTTGGGTTAATATACTACAATAAATTAAAATCATGGTGGCAAACTTTATAAACCACTTAAAATTATGAAATTAGGTAATAATTCATAAAAATCTAAATTATTGTTGAAATTTAAGGGGTAGAATACTGCATTTTCTATAAATCTTGTAATAACATGGGGTATTATAATACAATAAGCTTTATACATAACTTAAAATGTTGAAAATACAAACTTTATTCATAAAAATCTAATTAATAATTGATATTTAAGGGGTAGAATACAACATTTTTAATAAATCTTGTAATAACTTGGGTTAATATACTACAATAAATTAAAATCATGGTGGCAAACTTTATAAACCACTTAAAATTATGAAATTAGGTAATAATTCATAAAAATCTAATTAATTGTTGAAATTTAAGGGGTATTCTACTTAATTTTTAATAAATCTTGTAATTACATGGGGTATTATAATACAATAAACTTTATACATAACTTAAAATGTTGAAAATACAAACTTTATTGATAAAAATTTAATTAATAATTTTAAATTTAAGGGGTAGAATACATCATTTTTAATAAATCTTGTAATAACATGGGGTTATATAACACAATTATTTATTATCATGGTGGTAAACCTTATAAATCACTTAAAATGATGAAAACACAATCAATATTAATAAAAATCTAATAAAATATTGAAATTTAAAGGGTAGAATACTACATTTATTATAAATCTTGTTATAACTTGGGGTAATATAATACAATAAATTAAAATCATGGTGGTTAACCATATTAATCACTTAAAATGTTGATAACACAAACTAAACTCATAAAAATCAATTAATTTTTGAAATTTAAGGGGTAAATTCAACAATTTTAACAAATCTTGTAAAAACTTGGGTTTTTATAATACAATTAATGAAAATCATGGTGTCAAACCTTATACATCACTTAAAATGTTGAAAATACAAACTATATTCATAAAAATCTAATTAATTATTGAAATTTAAGGAGTAGAATATGCATTTTTAATAAATCTTACAAAAACTTGGGGTTTTATACTACAATAAATTAAAATCATGATATCAAACCTTATACATCACTAAAAATGTTGAAAATACAAACTATATTCATAAAAATCTAATTAATTATTGAAATTTAAGGGGTAGAATACATCATTTTTAAAAAATCTTGTAATAACTTGGGTTAATATACTACAATAAATTAAAATCATGGTGGCAAACTTTATAAATCACTTAAAATGATGAAATTAGGTAATAATTCATAAAAATCTAATTAATTATTGAAATTTAAGGGGTAGAATACTTCATTTTTAATAAATCTTGTAATAACATGGGGTATTATAATACAATAAATTAAAGTCATGGTGACAAACTTTATACATAACTTAAAATGTTGAAAATACAAACTTTATTCATAAAAATCTAATTAATTATTGAAATTTAAGGAGTGGAATACTTCATTTTTAATAAATCTTGTAATAACATGGGGTTATATAATACAATAAATTATTATCATGGTGGTAAACTTTATAAATCACTTAAAATGATGAAATTAGGTAATAATTCATAAAAATCTAATTAATTATTGAAATTTAAGAGGTAGAATACTTAATTTTTTAATAATTCTTGTAATTACTTGGGTTAATATACTACAATAAATTAAAATCATGGTGGCAAACTTTATAAACCACTTAAAATTATGAAATTAGGTAATAATTCATAAAAATCTAATTAATTGTTGAAATTTAAGGGGTAGAATACTTCATTTTTTATAAATCTTGTAATAACATGGGGTATTATAATACAATAAGCTTTATACATAACTTAAAATGTTAAAAATACAAACTTTATTCATAAAAATCTAATTAATAATTGAAATTTAAGGGGTAGAATACTTAATTTTTAATAAATCTTGTAATAACTTGGGGTAATATAATAGAAGTAATTATTATCATGGTGGTTAACCATATTAATCACTTAAAATGATGATAACACAAACAATACTCATAAAAATCTAATTAATTTTTGAAATTCATGGGGTAAATTCAACAATTTTAACAAATCTTGTAAAAACTTGTGGTTTTATAATACAATTAATGAAAATCATGGTGTCAAACCTTATACATCACTTAAAATGTTGAAAATACAAACTTTATTCATAAAAATCTAATTAATAATTGAAATTTAAGGGGTAGAATACAACATTTTTAATAAATCTTGTAATAACTTGGGTTAATATACTACAATAAATTAAAATCATGGTGGCAAACTTTATAAACCACTTAAAATTATGAAATTAGGTAATAATTCATAAAAATCTAATTAATTGTTGAAATTTAAGGGGTATTCTACTTCATTTTTAATAAATCTTGTAATTACATGGGGTATTATAATACAATAAACTTTATACATAACTTAAAATGTTGAAAATACAAACTTTATTCATAAAAATTTAATTAATAATTTTAAATTTAAGGGGTAGAATACATCATTTTTTATAAATTTTGTAATAACTTGGTTTAATATACTAAAATAAATTCAAATCATGGTGGCAAACTTTATAAATCACTTAAAATGATGAAATTAGCTAATAATTCATAAACATCTAATTAATTATGAAATTTAAGGGGTAGAATACTTCATTTTTAATAAATCTTGTAATAACATGGGGTTATATAACACAATTAATTATTATCATGGTGGTAAACCTTATAAATCACTTAAAATGATGAAAACACTATCAATATTAATAAAAATCTAATAAAATATTGAAATTTAAAGGGTAGAATACTACATTTATTATAAATCTTGTTATAACTTGGGGTAATATAATACAATAAATTAAAATCATGGTGGTTAACCATATTAATCACTTATAATGTTGATAACACAAACTAAACTCATAAAAATCAATTAATTTTTGAAATTTAAGGGGTAAATTCAACAATTTTAACAAATCTTGTAAAAACTTGGGTTTTTATAATACAATTAATGAAAATCATGGTGTCAAACCTTATACATCACTTAAAATGTTGAAAATACAAACTATATTCATAAAAATCTAATTAATTATTGAAATTTAAGGAGTAGAATATGCATTTTTAATAAATCTTACAAAAACTTGGGGTTTTATACTACAATAAATTAAAATCATGATATCAAACCTTATACATCACTAAAAATGTTGAAAATAAAAACTATATTCATAAAAATCTAATTAATTATTGAAATTTAAGGGGTAGAATACATCATTTTTAAAAAATCTTGTAATAACTTGGGTTAATATACTACAATAAATTAAAATCATGGTGGCAAACTTTATAAATCACTTAAAATGATGAAATTAGAAAATAATTCATAAAAATCTAATTAATTATTGAAATTTAAGGGGTAGAATACTTCATTTTTAATAAATCTTGTAATAACATGGGGTAATATAATACAATAAATTAAAATCATGTTGGCAAACTTTATAAGCCATTTAAAATTATGAAATTAGAAAATAATTCATAAAAATCTAATTAATTATTGAAATTTAAGGGGTAGAATACTTCATTTTTAATAAATCTTGTAATAACATGGGGTAATATAATACAATAAATTAAAATCATGTTGGCAAACTTTATAAACCATTTAAAATTATGAAATTAGGTAATAATTCATAAAAATCTAAATTATTGTTGAAATTTAAGGGGTAGAATACTTCATTTTTTATAAATCTTGTAATAACATGGGGTATTATAATACAATAAGCTTTATACATAACTTAAAATGTTGAAAATACAAACTTTATTCATAAAAATCTAATTAATAATTGAAATTTAAGGGGTAGAATACAACATTTTTAATAAATCTTGTAATAACTTGGGTTAATATACTACAATAAATTAAAATCATGGTGGCAAACTTTATAAACCACTTAAAATTATGAAATTAGGTAATAATTCATAAAAATCTAAATTATTGTTGAAATTTAAGGGGTAGAATACTTCATTTTCTATAAATCTTGTAATAACATGGGGTATTATAATACAATAAGCATTATACATAACTTAAAATGTTGAAAATACAAACTTTATTCATAAAAATCTAATTAATAATTGATATTTAAGGGGTAGAATACAACATTTTTAATAAATCTTGTAATAACTTGGGTTAATATACTACAATAAATTAAAATCATGGTGGCAAACTTTATAAACCACTTAAAATTATGAAATTAGGTAATAATTCATAAAAATCTAATTAATTGTTGAAATTTAAGGGGTATTCTACTTCATTTTTAATAAATCTTGTAATTACATGGGGTATTATAATACAATAAACTTTATACATAACTTAAAATGTTGAAAATACAAACTTTATTCATAAAAATTTAATTAATAATTTTAAATTTAAGGGGTAGAATACATCATTTTTTATAAATTTTGTAATAACTTGGTTTAATATACTAAAATAAATTCAAATCATGGTGGCAAACTTTATAAATCACTTAAAATGATGAAATTAGCTAATAATTCATAAACATCTAATTAATTATGAAATTTAAGGGGTAGAATACTTCATTTTTAATAAATCTTGTAGTAACATGGGGTTATATAACACAATTAATTATTATCATGGTGGTAAACCTTATAAATCACTTAAAATGATGAAAACACTATCAATATTAATAAAAATCTAATAAAATATTGAAATTTAAAGGGTAGAATACTACATTTATTATAAATCTTGTTATAACTTGGGGTAATATAATACAATAAATTAAAATCATGGTGGTTAACCATATTAATCACTTATAATGTTGATAACACAAACTAAACTCATAAAAATCAATTAATTTTTGAAATTTAAGGGGTAAATTCAACAATTTTAACAAATCTTGTAAAAACTTGGGTTTTTATAATACAATTAATGAAAATCATGGTGTCAAACCTTATACATCACTTAAAATGTTGAAAATACAAACTATATTCATAAAAATCTAATTAATTATTGAAATTTAAGGAGTAGAATATGCATTTTTAATAAATCTTACAAAAACTTGGGGTTTTATACTACAATAAATTAAAATCATGATATCAAACCTTATACATCACTAAAAATGTTGAAAATAAAAACTATATTCATAAAAATCTAATTAATTATTGAAATTTAAGGGGTAGAATACATCATTTTTAAAAAATCTTGTAATAACTTGGGTTAATATACTACAATAAATTAAAATCATGGTGGCAAACTTTATAAATCACTTAAAATGATGAAATTAGAAAATAATTCATAAAAATCTAATTAATTATTGAAATTTAAGGGGTAGAATACTTCATTTTTAATAAATCTTGTAATAACATGGGGTAATATAATACAATAAATTAAAATCATGTTGGCAAACTTTATAAGCCATTTAAAATTATGAAATTAGAAAATAATTCATAAAAATCTAATTAATTATTGAAATTTAAGGGGTAGAATACTTCATTTTTAATAAATCTTGTAATAACATGGGGTAATATAATACAATAAATTAAAATCATGTTGGCAAACTTTATAAACCATTTAAAATTATGAAATTAGGTAATAATTCATAAAAATCTAAATTATTGTTGAAATTTAAGGGGTAGAATACTTCATTTTTTATAAATCTTGTAATAACATGGGGTATTATAATACAATAAGCTTTATACATAACTTAAAATGTTGAAAATACAAACTTTATTCATAAAAATCTAATTAATAATTGAAATTTAAGGGGTAGAATACAACATTTTTAATAAATCTTGTAATAACTTGGGTTAATATACTACAATAAATTAAAATCATGGTGGCAAACTTTATAAACCACTTAAAATTATGAAATTAGGTAATAATTCATAAAAATCTAAATTATTGTTGAAATTTAAGGGGTAGAATACTTCATTTTCTATAAATCTTGTAATAACATGGGGTATTATAATACAATAAGCATTATACATAACTTAAAATGTTGAAAATACAAACTTTATTCATAAAAATCTAATTAATAATTGATATTTAAGGGGTAGAATACAACATTTTTAATAAATCTTGTAATAACTTGGGTTAATATACTACAATAAATTAAAATCATGGTGGCAAACTTTATAAACCACTTAAAATTATGAAATTAGGTAATAATTCATAAAAATCTAATTAATTATTGAAATTTAAGGGGTAGAATACTTCATTTTTAATAAATCTTGTAATTACATGGGGTATTATAATACAATAAACTTTATACATAACTTAAAATGTTGAAAATACAAACTTTATTCATAAAAATTTAATTAATAATTTTAAATTTAAGGGGTAGAATACATCATTTTTAATAAATTTTGTAATAACTTGGTTTAATATACTAAAATAAATTCAAATCATGGTGGCAAACTTTATAAATCACTTAAAATGATGAAATTAGCTAATAATTCATAAACATCTAATTAATTATTGAAATTTAAGGGGTAGAATACTTCATTTTTAATAAATCTTGTAATAACATGGGGTTATATAACACAATTATTTATTATCATGGTGGTAAACCTTATAAATCACTTAAAATGATGAAAACACAATCAATATTAATAAAAATCTAATAAAATATTGAAATTTAAAGGGTAGAATACTACATTTATTATAAATCTTGTTATAACTTGGGGTAATATAATACAATAAATTAAAATCATGGTGGTTAACCATATTAATCACTTAAAATGTTGATAACACAAACTAAACTCATAAAAATCAATTAATTTTTGAAATTTAAGGGGTAAATTCAACAATTTTAACAAATCTTGTAAAAACTTGGGTTTTTATAATACAATTAATGAAAATCATGGTGTCAAACCTTATACATCACTTAAAATGTTGAAAATACAAACTATATTCATAAAAATCTAATTAATTATTGAAATTTAAGGAGTAGAATATGCATTTTTAATAAATCTTACAAAAACTTGGGGTTTTATACTACAATAAATTAAAATCATGATATCAAACCTTATACATCACTAAAAATGTTGAAAATACAAACTATATTCATAAAAGTCTAATGAATTATTGAAATTTAAGGGGTAGAATACATCATTTTTAAAAAATCTTGTAATAACTTGGGTTAATATACTACAATAAATTAAAATCATGGTGGCAAACTTTATAAATCACTTAAAATGATGAAATTAAGTAATAATTCATAAAAATCTAATTAATTATTGAAATTTAAGGAGTGGAATACTTCATTTTTAATAAATCTTGTAATAACATGGGGTTAATATACTACAATAAATTAAAATCATGGTGGCAAACATTATAAACCACTTAAAATTATGAAATTAGGTAATAATTCATAAAAATCTAATTAATTATTGAAATTTAAGGGGTAGAATACTTCATTTTTAATAAATCTTGTAATAACATGGGGTATTATAATACAATAAATTAAAGTCATGGTGACAAACTTTATACATAACTTAAAATGTTGAAAATACAAACTTTATTCATAAAAATCTAATTAATTATTGAAATTTAAGGAGTGGAATACATCATTTTTAATAAATCTTGTAATAACATGGGGTTATATAATACAATAAATTATTATCATGGTGGTAAACTTTATAAATCACTTAAAATGATGAAATTAGGTAATAATTCATAAAAATCTAATTAATTATTGAAATTTAAGAGGTAGAATACTTAATTTTTTAATAATTCTTGTAATTACTTGGGTTAATATACTACAATAAATTAAAATCATGGTGGCAAACTTTATAAACCACTTAAAATTATGAAATTAGGTAATAATTCATAAAAATCTAAATTATTGTTGAAATTTAAGGGGTAGAATACTTCATTTTCTATAAATCTTGTAATAACATGGGGTATTATAATACAATAAGCTTTATACATAACTTAAAATGTTGGAAATACAAACTTTATTCATAAAAATCTAATTAATAATTGAAATTTAAGGGGTAGAATACAACATTTTTAATAAATCTTGTAATAACTTGGGTTAATATACTACAATAAATTAAAATCATGGTGGCAAACTTTATAAACCACTTAAAATTATGAAATTAGGTAATAATTCATAAAAATCTAATTAATTGTTGAAATTTAAGGGGTATTCTACTTCATTTTTAATAAATCTTGTAATAACATGGGGTATTATAATACAATAAGCTTTATACATAACTTAAAATGTTGAAAATACAAACTTTATTCATAAAAATTTAATTAATAATTTTAAATTTAAGGGGTAGAATACATCATTTTTTATAAATTTTGTAATAACTTGGTTTAATATACTAAAATAAATTCAAATCATGGTGGCAAACTTTATAAATCACTTAAAATGATGAAATTAGCTAATAATTCATAAACATCTAATTAATTATTGAAATTTAAGGGGTAGAATACTTCATTTTTAATAAATCTTGTAATAACATGGGGTTATATAACACAATTAATTATTATCATGGTGGTAAACCTTATAAATCACTTAAAATGATGAAAACACAATCAATATTAATAAAAATCTAATAAAATATTGAAATTTAAAGGGTAGAATACTACATTTATTATAAATCTTGTTATAACTTGGGGTAATATAATACAATAAATTAAAATCATGGTGGTTAACCATATTAATCACTTAAAATGTTGATAACACAAACTAAACTCATAAAAATCAATTAATTTTTGAAATTTAAGGGGTAAATTCAACAATTTTAACAAATCTTGTAAAAACTTGGGTTTTTATAATACAATTAATGAAAATCATGGTGTCAAACCTTATACATCACTTAAAATGTTGAAAATACAAACTATATTCATAAAAATCTAATTAATTATTGAAATTTAAGGGGTAGAATACATCATTTTTAAAAAATCTTGTAATAACTTGGGTTAATATACTACAATAAATTAAAATCATGGTGGCAAACTTTATAAATCACTTAAAATGATGAAATTAGGTAATAATTCATAAAAATCTAATTAATTATTGAAATTTAAGGGGTGGAATACTTCATTTTTAATAAATCTTGTAATAACATGGGGTTATATAATACAATAAATTATTATCATGGTGGTAAACTTTATAAATCACTTAAAATGATGAAATTAGGTAATAATTCATAAAAATCTAATTAATTGTTGAAATTAAAGGGGTATTCTACTTCATTTTTAATAAATCTTGTAATAACATGGGGTATTATAATACAATAAACTTTATACATAACTTAAAATGTTGAAAATACAAACTTTATTCATAAAAATTTAATTAATAATTGAAATTTAAGGGGTAGAATACATCATTTTTAATAAATCTTGTAATAACATGGAGTTATTAAATACAATAAATTAAAATCATGGTGCAAACCTTATACATAACTTAAAATGTTGAAAATACAAACTTTATTCATAAAAATCTAATTAATAATTGAAATTTAACGGGTAGAATACAACATTTTTTATAAATCTTGTAATAACTTGGGGTAATACAATACAATAAATTAAAATCATGGTGGCAAACCTTATACAAAACTTTAAACGTTGAAAATACAAACTTTATTCCTAAAACTCTAATTAATAATTGAAATTTAAGGGGTAGAATACATCATTTTTAATAAATCTTGTAATAACTTGGGTTAATATACTACAATAAATTAAAATTATGGTGGCAAACTTTATAAATCACTTAAAATGATGAAATTAGGTAATAATTCATAAAAATCTAATTAATTATTGAAATTTAAGGGGTAGAATACTTCATTTATTATAAATCTTGTTATAACTTGGGGTAATATAATACAATAAATTAAAATCATGGTGGTTAACCATATTAATCACTTAAAATGTTGATAACACAAACTAAACTCATAAAAATCAATTAATTTTTGAAATTTAAGGGGTAAATTCAACAATTTTAACAAATCTTGTAAAAACTTGGGGTTTTATAATACAATTAATGAAAATCATGGTGTCAAATCTTATACATCACTTAAAATGTTGAAAATACAAACTATATTCATAAAAATCTAATTAATTATTGAAATTTAAGGGGTAGAATACTTCATTTTTAATAAATCTTGTAATAACATGGAGTTATTAAATACAATAAATTAAAATCAAGTTGCAAACCTTATACATAACTTTAAACGTTGAAAATACAAACTTTATTCCTAAAAATCTAATTAATTATTGAAATTTAAGGGTAAGATTACATCATTTTTAATAAATCTTGTAATAACATGGGGTATTATAATACAATAAACTTTATACATAACTTAAAATGTTGAAAATACAAACTTTATTCATAAAATTTTAATTAATAATTTTAAATTTAAGGGGTAGAATACATCATTTTTAATAAATTTTGTAATAACTTGGTTTAATATACTAAAATAAATTCAAATCATGGTGGCAAACTTTATAAATCACTTAAAATGATGAAATTAGCTAATAATTCATAAACATCTAATTAATTATTGAAATTTAAGGGGTAGAATACTTCATTTTTAATAAATCTTGTAATAACATGGGGTTATATAACACAATTATTTATTATCATGGTGGTAAACCTTATAAATCACTTAAAATGATGAAAACACAATCAATATTAATAAAAATCTAATAAAATATTGAAATTTAAAGGGTAGAATACTACATTTATTATAAATCTTGTTATAACTTGGGGTAATATAATACAATAAATTAAAATCATGGTGGTTAACCATATTAATCACTTAAAATGTTGATAACACAAACTAAACTCATAAAAATCAATTAATTTTTGAAATTTAAGGGGTAAATTCAACAATTTTAACAAATCTTGTAAAAACTTGGGTTTTTATAATACAATTAATGAAAATCATGGTGTCAAACCTTATACATCACTTAAAATGTTGAAAATACAAACTATATTCATAAAAATCTAATTAATTATTGAAATTTAAGGAGTACAATATGCATTTTTAATAAATCTTACAAAAACTTGGGGTTTTATACTACAATAAATTAAAATCATGATATCAAACCTTATACATCACTAAAAATGTTGAAAATACAAACTATATTCATAAAAATCTAATTAATTATTGAAATTTAAGGGGTAGAATACATCATTTTTAAAAAATCTTGTAATAACTTGGGTTAATATACTACAATAAATTAAAATCATGGTGGCAAACTTTATAAATCACTTAAAATGATGAAATTAAGTAATAATTCATAAAAATCTAATTAATTATTGAAATTTAAGGAGTGGAATACTTCATTTTTAATAAATCTTGTAATAACATGGGGTTAATATACTACAATAAATTAAAATCATGGTGGCAAACATTATAAACCACTTAAAATTATGAAATTAGGTAATAATTCATAAAAATCTAATTAATTATTGAAATTTAAGGGGTAGAATACTTCATTTTTAATAAATCTTGTAATAACATGGGGTATTATAATATAATAAATTAAAGTCATGGTGACAAACTTTATACATAACTTAAAATGTTGAAAATACAAACTTTATTCATAAAAATCTAATTAATTATTGAAATTTAAGGAGTGGAATACTTCATTTTTAATAAATCTTGTAATAACATGGGGTTATATAATACAATAAATTATTATCATGGTGGTAAACTTTATAAATCACTTAAAATGATGAAATTAGGTAATAATTCATAAAAATCTAATTAATTATTGAAATTTAAGGGGTAGAATACAACATTTTTAATAAATCTTGTAATAACTTGGGTTAATATACTACAATAAATTAAAATCATGGTGGCAAACTTTATAAACCACTTAAAATTATGAAATTAGGTAATAATTCATAAAAATCTAATTAATTGTTGAAATTTAAGGGGTATTCTACTTCATTTTTAATAAATCTTGTAATAACATGGGGTTATATAACACAATTAATTATTATCATGGTGGTAAACCTTATAAATCACTTAAAATGATGAAAACACTATCAATATTAATAAAAATCTAATAAAATATTGAAATTTAAAGGGTAGAATACTACATTAATTATAAATCTTGTTATAACTTGGGGTAATATAATACAATAAATTAAAATCATGGTGGTTAACCATATTAATCACTTATAATGTTGATAACACAAACTAAACTCATAAAAATCAATTAATTTTTGAAATTTAAGGGGTAAATTCAACAATTTTAACAAATCTTGTAAAAACTTGGGTTTTTATAATACAATTAATGAAAATCATGGTGTCAAACCTTATACATCACTTAAAATGTTGAAAATACAAACTATATTCATAAAAATCTAATTAATTATTGAAATTTAAGGAGTAGAATATGCATTTTTAATAAATCTTACAAAAACTTGGGGTTTTATACTACAATAAATTAAAATCATGATATCAAACCTTATACATCACTAAAAATGTTGAAAATAAAAACTATATTCATAAAAATCTAATTAATTATTGAAATTTAAGGGGTAGAATACATCATTTTTAAAAAATCTTGTAATAACTTGGGTTAATATACTACAATAAATTAAAATCATGGTGGCAAACTTTATAAATCACTTAAAATGATGAAATTAGGTAATAATTCATAAAAATCTAAATTATTGTTGAAATTTAAGGGGTAGAATACTTCATTTTCTATAAATCTTGTAATAACATGGGGTATTATAATACAATAAGCTTTATACATAACTTAAAATGTTGAAAATACAAACTTTATTCATAAAAATCTAATTAATAATTGAAATTTAAGGGGTAGAATACAACATTTTTAATAAATCTTGTAATATCTTGGGTTAATATACTACAATAAATTAAAATCATGGTGGCAAACTTTATAAACCACTTAAAATTATGAAATTAGGTAATAATTCATAAAAATCTAATTAATTGTTGAAATTTAAGGGGTATTCTACTTCATTTTTAATAAATCTTGTAATAACATGGGGTATTATAATACAATAAGCTTTATACATAACTTAAAATGTTGAAAATACAAACTTTATTCATAAAAATCTAATTAATAATTGAAATTTAAGGGGTAGAATACAACATTTTTAATAAATCTTGTAATAACTTGGGTTAATATACTACAATAAATTAAAATCATGGTGGCAAACTTTATAAACCACTTAAAATTATGAAATTAGGTAATAATTCATAAAAATCTAATTAATTGTTGAAAGTTAAGGGGTATTCTACTTCATTTTTAATAAATCTTGTAATTACATGGGGTATTATAATACAATAAACTTTATACATAACTTAAAATGTTGAAAATACAAACTTTATTCATAAAAATTTAATTAATAATTTTAAATTTAAGGGGTAGAATACATCATTTTTAATAAATTTTGTAATAACTTGGTTTAATATACTAAAATAAATTCAAATCATGGTGGCAAACTTTATAAATCACTTAAAATGATGAAATTAGCTAATAATTCATAAACATCTAATTAATTATTGAAATTTAAGGGGTAGAATACTTCATTTTTAATAAATCTTGTAATAACATGGGGTTATATAACACAATTAATTATTATCATGGTGGTAAACCTTATAAATCACTTAAAATGATGAAAACACAATCAATATTAATAAAAATCTAATAAAATATTGAAATTTAAAGGGTAGAATACTACATTTATTATAAATCTTGTTATAACTTGGGGTAATATAATACAATAAATTAAAATCATGGTGGTTAACCATATTAATCACTTAAAATGTTGATAACACAAACTAAACTCATAAAAATCAATTAATTTTTGAAATTTAAGGGGTAAATTCAACAATTTTAACAAATCTTGTAAAAACTTGGGTTTTTATAATACAATTAATGAAAATCATGGTGTCAAACCTTATACATCACTTAAAATGTTGAAAATACAAACTATATTCATAAAAATCTAATTAATTATTGAAATTTAAGGGGTAGAATACATCATTTTTAAAAAATCTTGTAATAACTTGGGTTAATATACTACAATAAATTAAAATCATGGTGGCAAACTTTATAAATCACTTAAAATGATGAAATTAGGTAATAATTCATAAAAATCTAATTAATTATTGAAATTTAAGGGGTGGAATACTTCATTTTTAATAAATCTTGTAATAACATGGGGTTATATAATACAATAAATTATTATCATGGTGGTAAACTTTATAAATCACTTAAAATGATGAAATTAGGTAATAATTCATAAAAATCTAATTAATTGTTGAAATTAAAGGGGTATTCTACTTCATTTTTAATAAATCTTGTAATAACATGGGGTATTATAATACAATAAACTTTATACATAACTTAAAATGTTGAAAATACAAACTTTATTCATAAAAATGTAATTAATAATTGAAATTTAAGGGGTAGAATACATCATTTTTAATAAATCTTGTAATAACATGGAGTTATTAAATACAATAAATTAAAATCATGGTGCAAACCTTATACATAACTTAAAATGTTGAAAATACAAACTTTATTCATAAAAATCTAATTAATAATTGAAATTTAAGGGGTAGAATACAACATTTTTAATAAATCTTGTAATAACTTGGGTTAATATACTACAATAAATTAAAATCATGGTGGCAAACTTTATAAACCACTTAAAATTATGAAATTAGGTAATAATTCATAAAAATCTAATTAATTGTTGAAATTTAAGGGGTATTCTACTTCATTTTTAATAAATCTTGTAATTACATGGGGTATTATAATACAATAAACTTTATACATAACTTAAAATGTTGAAAATACAAACTTTATTCATAAAAATTTAATTAATAATTTTAAATTTAAGGGGTAGAATACATCATTTTTAATAAATTTTGTAATAACTTGGTTTAATATACTAAAATAAATTCAAATCATGGTGGCAAACTTTATAAATCACTTAAAACGATGAAATTAGCTAATAATTCATAAACATCTAATTAATTATTGAAATTTAAGGGGTAGAATACTTCATTTTTAATAAATCTTGTAATAACATGGGGTTATATAACACAATTAATTATTATCATGGTGGTAAACCTTATAAATCACTTAAAATGATGAAAACACAATCAATATTAATAAAAATCTAATAAAATATTGAAATTTAAAGGGTAGAATACTACATTTATTATAAATCTTGTTATAACTTGGGGTAATATAATACAATAAATTAAAATCATGGTGGTTAACCATATTAATCACTTAAAATGTTGATAACACAAACTAAACTCATAAAAATCAATTAATTTTTGAAATTTAAGGGGTAAATTCAACAATTTTAACAAATCTTGTAAAAACTTGGGTTTTTATAATACAATTAATGAAAATCATGGTGTCAAACCTTATACATCACTTAAAATGTTGAAAATACAAACTATATTCATAAAAATCTAATTAATTATTGAAATTTAAGGGGTAGAATACATCATTTTTAAAAAATCTTGTAATAACTTGGGTTAATATACTACAATAAATTAAAATCATGGTGGCAAACTTTATAAATCACTTAAAATGATGAAATTAGGTAATAATTCATAAAAATCTAATTAATTGTTGAAATTAAAGGGGTATTCTACTTCATTTTTAATAAATCTTGTAATAACATGGGGTATTATAATACAATAAACTTTATACATAACTTAAAATGTTGAAAATACAAACTTTATTCATAAAAATTTAATTAATAATTTTAAATTTAAGGGGTAGAATACATCATTTTTAATAAATTTTGTAATAACTTGGTTTAATATACTAAAATAAATTCAAATCATGGTGGCAAACTTTATAAATCACTTAAAATGATGAAATTAGCTAATAATTCATAAACATCTAATTAATTATTGAAATTTAAGGGGTAGAATACTTCATTTTTAATAAATCTTGTAATAACATGGGGTTATATAACACAATTATTTATTATCATGGTGGTAAACCTTATAAATCACTTAAAATGATGAAAACACAATCAATATTAATAAAAATCTAATAAAATATTGAAATTTAAAGGGTAGAATACTACATTTATTATAAATCTTGTTATAACTTGGGGTAATATAATACAATAAATTAAAATCATGGTGGTTAACCATATTAATCACTTAAAATGTTGATAACACAAACTAAACTCATAAAAATCAATTAATTTTTGAAATTTAAGGGGTAAATTCAACAATTTTAACAAATCTTGTAAAAACTTGGGTTTTTATAATACAATTAATGAAAATCATGGTGTCAAACCTTATACATCACTTAAAATGTTGAAAATACAAACTATATTCATAAAAATCTAATTAATTATTGAAATTTAAGGGGTAGAATACATCATTTTTAAAAAATCTTGTAATAACTTGGGTTAATATACTACAATAAATTAAAATCATGGTGGCAAACTTTATAAATCACTTAAAATGATGAAATTAGGTAATAATTCATAAAAATCTAATTAATTGTTGAAATTAAAGGGGTATTCTACTTCATTTTTAATAAATCTTGTAATAACATGGGGTATTATAATACAATAAACTTTATACATAACTTAAAATGTTGAAAATACAAACTTTATTCATAAAAATTTAATTAATAATTGAAATTTAAGGGGTAGAATACATCATTTTTAATAAATCTTGTAATAACATGGAGTTATTAAATACAATAAATTAAAATCATGGTGCAAACCTTATACATAACTTAAAATGTTGAAAATACAAACTTTATTCATAAAAATCTAATTAATAATTGAAATTTAACGGGTAGAATACAACATTTTTAATAAATCTTGTAATAACTTGGGGTAATACAATACAATAAATTAAAATCATGGTGGCAAACCTTATACATAACTTTAAACGTTGAAAATACAAACTTTATTCCTAAAACTCTAATTAATAATTGAAATTTAAGGGGTAGAATACTTCATTTATTATAAATCTTGTTATAACTTGGGGTAATATAATACAATAAATTAAAATCATGGTGGTTAACCATATTAATCACTTAAAATGTTGATAACACAAACTAAACTCATAAAAATCAATTAATTTTTGAAATTTAAGGGGTAAATTCAACAATTTTAACAAATCTTGTAAAAACTTGGGGTTTTATAATACAATTAATGAAAATCATGGTGTCAAATCTTATACATCACTTAAAATGTTGAAAATACAAACTATATTCATAAAAATCTAATTAATTATTGAAATTTAAGGGGTAGAATACTTCATTTTTAATAAATCTTGTAATAACATGGAGTTATTAAATACAATAAATTAAAATCAAGTTGCAAACCTTATACATAACTTTAAACGTTGAAAATACAAACTTTATTCCTAAAAATCTAATTAATTATTGAAATTTAAGGGTTAGATTACATCATTTTTAATAAATCTTGTAATAACATGGGGTATTATAATACAATAAACTTTATACATAACTTAAAATGTTGAAAATACAAACTTTATTCATAAAATTTTAATTAATAATTTTAAATTTAAGGGGTAGAATACATCATTTTTAATAAATTTTGTAATAACTTGGTTTAATATACTAAAATAAATTCAAATCATGGTGGCAAACTTTATAAATCACTTAAAATGATGAAATTAGCTAATAATTCATAAACATCTAATTAATTATTGAAATTTAAGGGGTAGAATACTTCATTTTTAATAAATCTTGTAATAACATGGGGTTATATAACACAATTATTTATTATCATGGTGGTAAACCTTATAAATCACTTAAAATGATGAAAACACAATCAATATTAATAAAAATCTAATAAAATATTGAAATTTAAAGGGTAGAATACTACATTTATTATAAATCTTGTTATAACTTGGGGTAATATAATACAATAAATTAAAATCATGGTGGTTAACCATATTAATCACTTAAAATGTTGATAACACAAACTAAACTCATAAAAATCAATTAATTTTTGAAATTTAAGGGGTAAATTCAACAATTTTAACAAATCTTGTAAAAACTTGGGTTTTTATAATACAATTAATGAAAATCATGGTGTCAAACCTTATACATCACTTAAAATGTTGAAAATACAAACTATATTCATAAAAATCTAATTAATTATTGAAATTTAAGGGGTGGAATACTTCATTTTTAATAAATCTTGTAATAACATGGGGTTATATAATACAATAAATTATTATCATGGTGGTAAACTTTATAAATCACTTAAAATGATGAAATTAGGTAATAATTCATAAAAATCTAATTAATTGTTGAAATTAAAGGGGTATTCTACTTCATTTTTAATAAATCTTGTAATAACATGGGGTATTATAATACAATAAACTTTATACATAACTTAAAATGTTGAAAATACAAACTTTATTCATAAAAATTTAATTAATAATTGAAATTTAAGGGGTAGAATACATCATTTTTAATAAATCTTGTAATAACATGGAGTTATTAAATACAATAAATTAAAATCATGGTGCAAACCTTATACATAACTTAAAATGTTGAAAATACAAACTTTATTCATAAAAATCTAATTAATAATTGAAATTTAACGGGTAGAATACAACATTTTTAATAAATCTTGTAATAACTTGGGTTAATATACTACAATAAATTAAAATCATGGTGGCAAACTTTATAAACCACTTAAAATTATGAAATTAGGTAATAATTCATAAAAATCTAATTAATTGTTGAAATTTAAGGGGTATTCTACTTCATTTTTAATAAATCTTGTAATTACATGGGGTATTATAATACAATAAACTTTATACATAACTTAAAATGTTGAAAATACAAACTTTATTCATAAAAATTTAATTAATAATTTTAAATTTAAGGGGTAGAATACATCATTTTTAATAAATTTTGTAATAACTTGGTTTAATATACTAAAATAAATTCAAATCATGGTGGCAAACTTTATAAATCACTTAAAATGATGAAATTAGCTAATAATTCATAAACATCTAATTAATTATGAAATTTAAGGGGTAGAATACTTCATTTTTAATAAATCTTGTAATAACATGGGGTTATATAACACAATTAATTATTATCATGGTGGTAAACCTTATAAATCACTTAAAATGATGAAAACACTATCAATATTAATAAAAATCTAATAAAATATTGAAATTTAAAGGGTAGAATACTACATTTATTATAAATCTTGTTATAACTTGGGGTAATATAATACAATAAATTAAAATCATGGTGGTTAACCATATTAATCACTTATAATGTTGATAACACAAACTAAACTCATAAAAATCAATTAATTTTTGAAATTTAAGGGGTAAATTCAACAATTTTAACAAATCTTGTAAAAACTTGGGTTTTTATAATACAATTAATGAAAATCATGGTGTCAAACCTTATACATCACTTAAAATGTTGAAAATACAAACTATATTCATAAAAATCTAATTAATTATTGAAATTTAAGGAGTAGAATATGCATTTTTAATAAATCTTACAAAAACTTGGGGTTTTATACTACAATAAATTAAAATCATGATATCAAACCTTATACATCACTAAAAATGTTGAAAATAAAAACTATATTCATAAAAATCTAATTAATTATTGAAATTTAAGGGGTAGAATACATCATTTTTAAAAAATCTTGTAATAACTTGGGTTAATATACTACAATAAATTAAAATCATGGTGGCAAACTTTATAAATCACTTAAAATGATGAAATTAGGTAATAATTCATAAAAATCTAATTAATTATTGAAATTTAAGGGGTGGAATACTTCATTTTTAATAAATCTTGTAATAACATGGGGTTATATAATACAATAAATTATTATCATGGTGGTAAACTTTATAAATCACTTAAAATGATGAAATTAGGTAATAATTCATAAAAATCTAATTAATTGTTGAAATTAAAGGGGTATTCTACTTCATTTTTAATAAATCTTGTAATAACATGGGGTATTATAATACAATAAACTTTATACATAACTTAAAATGTTGAAAATACAAACTTTATTCATAAAAATTTAATTAATAATTGAAATTTAAGGGGTAGAATACATCATTTTTAATAAATCTTGTAATAACATGGAGTTATTAAATACAATAAATTAAAATCATGGTGCAAACCTTATACATAACTTAAAATGTTGAAAATACAAACTTTAATCATAAAAATCTAATTAATAATTGAAATTTAACGGGTAGAATACAACATTTTTAATAAATCTTGTAATAACTTGGGGTAATATACTACAATAAATTAAAATCATGGTGGCAAACTTTATAAACCACTTAAAATTATGAAATTAGGTAATAATTCATAAAAATCTAAATTATTGTTGAAATTTAAGGGGTAGAATACTTCATTTTCTATAAATCTTGTAATAACATGGGGTATTATAATACAATAAGCTTTATACATAACTTAAAATGTTGAAAATACAAACTTTATTCATAAAAATCTAATTAATAATTGAAATTTAAGGGGTAGAATACAACATTTTTAATAAATCTTGTAATATCTTGGGTTAATATACTACAATAAATTAAAATCATGGTGGCAAACTTTATAAACCACTTAAAATTATGAAATTAGGTAATAATTCATAAAAATCTAATTAATTGTTGAAATTTAAGGGGTATTCTACTTCATTTTTAATAAATCTTGTAATAACATGGGGTATTATAATACAATAAGCTTTATACATAACTTAAAATGTTGAAAATACAAACTTTATTCATAAAAATCTAATTAATAATTGAAATTTAAGGGGTAGAATACAACATTTTTAATAAATCTTGTAATAACTTGGGTTAATATACTACAATAAATTAAAATCATGGTGGCAAACTTTATAAACCACTTAAAATTATGAAATTAGGTAATAATTCATAAAAATCTAATTAATTGTTGAAATTTAAGGGGTATTCTACTTCATTTTTAATAAATCTTGTAATTACATGGGGTATTATAATACAATAAACTTTATACATAACTTAAAATGTTGAAAATACAAACTTTATTCATAAAAATTTAATTAATAATTTTAAATTTAAGGGGTAGAATACATCATTTTTAATAAATTTTGTAATAACTTGGTTTAATATACTAAAATAAATTCAAATCATGGTGGCAAACTTTATAAATCACTTAAAATGATGAAATTAGCTAATAATTCATAAACATCTAATTAATTATTGAAATTTAAGGGGTAGAATACTTCATTTTTAATAAATCTTGTAATAACATGGGGTTATATAACACAATTAATTATTATCATGGTGGTAAACCTTATAAATCACTTAAAATGATGAAAACACAATCAATATTAATAAAAATCTAATAAAATATTGAAATTTAAAGGGTAGAATACTACATTTATTATAAATCTTGTTATAACTTGGGGTAATATAATACAATAAATTAAAATCATGGTGGTTAACCATATTAATCACTTAAAATGTTGATAACACAAACTAAACTCATAAAAATCAATTAATTTTTGAAATTTAAGGGGTAAATTCAACAATTTTAACAAATCTTGTAAAAACTTGGGTTTTTATAATACAATTAATGAAAATCATGGTGTCAAACCTTATACATCACTTAAAATGTTGAAAATACAAACTATATTCATAAAAATCTAATTAATTATTGAAATTTAAGGGGTAGAATACATCATTTTTAAAAAATCTTGTAATAACTTGGGTTAATATACTACAATAAATTAAAATCATGGTGGCAAACTTTATAAATCACTTAAAATGATGAAATTAGGTAATAATTCATAAAAATCTAATTAATTATTGAAATTTAAGGGGTGGAATACTTCATTTTTAATAAATCTTGTAATAACATGGGGTTATATAATACAATAAATTATTATCATGGTGGTAAACTTTATAAATCACTTAAAATGATGAAATTAGGTAATAATTCATAAAAATCTAATTAATTGTTGAAATTAAAGGGGTATTCTACTTCATTTTTAATAAATCTTGTAATAACATGGGGTATTATAATACAATAAACTTTATACATAACTTAAAATGTTGAAAATACAAACTTTATTCATAAAAATTTAATTAATAATTGAAATTTAAGGGGTAGAATACATCATTTTTAATAAATCTTGTAATAACATGGAGTTATTAAATACAATAAATTAAAATCATGGTGCAAACCTTATACATAACTTAAAATGTTGAAAATACAAACTTTATTCACAAAAATCTAATTAATAATTGAAATTTAACGGGTAGAATACAATATTTTTAATAAATCTTGTAATAACTTGGGGTAATACAATACAATAAATTAAAATCATGGTGGCAAACCTTATACATAACTTTAAACGTTGAAAATACAAACTTTATTCCTAAAACTCTAATTAATAATTGAAATTTTTGGGGTAGAATACATCATTTTTAATAAATCTTGTAATAACTTGGGTTAATATACTACAATAAATTAAAATTATGGTGGCAAACTTTATAAATCACTTAAAATGATGAAATTAGGTAATAATTCATAAAAATCTAATTAATTATTGAAATTTAAGGGGTAGAATACTTCATTTATTATAAATCTTGTTATAACTTGGGGTAATATAATACATTAAATTAAAATCATGGTGGTTAACCATATTAATCACTTAAAATGTTGATAACACAAACTAAACTCATAAAAATCAATTAATTTTTGAAATTTAAGGGGTAGAATACTTCATTTTTAATAAATCTTGTAATAACATGGAGTTATTAAATACAATAAATTAAAATCAAGTTGCAAACCTTATACATAACTTTAAACGTTGAAAATACAAACTTTATTCCTAAAAATCTAATTAATTATTGAAATTTAAGGGTTAGATTACATCATTTTTAATAAATCTTGTAATAACATGGGGTATTATAATACAATAAACTTTATACATAACTTAAAATGTTGAAAATACAAACTTTATTCATAAAATTTTAATTAATAATTTTAAATTTAAGGGGTAGAATACATCATTTTTAATAAATTTTGTAATAACTTGGTTTAATATACTAAAATAAATTCAAATCATGGTGGCAAACTTTATAAATCACTTAAAATGATAAAATTAGCTAATAATTCATAAACATCTAATTAATTATTGAAATTTAAGGGGTAGAATACTTCATTTTTAATAAATCTTGTAATAACATGGGGTTATATAACACAATTATTTATTATCATGGTGGTAAACCTTATAAATCACTTAAAATGATGAAAACACAATCAATATTAATAAAAATCTAATAAAATATTGAAATTTAAAGGGTAGAATACTACATTTATTATAAATCTTGTTATAACTTGGGGTAATATAATACAATAAATTAAAATCATGGTGGTTAACCATATTAATCACTTAAAATGTTGATAACACAAACTAAACTCATAAAAATCAATTAATTTTTGAAATTTAAGGGGTAAATTCAACAATTTTAACAAATCTTGTAAAAACTTGGGGTTTTATAATACAATTAATGAAAATCATGGTGTCAAACCTTATACATCACTTAAAATGTTGAAAATACAAACTATATTCATAAAAATCTAATTAATTATTGAAATTTAAGGGGTAGAATACAACATTTTTAATAAATCTTGTAATAACATGGGGTATAATCATACAATAAGCTTTATACATAACTTAAAATGTTGAAAATACAAACTTTATTCATAAAAATCTAATTAATAATTGAAATTTAAGGGGTAGAATACAACATTTTTAATAAATCTTGTAATAACTTGGGGTAATACAATACAATAAATTAAAATCATGGTGGCAAACTTTATAAACCACTTAAAATTATGAAATTAGGTAATAATTCATAAAAATCTAATTAATTGTTGAAATTTAAGGGGTAGAATACTTCATTTTTAATAAATCTTGTAATAACATGGAGTTATTAAATACAATAAATTAAAATCAAGTTGCAAACCTTATACATAACTTTATACGTTGAAAATACAAACTTTATTCCTAAAAATCTAATAAATTATTGAAATTTAAGGGTTAGATTACATCATTTTTAATAAATCTTGTAATAACATGGGGTATTATAATACAATAAACTTTATACATAACTTAAAATGTTGAAAATACAAACTTTATTCATAAAAATCTAATTAATTATTGAAATTTAAGGGGTAGAATACATCATTTTTAATAAATCTTGTAATAACTTGGTTTAATATACTAAAATATATTCAAATCATGGTGGCAAACTTTATAAATCACTTAAAATGATGAAATTAGCTAATAATTCATAAACATCTAATTAATTATTGAAATTTAAGTGGTAGAATACTTCATTTTTAATAAATCTTGTAATAACATGGGGTTATATAAAACAATTATTTATTATCATGGTGGTAAACCTTATTAATCACTTAAAATGATGAAAACACAATCAATATTAATAAAAATCTAATAAAATATTGAAATTTAAAGGGTAGAATACTACATTTATTATAAATCTTGTTATAACTTGGGGTAATATAATACAATAAATTAAAATCATGGTGGTTAACCATATTAATCACTTAAAATGTTGATAACACAAACTAAACTCATAAAAATCAATTAATTTTTGAAATTTAAGGGGTAAATTCAACAATTTTAACAAATCTTGTAAAAACTTGGGGTTTTATAATACAATTAATGAAAATCATGGTGTCAAACCTTATACATCACTTAAAATGTTGAAAATACAAACTATATTCATAAAAATCTAATTAATTATTGAAATTTAAGGGGTAGAATACAACATTTTTAATAAATCTTGTAATAACATGGGGTATTATAATACAATAAACTTTATACATAACTTAAAATGTTGAAAATACAAACTTTATTCATAAAAATCTAATTAATTATTGAAATTTAAGGGGTAGAATACTTCATTTTTAATAAATCTTGTAATAACATGGGGTTATATAATACAATAAATTAAAATCATGGTGCAAACCTTATACATAACTTTAAACGTTTAAAATACAAACTATATTCATAAAAATCTAATAAATTATTGAAATTCAAGGGGTAGAATACATCATTTTTAATAAATCTTGTAATAACTTGGGTTAATATACTACAATAAATTAAAATCATGGTGGCAAACTTTATAAACCACTTAAAATTATGAAATTAGCTAATAATTCATAAAAATCTAATTAATTGTTGAATTTTAAGGGGTAGAATACTTCATTTTTAATAAATCTTGTAATAATATGGGGTATTATAATACAAAAAACTTTATACATAACTTAAAATGTTGAAAATACAAACTTTATTCATAAAAATTTAATTAATAATTGAAATTTAAGGGGTAGAATACATCATTTTTAATAAATCTTGTAATAACATGGAGTTATTAAATACAATAAATTAAAATCATGGTGCAAACCTTATACATAACTTAAAATGTTGAAAATATAAACTATATTCATAAAAATCTAATTAATTATTGAAATTTAAGGGGTTGAATATGCATTTTTAATAAATCTTGCAAAAACTTGGGATAATACAATACAATAAATTAAAATCATGGTGCAAACCTTATACATAACTTAAAATGTTGAAAATACAAACTTTATTCATAAAAATCTAATAAATAATTGAAATTTAAGTGGTAGAATACATCATTTTTAATAAATCTTGTAATAACTTGGGATAATACAATACAATAAATTAAAATCATGGTGGCAAACTTTATAAACCACTTAATATTATGAAATTAGGTAATAATTCATAAAAATCTAATTAATTGTTGAAATTTAATGGGTATTCTACTTCATTTTTAATAAATCTTGTAATAACATGGGGTATTATAATACAATAAGCTTTATACATAACTTAAAATGTTGAAAATACAAACTTTATTCATAAAAATCTAATTAATAATTGAAATTTAAGGGGTAGAATACAACATTTTTAATAAATCTTGTAATAACTTGGGTTAATATACTACAATAAATTAAAATCATGGTGGCAAACTTTATAAACCACTTAAAATTATGAAATTAGGTAATAATTCATAAAAATCTAATTAATTGTTGAAATTTAAGGGGTATTCTACTTCATTTTTAATAAATCTTGTAATTACATGGGGTATTATAATACAATTAACTTTATACATAACTTAAAATGTTGAAAATACAAACTTTATTCATAAAAATTTAATTAATAATTTTAAATTTAAGGGGTAGAATACATCATTTTTAATAAATTTTGTAATAACTTGGTTTAATATACTAAAATAAATTCAAATCATGGTGGCAAACTTTATAAATCACTTAAAATGATGAAATTAGCTAATAATTCATAAACATCTAATTAATTATTGAAATTTAAGGGGTAGAATACTTCATTTTTAATAAATCTTGTAATAACATGGGGTTATATAACACAATTAATTATTATCATGGTGGTAAACCTTATAAATCACTTAAAATGATGAAAACACAATCAATATTAATAAAAATCTAATAAAATATTGAAATTTAAAGGGTAGAATACTACATTTATTATAAATCTTGTTATAACTTGGGGTAATATAATACAATAAATTAAAATCATGGTGGTTAACCATATTAATCACTTAAAATGTTGATAACACAAACTAAACTCATAAAAATCAATTAATTTTTGAAATTTAAGGGGTAAATTCAACAATTTTAACAAATCTTGTAAAAACTTGGGTTTTTATAATACAATTAATGAAAATCATGGTGTCAAACCTTATACATCACTTAAAATGTTGAAAATACAAACTATATTCATAAAAATCTAATTAATTATTGAAATTTAAGGGGTAGAATACATCATTTTTAAAAAATCTTGTAATAACTTGGGTTAATATACTACAATAAATTAAAATCATGGTGGCAAACTTTATAAATCACTTAAAATGATGAAATTAGGTAATAATTCATAAAAATCTAATTAATTATTGAAATTTAAGGGGTGGAATACTTCATTTTTAATAAATCTTGTAATAACATGGGGTTATATAATACAATAAATTATTATCATGGTGGTAAACTTTATAAATCACTTAAAATGATGAAATTAGGTAATAATTCATAAAAATCTAATTAATTGTTGAAATTAAAGGGGTATTCTACTTCATTTTTAATAAATCTTGTAATAACATGGGGTATTATAATACAATAAACTTTATACATAACTTAAAATGTTGAAAATACAAACTTTATTCATAAAAATTTAATTAATAATTGAAATTTAAGGGGTAGAATACATCATTTTTAATAAATCTTGTAATAACATGGAGTTATTAAATACAATAAATTAAAATCATGGTGCAAACCTTATACATAACTTAAAATGTTGAAAATACAAACTTTATTCACAAAAATCTAATTAATAATTGAAATTTAACGGGTAGAATACAATATTTTTAATAAATCTTGTAATAACTTGGGGTAATACAATACAATAAATTAAAATCATGGTGGCAAACCTTATACATAACTTTAAACGTTGAAAATACAAACTTTATTCCTAAAACTCTAATTAATAATTGAAATTTTTGGGGTAGAATACATCATTTTTAATAAATCTTGTAATAACTTGGGTTAATATACTACAATAAATTAAAATTATGGTGGCAAACTTTATAAATCACTTAAAATGATGAAATTAGGTAATAATTCATAAAAATCTAATTAATTATTGAAATTTAAGGGGTAGAATACTTCATTTATTATAAATCTTGTTATAACTTGGGGTAATATAATACATTAAATTAAAATCATGGTGGTTAACCATATTAATCACTTAAAATGTTGATAACACAAACTAAACTCATAAAAATCAATTAATTTTTGAAATTTAAGGGGTAGAATACTTCATTTTTAATAAATCTTGTAATAACATGGAGTTATTAAATACAATAAATTAAAATCAAGTTGCAAACCTTATACATAACTTTAAACGTTGAAAATACAAACTTTATTCCTAAAAATCTAATTAATTATTGAAATTTAAGGGTTAGATTACATCATTTTTAATAAATCTTGTAATAACATGGGGTATTATAATACAATAAACTTTATACATAACTTAAAATGTTGAAAATACAAACTTTATTCATAAAATTTTAATTAATAATTTTAAATTTAAGGGGTAGAATACATCATTTTTAATAAATTTTGTAATAACTTGGTTTAATATACTAAAATAAATTCAAATCATGGTGGCAAACTTTATAAATCACTTAAAATGATAAAATTAGCTAATAATTCATAAACATCTAATTAATTATTGAAATTTAAGGGGTAGAATACTTCATTTTTAATAAATCTTGTAATAACATGGGGTTATATAACACAATTATTTATTATCATGGTGGTAAACCTTATAAATCACTTAAAATGATGAAAACACAATCAATATTAATAAAAATCTAATAAAATATTGAAATTTAAAGGGTAGAATACTACATTTATTATAAATCTTGTTATAACTTGGGGTAATATAATACAATAAATTAAAATCATGGTGGTTAACCATATTAATCACTTAAAATGTTGATAACACAAACTAAACTCATAAAAATCAATTAATTTTTGAAATTTAAGGGGTAAATTCAACAATTTTAACAAATCTTGTAAAAACTTGGGGTTTTATAATACAATTAATGAAAATCATGGTGTCAAACCTTATACATCACTTAAAATGTTGAAAATACAAACTATATTCATAAAAATCTAATTAATTATTGAAATTTAAGGGGTAGAATACAACATTTTTAATAAATCTTGTAATAACATGGGGTATAATCATACAATAAGCTTTATACATAACTTAAAATGTTGAAAATACAAACTTTATTCATAAAAATCTAATTAATAATTGAAATTTAAGGGGTAGAATACAACATTTTTAATAAATCTTGTAATAACTTGGGGTAATACAATACAATAAATTAAAATCATGGTGGCAAACTTTATAAACCACTTAAAATTATGAAATTAGGTAATAATTCATAAAAATCTAATTAATTGTTGAAATTTAAGGGGTAGAATACTTCATTTTTAATAAATCTTGTAATAACATGGAGTTATTAAATACAATAAATTAAAATCAAGTTGCAAACCTTATACATAACTTTATACGTTGAAAATACAAACTTTATTCCTAAAAATCTAATAAATTATTGAAATTTAAGGGTTAGATTACATCATTTTTAATAAATCTTGTAATAACATGGGGTATTATAATACAATAAACTTTATACATAACTTAAAATGTTGAAAATACAAACTTTATTCATAAAAATCTAATTAATTATTGAAATTTAAGGGGTAGAATACATCATTTTTAATAAATCTTGTAATAACTTGGTTTAATATACTAAAATATATTCAAATCATGGTGGCAAACTTTATAAATCACTTAAAATGATGAAATTAGCTAATAATTCATAAACATCTAATTAATTATTGAAATTTAAGTGGTAGAATACTTCATTTTTAATAAATCTTGTAATAACATGGGGTTATATAAAACAATTATTTATTATCATGGTGGTAAACCTTATTAATCACTTAAAATGATGAAAACACAATCAATATTAATAAAAATCTAATAAAATATTGAAATTTAAAGGGTAGAATACTACATTTATTATAAATCTTGTTATAACTTGGGGTAATATAATACAATAAATTAAAATCATGGTGGTTAACCATATTAATCACTTAAAATGTTGATAACACAAACTAAACTCATAAAAATCAATTAATTTTTGAAATTTAAGGGGTAAATTCAACAATTTTAACAAATCTTGTAAAAACTTGGGGTTTTATAATACAATTAATGAAAATCATGGTGTCAAACCTTATACATCACTTAAAATGTTGAAAATACAAACTATATTCATAAAAATCTAATTAATTATTGAAATTTAAGGGGTAGAATACAACATTTTTAATAAATCTTGTAATAACATGGGGTATTATAATACAATAAACTTTATACATAACTTAAAATGTTGAAAATACAAACTTTATTCATAAAAATCTAATTAATTATTGAAATTTAAGGGGTAGAATACTTCATTTTTAATAAATCTTGTAATAACATGGGGTTATATAATACAATAAATTAAAATCATGGTGCAAACCTTATACATAACTTTAAACGTTTAAAATACAAACTATATTCATAAAAATCTAATAAATTATTGAAATTCAAGGGGTAGAATACATCATTTTTAATAAATCTTGTAATAACTTGGGTTAATATACTACAATAAATTAAAATCATGGTGGCAAACTTTATAAACCACTTAAAATTATGAAATTAGCTAATAATTCATAAAAATCTAATTAATTGTTGAATTTTAAGGGGTAGAATACTTCATTTTTAATAAATCTTGTAATAATATGGGGTATTATAATACAAAAAACTTTATACATAACTTAAAATGTTGAAAATACAAACTTTATTCATAAAAATTTAATTAATAATTGAAATTTAAGGGGTAGAATACATCATTTTTAATAAATCTTGTAATAACATGGAGTTATTAAATACAATAAATTAAAATCATGGTGCAAACCTTATACATAACTTAAAATGTTGAAAATATAAACTATATTCATAAAAATCTAATTAATTATTGAAATTTAAGGGGTTGAATATGCATTTTTAATAAATCTTGCAAAAACTTGGGATAATACAATACAATAAATTAAAATCATGGTGCAAACCTTATACATAACTTAAAATGTTGAAAATACAAACTTTATTCATAAAAATCTAATAAATAATTGAAATTTAAGTGGTAGAATACATCATTTTTAATAAATCTTGTAATAACTTGGGATAATACAATACAATAAATTAAAATCATGGTGGCAAACTTTATAAACCACTTAATATTATGAAATTAGGTAATAATTCATAAAAATCTAATTAATTGTTGAAATTTAAGGGGTAGAATACTTCATTTTTAATAAATCTTGTAATAACATGGAGTTATTAAATACAATAAATTAAAATCAAGTTGCAAACCTTATACATAACTTTAAACGTTGAAAATACAAACTTTATTCCTAAAAATCTAATTAATTATTGAAATTTAAGGGTTAGATTACATCATTTTTAATAAATCTTGTAATAACATGGAATATTATAATACAATAAACTTTATACATAACTTAAAATGTTGAAAATACAAACTTTATTCATAAAATTTTAATTAATAATTTTAAATTTAAGGGGTAGAATACATCATTTTTAATAAATTTTGTAATAACTTGGTTTAATATACTAAAATAAATTCAAATCATGGTGGCAAACTTTATAAATCACTTAAAATGATGAAATTAGCTAATAATTCATAAACATCTAATTAATTATTGAAATTTAAGGGGTAGAATACTTCATTTTTAATAAATCTTGTAATAACATGGGGTTATATAACACAATTATTTATTATCATGGTGGTAAACCCTATAAATCACTTAAAATGATGAAAACACAATCAATATTAATAAAAATCTAATAAAATATTGAAATTTAAAGGGTAGAATACTACATTTATTATAAATCTTGTTATAACATGGGGTAATATAATACAATAAATTAAAATCATGGTGGTTAACCATATTAATCACTTAAAATGTTGATAACACAAACTAAACTCATAAAAATCAATTAATTTTTGAAATTTAAGGGGTAAATTCAACAATTTTAACAAATCTTGTAAAAACTTGGGGTTTTATAATACAATTAATGAAAATCATGGTGTCAAACCTTATACATCACTTAAAATGTTGAAAATACAAACTATATTCATAAAAATCTAATTAATTATTGAAATTTAAGGGGTAGAATACAACATTTTTAATAAATCTTGTAATAACATGGGGTATTATCATACAATAAGCTTTATACATAACTTAAAATGTTGAAAATACAAACTTTATTCATAAAAATCTAATTAATAATTGAAATTTAAGGGGTAGAATACAACATTTTTAATAAATCTTGTAATAACTTGGGGTAATACAATACAATAAATTAAAATCATGGTGGCAAACTTTATAAATCACTTAAAATGATGAAATTAGGTAATAATTCATAAAAATCTAATTAATTGTTGAAATTTAAGGGGTAGAATACTTCATTTTTAATAAATCTTGTAATAACATGGAGTTATTAAATACAATAAATTAAAATCAAGTTGCAAACCTTATACATAACTTTATACGTTGACAATACAAACTTTATTCCTAAAAATCTAATTAATTATTGAAATTTAAGGGGTAGAATACATCATTTTTAATAAATCTTGTAATAACTTGGTTTAATATACTAAAATAAATTCAAATCATGGTGGCAAACTTTATAAATCACTTAAAATGATGAAATTAGCTAATAATTCATAAACATCTAATTAATTATTGAAATTTAAGGGGTATTCTACTTCATTTTTAATAAATCTTGTAATAACATGGGGTATTATAATACAATAAGCTTTATATATAACTTAAAATGTTGAACATACAAACTTTATTCATAAAAATTTAATTAATAATTGAAATTTAATGGGTAGAATACATCATTTTTAATAAATCTTGTAATAACATGGAGTTATTAAATACAATAAATTAAAATCATGGTGCAAACCTTATACATAACTTTAAACGATGAAAATACAAACTATATTCATAAAAATCTAATTAATTATTGAAATTCAAGGGGTAGAATACATCATTTTTATTAAATCTTGTAATAACTTGGTTTAATATACTAAAATAAATTCAAATCATGGTGGCAAACCTTATAATCACTTAAAAAGATGAAATTAGGTAATAATTCATAAAAATTTAATTTATTGTTGAAATTTAAGGTGTAGAATACTTCATTTTTAATAAATCTTGTAATAACATGGGGTATTATAATACAATAAGCTTTATACATAACTTAAAATGTTGAAAATATAAACTTTATTCATAAAAATTTAATTAATAATTGAAATTTAAGGGGTAGAATACATCATTTTTAATAAATCTTGTAATAACATGGGGTATTATAGTACAATAAATTAAAGTCATGGTGACAAACTTTATACATAACTTAAAATGTTGAAAATACAAACTTTATTCATAAAACTCTAATTAATAATTGAAATTTAAGGGGTAAAATACATCATTTTTAATAAATCTTGTAATAACTTGGGATAATACAATACAATAAATTAAAATCATGGTGGCAAACTTTATAAACCACTTAATATTATGAAATTAGGTAATAATTCATAAAAATCTAATTAATTGTTGAAATTTAAGGGGTAGAATACTTCATTTTTAATAAATCTTGTAATAACATGGAGTTATTAAATACAATAAATTAAAATCAAGTTGCAAACCTTATACATAACTTTAAACGTTGAAAATACAAACTTTATTCCTAAAAATCTAATTAATTATTGAAATTTAAGGGTTAGATTACATCATTTTTAATAAATCTTGTAATAACATGGAATATTATAATACAATAAACTTTATACATAACTTAAAATGTTGAAAATACAAACTTTATTCATAAAATTTTAATTAATAATTTTAAATTTAAGGGGTAGAATACATCATTTTTAATAAATTTTGTAATAACTTGGTTTAATATACTAAAATAAATTCAAATCATGGTGGCAAACTTTATAAATCACTTAAAATGATGAAATTAGCTAATAATTCATAAACATCTAATTAATTATTGAAATTTAAGGGGTAGAATACTTCATTTTTAATAAATCTTGTAATAACATGGGGTTATATAACACAATTATTTATTATCATGGTGGTAAACCCTATAAATCACTTAAAATGATGAAAACACAATCAATATTAATAAAAATCTAATAAAATATTGAAATTTAAAGGGTAGAATACTACATTTATTATAAATCTTGTTATAACATGGGGTAATATAATACAATAAATTAAAATCATGGTGGTTAACCATATTAATCACTTAAAATGTTGATAACACAAACTAAACTCATAAAAATCAATTAATTTTTGAAATTTAAGGGGTAAATTCAACAATTTTAACAAATCTTGTAAAAACTTGGGGTTTTATAATACAATTAATGAAAATCATGGTGTCAAACCTTATACATTACTTAAAATGTTGAAAATACAAACTATATTCATAAAAATCTAATTAATTATTGAAATTTAAGGGGTAGAATACAACATTTTTAATAAATCTTGTAATAACATGGGGTATTATCATACAATAAGCTTTATACATAACTTAAAATGTTGAAAATACAAACTTTATTCATAAAAATCTAATTAATTATTGAAATTTAAGGGGTTGAATATGCATTTTTAATAAATCTTGCAAAAACTTGGGGTTTTATAATACAATAAATTAAAATCATGGTGCAAACCTTATACATAACTTAAAATGTTGAAAATACGAACTTTATTCATAAAAATCTAATAAATAATTGAAATTTAAGTGGTAGAATACATCATTTTTAATAAATCTTGTAATAACTTAGGATAATACAATACAATAAATTAAAATCATGGTGGCAAACTTTATAAACCACTTAATATTATGAAATTAGGTAATAATTCATAAAAATCTAATTAATTGTTGAAATTTAAGGGGTAGAATACTTCATTTTTAATAAATCTTGTAATAACATGGAGTTATTAAATACAATAAATTAAAATCAAGTTGCAAACCTTATACATAACTTTAAACGTTGAAAATACAAACTTTATTCCTAAAAATCTAATTAATTATTGAAATTTAAGGGTTAGATTACATCATTTTTAATAAATCTTGTAATAACATGGAATATTATAATACAATAAACTTTATACATAACTTAAAATGTTGAAAATACAAACTTTATTCATAAAATTTTAATTAATAATTTTAAATTTAAGGGGTAGAATACATCATTTTTAATAAATTTTGTAATAACTTGGTTTAATATACTAAAATAAATTCAAATCATGGTGGCAAACTTTATAAATCACTTAAAATGATGAAATTAGCTAATAATTCATAAACATCTAATTAATTATTGAAATTTAAGGGGTAGAATACTTCATTTTTAATAAATCTTGTAATAACATGGGGTTATATAACACAATTATTTATTATCATGGTGGTAAACCCTATAAATCACTTAAAATGATGAAAACACAATCAATATTAATAAAAATCTAATAAAATATTGAAATTTAAAGGTTAGAATACTACATTTATTATAAATCTTGTTATAACATGGGGTAATATAATACAATAAATTAAAATCATGGTGGTTAACCATATTAATCACTTAAAATGTTGATAACACAAACTAAACTCATAAAAATCAATTAATTTTTGAAATTTAAGGGGTAAATTCAACAATTTTAACAAATCTTGTAAAAACTTGGGGTTTTATAATACAATTAATGAAAATCATGGTGTCAAACCTTATACATTACTTAAAATGTTGAAAATACAAACTATATTCATAAAAATCTAATTAATTATTGAAATTTAAGGGGTAGAATACAACATTTTTAATAAATCTTGTAATAACATGGGGTATTATCATACAATAAGCTTTATACATAACTTAAAATGTTGAAAATACAAACTTTATTCATAAAAATCTAATTAATAATTGAAATTTAAGGGGTAGAATACAACATTTTTAATAAATCTTGTAATAACTTGGGGTAATACAATACAATAAATTAAAATCATGGTGGCAAACTTTATAAATCACTTAAAATGATGAAATTAGGTAATAATTCATAAAAATCTAATTAATTGTTGAAATTTAAGGGGTAGAATACTTCATTTTTAATAAATCTTGTAATAACATGGAGTTATTAAATACAATAAATTAAAATCAAGTTGCAAACCTTATACATAACTTTATACGTTGACAATACAAACTTTATTCCTAAAAATCTAATTAATTATTGAAATTTAAGGGGTAGAATACATCATTTTTAATAAATCTTGTAATAACTTGGTTTAATATACTAAAATAAATTCAAATCATGGTGGCAAACTTTATAAATCACTTAAAATGATGAAATTAGCTAATAATTCATAAACATCTAATTAATTATTGAAATTTAAGGGGTATTCTACTTCATTTTTAATAAATCTTGTAATAACATGGGGTATTATAATACAATAAGCTTTATATATAACTTAAAATGTTGAACATACAAACTTTATTCATAAAAATTTAATTAATAATTGAAATTTAATGGGTAGAATACATCATTTTTAATAAATCTTGTAATAACATGGAGTTATTAAATACAATAAATTAAAATCATGGTGCAAACCTTATACATAACTTTAAACGATGAAAATACAAACTATATTCATAAAAATCTAATTAATTATTGAAATTCAAGGGGTAGAATACATCATTTTTATTAAATCTTGTAATAACTTGGTTTAATATACTAAAATAAATTCAAATCATGGTGGCAAACCTTATAATCACTTAAAAAGATGAAATTAGGTAATAATTCATAAAAATTTAATTTATTGTTGAAATTTAAGGTGTAGAATACTTCATTTTTAATAAATCTTGTAATAACATGGGGTATTATAATACAATAAGCTTTATACATAACTTAAAATGTTGAAAATATAAACTTTATTCATAAAAATTTAATTAATAATTGAAATTTAAGGGGTAGAATACATCATTTTTAATAAATCTTGTAATAACATGGGGTATTATAGTACAATAAATTAAAGTCATGGTGACAAACTTTATACATAACTTAAAATGTTGAAAATACAAACTTTATTCATAAAACTCTAATTAATAATTGAAATTTAAGGGGTAAAATACATCATTTTTAATAAATCTTGTAATAACTTGGGATAATACAATACAATAAATTAAAATCATGGTGGCAAACTTTATAAACCACTTAATATTATGAAATTAGGTAATAATTCATAAAAATCTAATTAATTGTTGAAATTTAAGGGGTAGAATACTTCATTTTTAATAAATCTTGTAATAACATGGAGTTATTAAATACAATAAATTAAAATCAAGTTGCAAACCTTATACATAACTTTAAACGTTGAAAATACAAACTTTATTCCTAAAAATCTAATTAATTATTGAAATTTAAGGGTTAGATTACATCATTTTTAATAAATCTTGTAATAACATGGAATATTATAATACAATAAACTTTATACATAACTTAAAATGTTGAAAATACAAACTTTATTCATAAAATTTTAATTAATAATTTTAAATTTAAGGGGTAGAATACATCATTTTTAATAAATTTTGTAATAACTTGGTTTAATATACTAAAATAAATTCAAATCATGGTGGCAAACTTTATAAATCACTTAAAATGATGAAATTAGCTAATAATTCATAAACATCTAATTAATTATTGAAATTTAAGGGGTAGAATACTTCATTTTTAATAAATCTTGTAATAACATGGGGTTATATAACACAATTATTTATTATCATGGTGGTAAACCCTATAAATCACTTAAAATGATGAAAACACAATCAATATTAATAAAAATCTAATAAAATATTGAAATTTAAAGGGTAGAATACTACATTTATTATAAATCTTGTTATAACATGGGGTAATATAATACAATAAATTAAAATCATGGTGGTTAACCATATTAATCACTTAAAATGTTGATAACACAAACTAAACTCATAAAAATCAATTAATTTTTGAAATTTAAGGGGTAAATTCAACAATTTTAACAAATCTTGTAAAAACTTGGGGTTTTATAATACAATTAATGAAAATCATGGTGTCAAACCTTATACATTACTTAAAATGTTGAAAATACAAACTATATTCATAAAAATCTAATTAATTATTGAAATTTAAGGGGTAGAATACAACATTTTTAATAAATCTTGTAATAACATGGGGTATTATCATACAATAAGCTTTATACATAACTTAAAATGTTGAAAATACAAACTTTATTCATAAAAATCTAATTAATTATTGAAATTTAAGGGGTTGAATATGCATTTTTAATAAATCTTGCAAAAACTTGGGGTTTTATAATACAATAAATTAAAATCATGGTGCAAACCTTATACATAACTTAAAATGTTGAAAATACGAACTTTATTCATAAAAATCTAATAAATAATTGAAATTTAAGTGGTAGAATACATCATTTTTAATAAATCTTGTAATAACTTAGGATAATACAATACAATAAATTAAAATCATGGTGGCAAACTTTATAAACCACTTAATATTATGAAATTAGGTAATAATTCATAAAAATCTAATTAATTGTTGAAATTTAAGGGGTAGAATACTTCATTTTTAATAAATCTTGTAATAACATGGAGTTATTAAATACAATAAATTAAAATCAAGTTGCAAACCTTATACATAACTTTAAACGTTGAAAATACAAACTTTATTCCTAAAAATCTAATTAATTATTGAAATTTAAGGGTTAGATTACATCATTTTTAATAAATCTTGTAATAACATGGAATATTATAATACAATAAACTTTATACATAACTTAAAATGTTGAAAATACAAACTTTATTCATAAAATTTTAATTAATAATTTTAAATTTAAGGGGTAGAATACATCATTTTTAATAAATTTTGTAATAACTTGGTTTAATATACTAAAATAAATTCAAATCATGGTGGCAAACTTTATAAATCACTTAAAATGATGAAATTAGCTAATAATTCATAAACATCTAATTAATTATTGAAATTTAAGGGGTAGAATACTTCATTTTTAATAAATCTTGTAATAACATGGGGTTATATAACACAATTATTTATTATCATGGTGGTAAACCCTATAAATCACTTAAAATGATGAAAACACAATCAATATTAATAAAAATCTAATAAAATATTGAAATTTAAAGGGTAGAATACTACATTTATTATAAATCTTGTTATAACATGGGGTAATATAATACAATAAATTAAAATCATGGTGGTTAACCATATTAATCACTTAAAATGTTGATAACACAAACTAAACTCATAAAAATCAATTAATTTTTGAAATTTAAGGGGTAAATTCAACAATTTTAACAAATCTTGTAAAAACTTGGGGTTTTATAATACAATTAATGAAAATCATGGTGTCAAACCTTATACATTACTTAAAATGTTGAAAATACAAACTATATTCATAAAAATCTAATTAATTATTGAAATTTAAGGGGTAGAATACAACATTTTTAATAAATCTTGTAATAACATGGGGTATTATCATACAATAAGCTTTATACATAACTTAAAATGTTGAAAATACAAACTTTATTCATAAAAATCTAATTAATAATTGAAATTTAAGGGGTAGAATACAACATTTTTAATAAATCTTGTAATAACTTGGGGTAATACAATACAATAAATTAAAATCATGGTGGCAAACTTTATAAATCACTTAAAATGATGAAATTAGGTAATAATTCATAAAAATCTAATTAATTGTTGAAATTTAAGGGGTAGAATACTTCATTTTTAATAAATCTTGTAATAACATGGAGTTATTAAATACAATAAATTAAAATCAAGTTGCAAACCTTATACATAACTTTATACGTTGACAATACAAACTTTATTCCTAAAAATCTAATTAATTATTGAAATTTAAGGGGTAGAATACATCATTTTTAATAAATCTTGTAATAACTTGGTTTAATATACTAAAATAAATTCAAATCATGGTGGCAAACTTTATAAATCACTTAAAATGATGAAATTAGCTAATAATTCATAAACATCTAATTAATTATTGAAATTTAAGGGGTATTCTACTTCATTTTTAATAAATCTTGTAATAACATGGGGTATTATAATACAATAAGCTTTATATATAACTTAAAATGTTGAACATACAAACTTTATTCATAAAAATTTAATTAATAATTGAAATTTAATGGGTAGAATACATCATTTTTAATAAATCTTGTAATAACATGGAGTTATTAAATACAATAAATTAAAATCATGGTGCAAACCTTATACATAACTTTAAACGATGAAAATACAAACTATATTCATAAAAATCTAATTAATTATTGAAATTCAAGGGGTAGAATACATCATTTTTATTAAATCTTGTAATAACTTGGTTTAATATACTAAAATAAATTCAAATCATGGTGGCAAACCTTATAATCACTTAAAAAGATGAAATTAGGTAATAATTCATAAAAATTTAATTTATTGTTGAAATTTAAGGTGTAGAATACTTCATTTTTAATAAATCTTGTAATAACATGGGGTATTATAATACAATAAGCTTTATACATAACTTAAAATGTTGAAAATACAAACTTTATTCATAAAAATTTAATTAATAATTGAAATTTAAGGGGTAGAATACATCATTTTTAATAAATCTTGTAATAACATGGGGTATTATAGTACAATAAATTAAAGTCATGGTGACAAACTTTATACATAACTTAAAATGTTGAAAATACAAACTTTATTCATAAAACTCTAATTAATAATTGAAATTTAAGGGGTAAAATACATCATTTTTAATAAATCTTGTAATAACTTGGGTTAATATACTACAATAAATTAAAATGATGGTGGCAAACTTTATAAATCACTTAAAATGATGAAATTAGGTAATAATTCATAAAAATCTAATTAATTATTGAAATTTAAGGGGTAGAATACTTCATTTTTAATAAATCTTGTAATTACATGGGGTATTATAATACAATAAACTTTATACATAACTTAAAATGTTGAAAATACAAACTTTATTCATAAAAATTTAATTAATAATTGAAATTTAAGGGGTAGAATACATCATTTTTAATAAATCTTGTAATAACATGGAGTTATTAAATACAATAAATTAAAATCATGGTGCAAACCTTATACATAACTTTAAACGATGAAAATACAAACTGTATTCATAAAAATCTAATTAATTATTGAAATTTAAGGGGTAGAATACTTCATTTTTAATAAATCTTGTAATAACATGGGGTATTATAATACAATAAATTAAAGTCATGGTGACAAACTTTATACATAACTTAAAATGTTGAAAATACAAACTTTATTCATAAAACTCTAATTAATAATTGAAATTTAAGGGGTAGAATACACCATTTTTAATAAATCTTGTAATAACTTGGGTTAATATACTACAATAAATTAAAATGATGGTGGCAAACTTTATAAATCACTTAAAATGATGAAATTAGGTAATAATTCATAAAAATCTAATTAATTATTGAAATTTAAGGGGTAGAATACTTCATTTTTAATAAATCTTGTAATTACATGGGGTATTATAATACAATAAACTTTATACATAACTTAAAATGTTGAAAATACAAACTTTATTCATAAAAATTTAATTAATAATTTTAAATTTAAGGGGTAGAATACATCATTTTTTATAAATTTTTTAATAACTTGGTTTAATATACTAAAATAAATTCAAATCATGGTGGCAAACTTTATAAATCACTTAAAATGATGAAATTAGCTAATAATTCATAAACATCTAATTAATTATTGAAATTTAAGGGGTAGAATACTTCATTTTTAATAAATCTTGTAATAACATGGGGTTATATAACACAATTATTTATTATCATGGTGGTAAACCTTATAAATCACTTAAAATGATGAAAACACAATCAATATTAATAAAAATCTAATAAAATATTGAAATTTAAAGGGTAGAATACTACATTTATTATAAATCTTGTTATAACTTGGGGTAATATAATAAAATAAATTAAAATCATGGTGGTTAACCATATTAATCACTTAAAATGTTGATAACACAAACTAAACTCATAAAAATCAATTAATTTTTGAAATTTAAGGGGTGAATTCAACAATTTTAACAAATCTTGTAAAAACTTGGGGTTTTATAATACAATTAATGAAAATCATGGTGTCAAACCTTATACATCACTTAAAATGTTGAAAATACAAACTATATTCATAAAAATCTAATTAATTATTGAAATTTAAGAGGTAGAATACATCATTTTTAATAAATCTTGTAATAACTTGGGTTAATATACTACAATAAATTAAAATCATGGTGGCAAACTTTATAAATCACTTAAAATGATGAAATTAGGTAATAATTCATAAAAATCTAATTAATTATTGAAATTTAAGGGGTAGAATACTTCATTTTTAATAAATCTTGTAATAACATGGGGTATTATAATACAATAAACTTTATACATAACTTAAAATGTTGAAAATACAAACTTTATTCATAAAAATTTAATTAATAATTGAAATTTAAGGGGTAGAATACATCATTTTTAATAAATCTTGTAATAACATGGAGTTATTAAATACAATAAATTAAAATCATGGTGCAAACCTTATACATAACTTTAAACGATGAAAATACAAACTATATTCATAAAAATCTAATTAATTATTGAAATTTAAGGGGTAGAATACTTCATTTTTAATAAATCTTGTAATAACATGGGGTATTATAATACAATAAATTAAAGTCATGGTGACAAACTTTATACATAACTTAAAATGTTGAAAATACAAACTTTATTCATAAAACTCTAATTAATAATTGAAATTTAAGGGGTAGAATACACCATTTTTAATAAATCTTGTAATAACTTGGGTTAATATACTACAATAAATTAAAATGATGGTGGCAAACTTTATAAATCACTTAAAATGATGAAATTAGGTATTAATTCATAAAAATCTAATTAATTATTGAAATTTAAGGGGTAGAATACTTCATTTTTAATAAATCTTGTAATTACATGGGGTATTATAATACAATAAACTTTATACATAACTTAAAATGTAGAAAATACAAACTTTATTCATAAAAATTTAATTAATAATTTTAAATTTAAGGGGTAGAATACATCATTTTTTAAAAATTTTTTAATAACTTGGTTTAATATACTAAAATAAATTCAAATCATGGTGGCAAACTTTATAAATCACTTAAAATAATGAAATTAGCTAATAATTCATAAACATCTAATTAATTATTGAAATTTAAGGGGTAGAATACTTCATTTTTAATAAATCTTGTAATAACATTGGGTTATATAACACAATTATTTATTATCATGGTGGTAAACCTTATAAATCACTTAAAATGTTGATAACACAAACTAAACTCATAAAAATCAATTAATTTTTGAAATTTAAGGGGTAAATTCAACAACTTTAACAAATCTTGTAAAAACTTGGGGTTTTATAATACAATTAATGGAAAATCATGGTGTCAAACCTTATACATCACTTAAAATGTTGAAAATACAAACTATATTCATAAAAATCTAATTAATTATTGAAATTTAAGGAGTAGAATATGCATTTTTAATAAATCTTACAAAAACTTGGGGTTTTATACTACAATAAATTAAAATCATGATATCAAACCTTATACATCACTAAAAATGTTGAAAATACAAACTATATTCATACAAATCTAATTTATTATTGAAATTTAAGGGGTAGAATACATCATTTTTAATAAATCTTGTAATAACTTGGGTTAATATACTACAATAAATTAAAATCATGGTGGCAAACTTTATAAATCACTTAAAATGATGAAATTAGGTAATAATTCATAAAAATCTAATTAATTATTGAAATTTAAGGGGTAGAATACTTCATTTTTAATAAATCTTGTAATAACATGGGGTTATATAATACAATAAATTATTATCATGGTGGTAAACTTTATAAATCACTTAAAATGATGAAATTAGGTAATAATTCATAAAAATCTAATTAATTGTTGAAATTTAAGGGGTATTCTACTTCATTTTTAATAAATCTTGTAATTACATGGGGTATTATAATACAATAAACTTTATACGTAACTTAAAATGTTGAAAATACAAACTTTATTCATAAAAATTTAATTAATAATTTTAAATTTAAGGGGTAGAATACATCATTTTTTATAAATTTTTTAATAACTTGGTTTAATATACTAAAATAAATTCAAATCATGGTGGCAAACTTTATAAATCACTTAAAATGATGAAATTAGCTAATAATTCATAAACATCTAATTAATTATTGAAATTTAAGGGGTAGAATACTTCATTTTTAATAAATCTTGTAATAACATGGGGTTATATAACACAATTATTTATTATCATGGTGGTAAACCTTATAAATCACTTAAAATGATGAAAACACAATCAATATTAATAAAAATCTAATAAAATATTGAAATTTAAGGGGTAGAATACATCATTTTTAATAAATCATGTAATAACTTGGGTTAATATACTACAATAATTTAAAATCATGGTGGCAAACTTTATAAATCACTTAAAATGATGAAATTAGGTAATAATTCATAAAAATCTAATTAATTATTGAAATTTAAGGGGTAGAATACTTCATTTTTAATAAATCTTGTAATTACATGGGGTATTATAATACAATAAACTTTATACATAACTTAAAATGTTGAAAATACAAACTTTATTCATAAAAATTTAATTAATAATTTTAAATTTAAGGGGTAGAATACATCATTTTTAATAAATTTTGTAATAACATGAAGTTATTAAATACAATAAATTAAAATCATGGTGCAAACCTTATACATAACTTTAAACGATGAAAATACAAACTATATTCATAAAAATCTAATTAATTATTGAAATTTAAGGGGTAGAATACTTCATTTTTAATAAATCTTGTAATAACATGGGGTATTATAATACAATAAATTAAAGTCATGGTGACAAACTTTATACATAACTTAAAATGTTGAAAATACAAACTTTATTCATAAAACTCTAATTAATAATTGAAATTTAAGGGGTAGAATACACCATTTTTAATAAATCTTGTAATAACTTGGGTTAATATACTACAATAAATTAAAATCATGGTGGCAAACTTTATAAATCACTTAAAATGATGAAATTAGGTAATAATTCATAATAATCTAATTAATTATTGAAATTTAAGGGGTAGAATACTTCATTTTTAATAAATCTTGTAATAACATGGGGTTATATAACACAATTATTTATTATCATGGTGGTAAACCTTATAAATCACTTAAAATGTTGATAACACAAACTAAACTCATAAAAATCAATTAATTTTTGAAATTTAAGGGGTAAATTCAACAACTTTAACAAATCTTGTAAAAACTTGGGGTTTTATAATACAATTAATGGAAAATCATGGTGTCAAACCTTATACATCACTTAAAATGTTGAAAATACAAACTATATTCATAAAAATCTAATTAATTATTGAAATTTAAGGAGTAGAATATGCATTTTTAATAAATCTTACAAAAACTTGGGGTTTTATACTACAATAAATTAAAATCATGATATCAAACCTTATACATCACTAAAAATGTTGAAAATACAAACTATATTCATACAAATCTAATTTATTATTGAAATTTAAGGGGTAGAATACATCATTTTTAATAAATCTTGTAATAACTTGGGTTAATATACTACAATAAATTAAAATCATGGTGGCAAACTTTATAAATCACTTAAAATGATGAAATTAGGTAATAATTCATAAAAATCTAATTAATTATTGAAATTTAAGGGGTAGAATACTTCATTTTTAATAAATCTTGTAATAACATGGGGTTATATAATACAATAAATTATTATCATGGTGGTAAACTTTATAAATCACTTAAAATGATGAAATTAGGTAATAATTCATAAAAATCTAATTAATTGTTGAAATTTAAGGGGTATTCTACTTCATTTTTAATAAATCTTGTAATTACATGGGGTATTATAATACAATAAACTTTATACATAACTTAAAATGTTGAAAATACAAACTTTATTCATAAAAATTTAATTAATAATTTTAAATTTAAGGGGTAGAATACATCATTTTTAATAAATTTTGTAATAACTTGGTTTAATATACTAAAATAAATTCAAATCATGGTGGCAAACTTTATAAATCACTTAAAATGATGAAATTAGCTAATAATTGATAAACATCTAATTAATTATTGAAATTTAAGGGGTAGAATACTTCATTTTTAATAAATCTTGTAATAACATGGGGTTATATAACACAATTATTTATTATCATGGTGGTAAACCTTATAAATCACTTAAAATGATGAAAACACAATCAATATTAATAAAAATCTAATAAAATATTGAAATTTAAAGGGTAGAATACTACATTTATTATAAATCTTGTTATAACTTGGGGTAATATAATACAATAAATTAAAACATGGTGGTTAACCATATTAATCACTTAAAATGTTGATAACACAAACTAAACTCATAAAAATCTAATTAATTTTTGAAATTTAAGGGGTAAATTCAACAATTTTAACAAATCTTGTAAAAACAAGGGGTTATATAACACAATTAATTATTATCATGGTGGTAAACCTTATAAATCACTTAAAATGATGAAATTAGGTAATAATTCATAATAATCTAATTAATTATTGAAATTTAAGGGGTAGAATACTTCATTTTTAATAAATCTTGTAATAACATGGGGTTATATAACACAATTATTTATTATCATGGTGGTAAACCTTATAAATCACTTAAAATGTTGATAACACAAACTAAACTCATAAAAATCAATTAATTTTTGAAATTTAAGGGGTAAATTCAACAACTTTAACAAATCTTGTAAAAACTTGGGGTTTTATAATACAATTAATGGAAAATCATGGTGTCAAACCTTATACATCACTTAAAATGTTGAAAATACAAACTATATTCATAAAAATCTAATTAATTATTGAAATTTAAGGAGTAGAATATGCATTTTTAATAAATCTTACAAAAACTTGGGGTTTTATACTACAATAAATTAAAATCATGATATCAAACCTTATACATCACTAAAAATGTTGAAAATACAAACTATATTCATACAAATCTAATTTATTATTGAAATTTAAGGGGTAGAATACATCATTTTTAATAAATCTTGTAATAACTTGGGTTAATATACTACAATAAATTAAAATCATGGTGGCAAACTTTATAAATCACTTAAAATGATGAAATTAGGTAATAATTCATAAAAATCTAATTAATTATTGAAATTTAAGGGGTAGAATACTTCATTTTTAATAAATCTTGTAATAACATGGGGTTATATAATACAATAAATTATTATCATGGTGGTAAACTTTATAAATCACTTAAAATGATGAAATTAGGTAATAATTCATAAAAATCTAATTAATTGTTGAAATTTAAGGGGTATTCTACTTCATTTTTAATAAATCTTGTAATTACATGGGGTATTATAATACAATAAACTTTATACGTAACTTAAAATGTTGAAAATACAAACTTTATTCATAAAAATTTAATTAATAATTTTAAATTTAAGGGGTAGAATACATCATTTTTTATAAATTTTTTAATAACTTGGTTTAATATACTAAAATAAATTCAAATCATGGTGGCAAACTTTATAAATCACTTAAAATGATGAAATTAGCTAATAATTCATAAACATCTAATTAATTATTGAAATTTAAGGGGTAGAATACTTCATTTTTAATAAATCTTGTAATAACATGGGGTTATATAACACAATTATTTATTATCATGGTGGTAAACCTTATAAATCACTTAAAATGATGAAAACACAATCAATATTAATAAAAATCTAATAAAATATTGAAATTTAAAGGGTAGAATACTACATTTATTATAAATCTTGTTATAACTTGGGGTAATATAATAAAATAAATTAAAATCATGGTGGTTAACCATATTAATCACTTAAAATGTTGATAACACAAACTAAACTCATAAAAATCAATTAATTTTTGAAATTTAAGGGGTGAATTCAACAATTTTAACAAATCTTGTAAAAACTTGGGGTTTTATAATACAATTAATGAAAATCATGGTGTCAAACCTTATACATCACTTAAAATGTTGAAAATACAAACTATATTCATAAAAATCTAATTAATTATTGAAATTTAAGGGGTAGAATACATCATTTTTAATAAATCATGTAATAACTTGGGTTAATATACTACAATAATTTAAAATCATGGTGGCAAACTTTATAAATCACTTAAAATGATGAAATTAGGTAATAATTCATAAAAATCTAATTAATTATTGAAATTTAAGGGGTAGAATACTTCATTTTTAATAAATCTTGTAATAACATGGGGTTATATAATACAATAAATTATTATCATGGTGGTAAACTTTATAAATCACTTAAAATGATGAAATTAGGTAATAATTCATAAAAATCTAATTAATTGTTGAAATTTAAGGGGTATTCTACTTCATTTTTAATAAATCTTGTAATTACATGGGGTATTATAATACAATAAACTTTATACATAACTTAAAATGTTGAAAATACAAACTTTATTCATAAAAATTTAATTAATAATTTTAAATTTAAGGGGTAGAATACATCATTTTTAATAAATTTTGTAATAACATGGAGTTATTAAATACAATAAATTAAAATCATGGTGCAAACCTTATACATAACTTTAAATGATGAAAATACAAACTATATTCATAAAAATCTAATTAATTATTGAAATTTAAGGGGTAGAATACTTCATTTTTAATAAATCTTGTAATAACATGGGGTATTATAATACAATAAATTAAAGTCATGGTGACAAACTTTATACATAACTTAAAATGTTGAAAATACAAACTTTATTCATAAAACTCTAATTGATAATTGAAATTTAAGGGGTAGAATACACCATTTTTAATAAATCTTGTAATAACTTGGGTTAATATACTACAATAAATTAAAATCATGGTGGCAAACTTTATAAATCACTTAAAATGATGAAATTAGGTAATAATTCATAATAATCTAATTAATTATTGAAATTTAAGGGGTAGAATACTTCATTTTTAATAAATCTTGTAATAACATGGGGTTATATAACACAATTATTTATTATCATGGTGGTAAACCTTATAAATCACTTAAAATGTTGATAACACAAACTAAACTCATAAAAATCAATTAATTTTTGAAAATTAAGGGGTAAATTCAACAATTTTAACAAATTTTGAAAAAACTTGGGGTTTTATAATACAATTAATGAAAATCATGGTGTCAAACCTAATACATCACTTAAAATGTTGAAAATACAAACTATATTCATAAAAATCTAATTAATTATTGAAATTTAAGGAGTAGAATATGCATTTTTAATAAATCTTACAAAAACTTGGGGTTTTATACTACAATAAATTAAAATCATGATATCAAACCTTATACATCACTAAAAATGTTGAAAATACAAACTATATTCATACAAATCTAATTTATTATTGAAATTTAAGGGGTAGAATACATCATTTTTAATAAATCTTGTAATAACTTGGGTTAATATACTACAATAAATTAAAATCATGGTGGCAAACTTTATAAATCACTTAAAATGATGAAATTAGGTAATAATTCATAAAAATCTAATTAATTATTGAAATTTAAGGGGTAGAATACTTCATTTTTAATAAATCTTGTAATAACATGGGGTTATATAATACAATAAATTATTATCATGGTGGTAAACTTTATAAATCACTTAAAATGATGAAATTAGGTAATAATTCATAAAAATCTAATTAATTGTTGAAATTTAAGGGGTATTCTACTTCATTTTTAATAAATCTTGTAATTACATGGGGTATTATAATACAATAAACTTTATACATAACTTAAAATGTTGAAAATACAAACTTTATTCATAAAAATTTAATTAATAATTTTAAATTTAAGGGGTAGAATACATCATTTTTAATAAATTTTGTAATAACTTGGTTTAATATACTAAAATAAATTCAAATCATGGTGGCAAACTTTATAAATCACTTAAAATGATGAAATTAGCTAATAATTGATAAACATCTAATTAATTATTGAAATTTAAGGGGTAGAATACTTCATTTTTAATAAATCTTGTAATAACATGGGGTTATATAACACAATTATTTATTATCATGGTGGTAAACCTTATAAATCACTTAAAATGATGAAAACACAATCAATATTAATAAAAATCTAATAAAATATTGAAATTTAAAGGGTAGAATACTACATTTATTATAAATCTTGTTATAACTTGGGGTAATATAATACAATAAATTAAAACATGGTGGTTAACCATATTAATCACTTAAAATGTTGATAACACAAACTAAACTCATAAAAATCTAATTAATTTTTGAAATTTAAGGGGTAAATTCAACAATTTTAACAAATCTTGTAAAAACAAGGGGTTATATAACACAATTAATTATTATCATGGTGGTAAACCTTATAAATCACTTAAAATGATGAAATTAGGTAATAATTCATAAAAATCTAATTAATTGTTGAAATTTAAGGGGTATTCTACTTCATTTTTAATAAATCTTGTAATTACATGGGGTATTATAATACAATAAACTTTATACATAACTTAAAATGTTGAAAATACAAACTTTATTCATAAAAATTTAATTAATAATTTTAAATTTAAGGGGTAGAATACATCATTTTTAATAAATTTTGTAATAACATGGAGTTATTAAATACAATAAATTAAAATCATGGTGCAAACCTTATACATAACTTTAAATGATGAAAATACAAACTATATTCATAAAAATCTAATTAATTATTGAAATTTAAGGGGTAGAATACTTCATTTTTAATAAATCTTGTAATAACATGGGGTATTATAATACAATAAATTAAAGTCATGGTGACAAACTTTATACATAACTTAAAATGTTGAAAATACAAACTTTATTCATAAAACTCTAATTGATAATTGAAATTTAAGGGGTAGAATACACCATTTTTAATAAATCTTGTAATAACTTGGGTTAATATACTACAATAAATTAAAATCATGGTGGCAAACTTTATAAATCACTTAAAATGATGAAATTAGGTAATAATTCATAATAATCTAATTAATTATTGAAATTTAAGGGGTAGAATACTTCATTTTTAATAAATCTTGTAATAACATGGGGTTATATAACACAATTATTTATTATCATGGTGGTAAACCTTATAAATCACTTAAAATGTTGATAACACAAACTAAACTCATAAAAATCAATTAATTTTTGAAAATTAAGGGGTAAATTCAACAATTTTAACAAATTTTGAAAAAACTTGGGGTTTTATAATACAATTAATGAAAATCATGGTGTCAAACCTAATACATCACTTAAAATGTTGAAAATACAAACTATATTCATAAAAATCTAATTAATTATTGAAATTTAAGGAGTAGAATATGCATTTTTAATAAATCTTACAAAAACTTGGGGTTTTATACTACAATAAATTAAAATCGAGATATCAAACCTTATACATCACTAAAAATGTTGAAAATACAAACTATATTTATAAAAATCTAATTTATTATTGAAATTTAAGGGGTAGAATACATCATTTTTAATAAATCTTGTAATAACTTGGGTTAATATACTACAATAAATTAAAATCATGGTGGCAAACTTTATAAATCACTTAAAATGATGAAATTAGGTAATAATTCATAAAAATCTAATTAATTATTGAAATTTAAGGGGTAGAATACTTCATTTTTAATAAATTTTGTAATAACATGGGGTTATATAATACAATAAATTATTATCATGGTGGTAAACTTTATAAATCACTTAAAATGATGAAATTAGGTAATAATTCATAAAAATCTAATTAATTGTTGAAATTTAAGGGGTATTCTACTTCATTTTTAATAAATCTTGTAATTACATGGGGTATTATAATACAATAAACTTTATACATAACTTAAAATGTTGAAAATACAAACTTTATTCATAAAAATTTAATTAATAATTTTAAATTTAAGGGGTAGAATACATCATTTTTAATAAATTTTGTAATAACTTGGTTTAATATACTAAAATAAATTCAAATCATGGTGGCAAACTTTATAAATCACTTAAAATGATGAAATTAGCTAATAATTCATAAACATCTAATTAATTATTGAAATTTAAGGGGTAGAATACTTCATTTTTAATAAATCTTGTAATAACATAGGGTTATATAACACAATTAATTATTATCATGGTGGTAAACCTTATAAATCACTTAAAATGATGAAAACACAATCAATATTAATAAAAATCTAATAAAATATTGAAATTTAAGGGGTAGAATACATCATTTTTAATAAATCATGTAATAACTTGGGTTAATATACTACAATAATTTAAAATCATGGTGGCAAACTTTATAAATCACTTAAAATGATGAAATTAGGTAATAATTCATAAAAATCTAATTAATTATTGAAATTTAAGGGGTAGAATACTTCATTTTTAATAAATCTTGTAATAACATGGGGTTATATAATACAATAAATTATTATCATGGTGGTAAACTTTATAAATCACTTAAAATGATGAAATTAGGTAATAATTCATAAAAATCTAATTAATTGTTGAAATTTAAGGGGTATTCTACTTCATTTTTAATAAATCTTGTAATTACATGGGGTATTATAATACAATAAACTTTATACATAACTTAAAATGTTGAAAATACAAACTTTATTCATAAAAATTTAATTAATAATTTTAAATTTAAGGGGTAGAATACATCATTTTTAATAAATTTTGTAATAACATGGAGTTATTAAATACAATAAATTAAAATCATGGTGCAAACCTTATACATAACTTTAAACGATGAAAATACAAACTATATTCATAAAAATCTAATTAATTATTGAAATTTAAGGGGTAGAATACTTCATTTTTAATAAATCTTGTAATAACATGGGGTATTATAATACAATAAATTAAAGTCATGGTGACAAACTTTATACATAACTTAAAATGTTGAAAATACAAACTTTATTCATAAAACTCTAATTAATAATTGAAATTTAAGGGGTAGAATACACCATTTTTAATAAATCTTGTAATAACTTGGGTTAATATACTTCAATAAATTAAAATCATGGTGGCAAACTTTATAAATCACTTAAAATGATGAAATTAGGTAATAATTCATAATAATCTAATTAATTGTTGAAATTTAAGGGGTAGAATACTTCATTTTTAATAAATCTTGTAATAACATGGGGTATTATAATACAATAAACTTTATACATAACTTAAAATGTTGAAAATACAAACTTTATTCATAAAAATTTAATTAATAATTGAAATTTAAGGGGTAGAATACATCATTTTTAATAAATCTTGTAATAACATGGAGTTATTAAATACAATAAATTAAAATCATGGTGCAAACCTTATACATAACTTTAAACGATGAAAATACAAACTGTATTCATAAAAATCTAATTAATTATTGAAATTTAAGGGGTAGAATACTTCATTTTTAATAAATCTTGTAATAACATGGGGTATTATAATACAATAAATTAAAGTCATGGTGACAAACTTTATACATAACTTAAAATGTTGAAAATACAAACTTTATTCATAAAACTCTAATTAATAATTGAAATTTAAGGGGTAGAATACACCATTTTTAATAAATCTTGTAATAACTTGGGTTAATATACTACAATAAATTAAAATGATGGTGGCAAACTTTATAAATCACTTAAAATGATGAAGTTAGGTAATAATTCATAAAAATCTAATTAATTATTGAAATTTAAGGGGTAGAATACTTCATTTTTAATAAATCTTGTAATTACATGGGGTATTATAATACAATAAACTTTATACATAACTTAAAATGTTGAAAATACAAACTTTATTCATAAAAATTTAATTAATAATTTTAAATTTAAGGGGTAGAATACATCATTTTTTATAAATTTTTTAATAACTTGGTTTAATATACTAAAATAAATTCAAATCATGGTGGCAAACTTTATAAATCACTTAAAATGATGAAATTAGCTAATAATTCATAAACATCTAATTAATTATTGAAATTTAAGGGGTAGAATACTTCATTTTTAATAAATCTTGTAATAACATGGGGTTATATAACACAATTATTTATTATCATGGTGGTAAACCTTATAAATCACTTAAAATGTTGATAACACAAACTAAACTCATAAAAATAAATTAATTTTTGAAAATTAAGGGGTAAATTCAACAATTTTAACAAATCTTGTAAAAACTTGGGGTTTTATAATACAATTAATGAAAATCATGGTGTCAAACCTTATACATCACTTAAAATGTTGAAAATACACACTATATTCATAAAAATCTAATTAATTATTGAAATTTAAGGAGTAGAATATGCATTTTTAATAAATCTTACAAAAACTTGGGGATTTATACTACAATAAATTAAAATCATGATATCAAACCTTATACATCACTAAAAATGTTGAAAATACAAACTATATTCATAAAAATCTAATTTATTATTGAAATTTAAGGGGTAGAATACATCATTTTTAATAAATCTTGTAATAACATGGGGTTATATAATACAATAAATTATTATCATAGTGGTAAACTTTATAAATCACTTAAAATGATGAAATTAGGTAATAATTCATAAAAATCTAATTAATTGTTGAAATTTAAGGGGTATTCTACTTCATTTTTAATAAATCTTGTAATTACATGGGGTATTATAATACAATAAACATTATACATAACTTAAAATGTTGAAAATACAAACTTTATTCATAAAAATTTAATTAATAATTTTAAATTTAAGGGGTAGAATACATCATTTTTAATAAATTTTGTAATAACTTGGTTTAATATACTAAAATAAATTCAAATCATGGTGGCAAACTTTATAAATCACTTAAAATGATGAAATTAGCTAATAATTCATAAACATCTAATTAATTATTGAAATTTAAGGGGTAGAATACTTCATTTTTAATAAATCTTGTAATAACATAGGGTTATATAACACAATTAATTATTATCATGGTGGTAAACCTTATAAATCACTTAAAATGATGAAAACACAATCAATATTAATAAAAATCTAATAAAATATTGAAATTTAAGGGGTAGAATACATCATTTTTAATAAATCATGTAATAACTTGGGTTAATATACTACAATAATTTAAAATCATGGTGGCAAACTTTATAAATCACTTAAAATGATGAAATTAGGTAATAATTCATAAAAATCTAATTAATTATTGAAATTTAAGGGGTAGAATACTTCATTTTTAATAAATCTTGTAATAACATGGGGTTATATAATACAATAAATTATTATCATGGTGGTAAACTTTATAAATCACTTAAAATGATGAAATTAGGTAATAATTCATAAAAATCTAATTAATTGTTGAAATTTAAGGGGTATTCTACTTCATTTTTAATAAATCTTGTAATTACATGGGGTATTATAATACAATAAACTTTATACATAACTTAAAATGTTGAAAATACAAACTTTATTCATAAAAATTTAATTAATAATTTTAAATTTAAGGGGTAGAATACATCATTTTTAATAAATTTTGTAATAACATGGAGTTATTAAATACAATAAATTAAAATCATGGTGCAAACCTTATACATAACTTTAAACGATGAAAATACAAACTATATTCATAAAAATCTAATTAATTATTGAAATTTAAGGGGTAGAATACTTCATTTTTAATAAATCTTGTAATAACATGGGGTATTATAATACAATAAATTAAAGTCATGGTGACAAACTTTATACATAACTTAAAATGTTGAAAATACAAACTTTATTCATAAAACTCTAATTAATAATTGAAATTTAAGGGGTAGAATACACCATTTTTAATAAATCTTGTAATAACTTGGGTTAATATACTTCAATAAATTAAAATCATGGTGGCAAACTTTATAAATCACTTAAAATGATGAAATTAGGTAATAATTCATAATAATCTAATTAATTGTTGAAATTTAAGGGGTAGAATACTTCATTTTTAATAAATCTTGTAATAACATGGGGTATTATAATACAATAAACTTTATACATAACTTAAAATGTTGAAAATACAAACTTTATTCATAAAAATTTAATTAATAATTGAAATTTAAGGGGTAGAATACATCATTTTTAATAAATCTTGTAATAACATGGAGTTATTAAATACAATAAATTAAAATCATGGTGCAAACCTTATACATAACTTTAAACGATGAAAATACAAACTGTATTCATAAAAATCTAATTAATTATTGAAATTTAAGGGGTAGAATACTTCATTTTTAATAAATCTTGTAATAACATGGGGTATTATAATACAATAAATTAAAGTCATGGTGACAAACTTTATACATAACTTAAAATGTTGAAAATACAAACTTTATTCATAAAACTCTAATTAATAATTGAAATTTAAGGGGTAGAATACACCATTTTTAATAAATCTTGTAATAACTTGGGTTAATATACTACAATAAATTAAAATGATGGTGGCAAACTTTATAAATCACTTAAAATGATGAAGTTAGGTAATAATTCATAAAAATCTAATTAATTATTGAAATTTAAGGGGTAGAATACTTCATTTTTAATAAATCTTGTAATTACATGGGGTATTATAATACAATAAACTTTATACATAACTTAAAATGTTGAAAATACAAACTTTATTCATAAAAATTTAATTAATAATTTTAAATTTAAGGGGTAGAATACATCATTTTTTATAAATTTTTTAATAACTTGGTTTAATATACTAAAATAAATTCAAATCATGGTGGCAAACTTTATAAATCACTTAAAATGATGAAATTAGCTAATAATTCATAAACATCTAATTAATTATTGAAATTTAAGGGGTAGAATACTTCATTTTTAATAAATCTTGTAATAACATGGGGTTATATAACACAATTATTTATTATCATGGTGGTAAACCTTATAAATCACTTAAAATGTTGATAACACAAACTAAACTCATAAAAATAAATTAATTTTTGAAAATTAAGGGGTAAATTCAACAATTTTAACAAATCTTGTAAAAACTTGGGGTTTTATAATACAATTAATGAAAATCATGGTGTCAAACCTTATACATCACTTAAAATGTTGAAAATACACACTATATTCATAAAAATCTAATTAATTATTGAAATTTAAGGAGTAGAATATGCATTTTTAATAAATCTTACAAAAACTTGGGGATTTATACTACAATAAATTAAAATCATGATATCAAACCTTATACATCACTAAAAATGTTGAAAATACAAACTATATTCATAAAAATCTAATTTATTATTGAAATTTAAGGGGTAGAATACATCATTTTTAATAAATCTTGTAATAACATGGGGTTATATAATACAATAAATTATTATCATAGTGGTAAACTTTATAAATCACTTAAAATGATGAAATTAGGTAATAATTCATAAAAATCTAATTAATTGTTGAAATTTAAGGGGTATTCTACTTCATTTTTAATAAATCTTGTAATTACATGGGGTATTATAATACAATAAACTTTATACATAACTTAAAATGTTGAAAATACAAACTTTATTCATAAAAATTTAATTAATAATTTTAAATTTAAGGGGTAGAATACATCATTTTTAATAAATTTTGTAATAACTTGGTTTAATATACTAAAATAAATTCAAATCATGGTGGCAAACTTTATAAATCACTTAAAATGATGAAATTAGCTAATAATTCATAAACATCTAATTAATTATTGAAATTTAAGGGGTAGAATACTTCATTTTTAATAAATCTTGTAATAACATGGGGTTATATAACACAATTAATTATTATCATGGTGGTGAACCTTATAAATCACTTAAAATGATGAAAACACAATCAATATTAATAAAAATCTAATAAAATATTGAAATTTAAGGGGTAGAATACATCATTTTTAATAAATCTTGTAATAACTTGGGTTAATATACTACAATAAATTAAAATCATGGTGGCAAACTTTATAAATCACTTAAAATGATGAAATAAGGTAATAATTCATTAAAATCTAATTAATTATTGAAATTTAAGGTGTAGAATACTTCATTTTTAATAAATCTTGTAATAACATGGGGTTATATAATACAATAAATTATTATCATGGTGGTAAACTTTATAAATCACTTAAAATGATGAAATTAGGTAATAATTCATAATAATCTAATTAATTGTTGAAATTTAAGGGGTATTCTACTTCATTTTTAATAAATCTTGTAATAACATGGGGTATTATAATACAATAAACTTTATACATAACTTAAAATGTTGAAAATACAAACTTTATTCATAAAACTCTAATTAATAATTGAAATTAAAGGGGTAGAATACACCATTTTTAACAAATCTTGTAATAACTTGGGTTAATATACTACAATAAATTAAAATGATGGTGGCAACCTTTATAAATCACTTAAAATGATGAAATTAGGTAATAATTCATAAAAATCTAATTAATTATTGAAATTTAAGGGGTAGAATACTTCATTTTTAATAAATCTTGTAATTACATGGGGTATTATAATACAATAAACTTTATACATAACTTAAAATGTTGAAAATACAAACTTTATTCATAAAAATTTAATTAATAATTTTAAATTTAAGGGGTAGAATACATCATTTTTTATAAATTTTTTAATAACTTGGTTTAATATACTACAATAAATTAAAATGATGGTGGCAACCTTTATAAATCACTTAAAATGATGAAATTAGGTAATAATTCATAAAAATCTAATTAATTATTGAAATTTAAGGGGTAGAATACTTCATTTTTAATAAATCTTGTAATAACATGGGGTTATATAACACAATTATTTATTATCATGGTGGTAAACCTTATAAATCACTTAAAATGTTGATAACACAAACTAAACTCATAAAAATCAATTAATTTTTGAAATTTAAGGGGTAAATTCAACAATTTTAACAAATCTTGTAAAAACTTGGGGTTTTATATTACAATTAATGAAAATCATGGTGTCAAACCTTATACATCACTAAAAATGTTGAAAATACAAACTATATTCATAAAAATCTAATTAATTATTGAAATTTAAGGGGTAGAATACATCATTTTTAATAAATCTTGTAATAACTTGGGTTAATATACTACAATAATTTAAAATCATGGTGGCAAACTTTATAAATCACTTAAAATGATGAAATTAGGTAATAATTCATAAAAATCTAATTAATTATTGAAATTTAAGGGGTAGAATACTTCATTTTTAATAAATCTTGTAATAACATGGTGTTATATAATACAATAAATTATTATCATGGTGGTAAACCTTATAAATCACTTAAAATGATGAAAACACAATCAATATTAATAAAAATCTAATAAAATATTGAAATTTAAGGGGTAGAATACTTTATTTTTAATAAATCTTGTAATTACATGGGGTATTATAATACAATAAACTTTATACATAACTTAAAATGTTGAAAATACAAACTTTATTCATAAAAATTTAATTAATAATTTTAAATTTAAGGGGTAGAATACATCATTTTTTATAAATTTTTTAATAACTTGGTTTAATATACTAAAATAAATTCAAATCATGGTGGCAAACTTTATAAATCACTTAAAATGATGAAATTAGCTAATAATTCATAAACATCTAATTAATTATTGAAATTTAAGGGGTAGAATACTTCATTTTTAATAAATCTTGTAATAACATGGGGTTATATAACACAATTAATTATTATCATGGTGGTAAACCTTATAAATCACTTAAAATGATGAAAACACAATCAATATTAATAAAAATCTAATAAAATATTGAAATTTAAAGGGTAGAATACTACATTTATTATAAATCTTGTTATAACTTGGGGTAATATAATACAATAAATTAAAATCATGGTGGTTAACCATATTAATCACTTAAAATGTTGATAACACAAACTAAACTCATAAAAATCAATTAATTTTTGAAATTTAAGGGGTGAATTCAACAATTTTAACAAATCTTGTAAAAACTTGGGGTTTTATAATACAATTAATGAAAATCATGGTGTCAAACCTTATACATCACTTAAAATGTTGAAAATACAAACTATATTCATAAAAATCTAATTAATTATTGAAATTTAAGGAGTAGAATATGCATTTTTAATAAATCTTACAAAAACTTGGGGTTTTATACTACAATAAATTAAAATCATGATATCAAACCTTATACATCACTAAAAATGTTGAAAATACAAACTATATTCATAAAAATCTAATTAATTATTGAAATTTAAGGGGTAGAATACATTATTTTTAATAAATCTTGTAATAACTTGGGTTAATATACTACAATAAATTAAAATCATGGTGACAAACTTTATAAATCACTTAAAATGATGAAATTAGGTAATAATTCATAAAAATCTAAATTATTGTTGAAATTTAAGGGGTAGAATACTTCATTTTTTATAAATCTTGTAATAAAATGGGGTATTATAATACAATAAGCTTTATACATAACTTAAAATGTTGAATATACAAACTTTATTCATAAAACTCTAATTAATAATTGAAATTTAAGGGGTAGAATACATCATTTTTAATAAATCTTGTAATAACTTGGGTTAATATACTACAATAAATTAAAATGATGGTGGCAAACTTTATAAATCACTTAAAATGATGAAATTAGGTAATAGTTCATAAAAATCTAATTAATTGTTGAAATTTAAGGGGTATTCTACTTCATTTTTAATAAATCTTGTAATAACATGGGGTATTATAATACAATAAACTTTATACATAACTTAAAATGTTGAAAATACAAACTTTATTCATAAAAATTTAATTAATAATTGAAATTTAAGGGGTAGAATACATCATTTTTATTAAATCTTGTAATAACATGGAGTTATTAAATACAATAAATTAAAATCATGGTGCAAACCTTATACATAACTTTAAACGATGAAAATACAAACTATATTCATAAAAATCTAATTAATTATTGAAATTTAAGGGGTAGAATACTTCATTTTTAATAAATCTTGTAATAACATGGGGTATTATAATACAATAAATTAAAGTCATGGTGACAAACTTTATACATAACTTAAAATGTTGAAAATACAAACTTTATTCATAAAACTCTAATTAATAATTGAAATTTAAGGGGTAGAATACATCATTTTTAATAAATCTTGTAATAACTTGGGTTAATATACTACAATAAATTAAAATGATGGTGGCAAACTTTATAAATCACTTAAAATGATGAAATTAGGTAATAGTTCATAAAAATCTAATTAATTGTTGAAATTTAAGGGGTAGAATACTTCATTTTTAATAAATCTTGTAATAACATGGGGTATTATAATACAATAAACGTTATACATAACTTAAAATGTTGAAAATACAAACTTTATTCATAAAACTCTAATTAATAATTGAAATTTAAGGGGTAGAATACATCATTTTTAATAAATCTTGTAATAACTTGGGTTAATATACTACAATAAAATAAAATGATGGTGGCAAACTTTATAAATCACTTAAAATGATGAAATTAGGTAATAATTCATAAAAATCTAATTAATTATTGAAATTTAAGGGGTAGAATACTTCATTTTTTATAAATCTTGTAATAACATGGGGTATTATAATACAATAAGCTTTATACATAACTTAAAATGTTGAAAATACAAACTTTATTCATAAAACTCTAATTAATAATTGAAATTTAAGGGGTAGAATACATCATTTTTAATAAATCTTGTAATAACTTGGGTTAGTATACTACAATAAATTAAAATGATGGTGGCAAACTTTATAAATCACTTAAAATGATGAAATTAGGTAATAGTTCATAAAAATCTAATTAATTGTTGAAATTTAAGGGGTATTCTACTTCATTTTTAATAAATCTTGTAATAAGATGGGGTATTATAATACAATAAACTTTATACATAACTTAAAATGTTGAAAATACAAACTTTATTCATAAAAATTTAATTAATAATTGAAATTTAAGGGGTAGAATACATCATTTTTATTAAATCTTGTAATAACATGGAGTTATTAAATACAATAAATTAAAATCATGGTGCAAACCTTATACATAACTTTAAACGATGAAAATACAAACTATATTCATAAAAATCTAATTAATTATTGAAATTTAAGGGGTAGAATACTTCATTTTTAATAAATCTTGTAATTACATGGGGTATTATAATACAATAAACTTTATACATAACTAAAAATGTTGAAAATACAAACTTTATTCATAAAATTTTAATTAATAATTTTAAATTTAAGGGGTAGAATACATCATTTTTAATAAATTTTGTAATAACTTGGTTTAATATACTAAAATAAATTCAAATCATGGTGGCAAACTTTATAAATCACTTAAAATGATGAAATTAGCTAATAATTCATAAACATCTAATTAATTATTGAAATTTAAGGGGTAGAATACTTCATTTTTAATAAATCTTGTAATAACATGGGGTTATATAACACAATTATTTATTATCATGGTGGTAAACCTTATAAATCACTTAAAATGATGAAAACACAATCAATATTAATAAAAATCTAATAAAATATTGAAATTTAAAGGGTAGGATACTACATTTATTATAAATCTTGTTATAACTTGGGGTAATATAATACAATAAATTAAAATCATGGTGGTTAACCATATTAATCACTTAAAATGTTGATAACACAAACTAAACTCATAAAAATCAATTAATTTTTGAAATTTAAGGGGTAAATTCAACAATTTTAACAAATCTTGTAAAAACTTGGGGTTTTATAATACAATTAATGAAAATCATGGTGTCAAACCTTATACATCACTTAAAATGTTGAAAATACAAACTATATTCATAAAAATCTAATTAATTATTGAAATTTAAGGGGTAGAATACAACATTTTTAATAAATCTTGTAATAACATGGGGTATTATAATACAATAAGCTTTATACATAACTTAAAATGTTGAAAATACAAACTTTATTCATAAAAATCTAATTAATAATTGAAATTTAAGGGTTAGATTACATCATTTTTAATAAATCTTGTAATAACATGGGGTATTATAATACAATAAACTTTATACATAACTTAAAATGTTGAAAATACAAACTTTATTCATAAAAATCTAATTAATTATTGAAATTAAAGGGGTAGAATACATCATTTTTAATAAATCTTGTAATAACTTGGTTTAATATACTAAAATAAATTCAAATCATGGTGGCAAACTTTATAAATCACTTAAAATGATGAAATTAGCTAATAATTCATAAACATCTAATTAATTATTGAAATTTAAGGGGTATTCTACTTCATTTTTAATAAATCTTGTAATAACATGGGGTATTATAATACAATAAGCTTTATACATAACTTAAAATGTTGAAAATACAAACTTTATTCATAAAAATCTAATTAATAATTGAAATTTATGGGGTAGAATACAACATTTTTAATAAATCTTGTAATAACTTGGGTTAATATACTACAATAAATTAAAATCATGGTGGAAAACTTTATAAACCACATAAAATTATGAAATTAGGTAATAGTTCATAAAAATCTAATTAATTGTTGAAATTTAAGGGGTAGAATACTTCATTTTTAATAAATCTTGTAATTACATGGGGTATTATAATACAATAAACTTTATACATAACTTAAAATGTTGAAAATACAAACTTTATTCATAAAAATTTAATAAATAATTTTAAATTTATGGGGTAGAATACATCATTTTTAATAAATTTTGTAATAACTTGGTTTAATATACTAAAATAAATTCAAATCATGGTGGCAAACTTTATAAATCACTTAAAATGATGAAATTAGCTAATAATTCATAAACATCTAATTAATTATTGAAATTTAAGGGGTAGAATACTTCATTTTTAATAAATCTTGTAATAACATGGGGTTATATAACACAATTATTTATTATCATGGTGGTAAACCTTATAAATCACTTAAAATGATGAAAACACAATCAATATTAATAAAAATCTAATAAAATATTGAAATTTAAAGGGTAGAATACTACATTTATTATAAACCTTGTTATAACTTGGGGTAATATAAAACAATAAATTAAAATCAAGGTGGTTAACCATATTAATCACTTAAAATGTTGATAACACAAACTAAACTCATAAAAATTAATTAATTTTTGAAATTTAAGGGGTAAATTCAACAATTTTAACAAATCTTGTAAAAACTTGGGGTTTTATAATACAATTAATGAAAATCATGGTGTCAAACCTTATACATCACTTAAAATGTTGAAAATACAAACTATATTCATAAAAATCTAATAAATTATTGAAATTTAAGGGGTAGAATATATCATTTTTAATAAATCTTGTAATAACTTGGGTTAATATACTACAATAAATTAAAATCATGGTGGCAAACTTTATAAATCACTTAAAATGATGAAATTAGCTAATAATTCATAAACATCTAATTAATTATTGAAATTTAAGGGGTATTCTACTTCATTTTTAATAAATCTTGTAATAACATGGGGTATTATAATACAATAAACGTTATACATAACTTAAAATGTTGAAAATACAAACTTTATTCATAAAACTCTAATTAATAATTGAAATTTAAGGGGTAGAATACATCATTTTTAATAAATCTTGTAATAACTTGGGTTAATATACTACAATAAAATAAAATGATGGTGGCAAACTTTATAAATCACTTAAAATGATGAAATTAGGTAATAATTCATAAAAATCTAATTAATTATTGAAATTTAAGGGGTAGAATACTTCATTTTTAATAAATCTTGTAATAACATGGGGTATTATAATACAATAAGCTTTATACATAACTTAAAATGTTGAAAATACAAACTTTATTCATAAAAATCTAATTAATAATTGAAATTTAAGGGGTAGAATACAACATTTTTAATAAATCTTGTAATAACTTGGGGTAATACAATACAATAAATTAAAATCATGGTGGCAAACTTTATAAACCACTTAAAATTATGAAATTAGGTAATAATTCATAAAAATCTAATTAATTGTTGAAATTTAAGGGGTAGAATACTTCATTTTTAATAAATCTTGTAATAACATGGAGTTATTAAATACAATAAATTAAAATCAAGTTGCAAACCTTATACATAACTTTAAACGTTGAAAATACAAACTTTATTCCTAAAAATCTAATTAATTATTGAAATTTAAGGGGTAAAATACATCATTTTTAATAAATCTTGTAATAACTTGGTTTAATATACTAAAATAAATTCAAATCATGGTGGCAAACTTTATAAATCACTTAAAATGATGAAATTAGCTAATAATTCATAAACATCTAATTAATTATTGAAATTTAAGGGGTATTCTACTTCATTTTTAATAAATCTTGTAATAACATGGGGTATTATAATACAATAAGCTTTATACATAACTTAAAATGTTGAAAATACAAACTTTATTCATAAAAATCTAATTAATAATTGAAATTTATGGGGTAGAATACAACATTTTTAATAAATCTTGTAATAACTTGGGTTAATATACTACAATAAATTAAAATCATGGTGGAAAACTTTATAAACCACATAAAATTATGAAATTAGGTAATAGTTCATAAAATCTAATTAATTGTTGAAATTTAAGGGGTAGAATACTTCATTTTTAATAAATCTTGTAATAACATGGGGTTATATAATACAATTAATTATTATCATGGTGGTAAAGTTTATAAACCACTTAAAATTATGAAATTAGGTAATAATTCATAAAAATCTAATTAATTGTTGAAATTTAAGGGGTAGAATACTTCATTTTTAATAAATCTTGTAATAACATGGGGTATTATAGTACAATAAATTAAAGTCATGGTGACAAACTTTATACATAACTTAAAATGTTGATAACACAAACTAAACTCATAAAAATCAATTAATTTTTGAAATTTAAGGGGTAAATTCAACAATTTTAACAAATCTTGTAAAAACTTGGGGTTTTATAATACAATTAATGAAAATCATGGTGTCAAACCTTATACATCACTTAAAATGTTGAAAATACAAACTATATACATAAAAATCTAATTAATTATTGAAATTTAAGGGGTAGAATATATCATTTTTAATAAATCTTGTAATAACTTGGGTTAATATACTACAATAAATTAAAATCATGGTGGCAAACTTTATAAATCACTTAAAATGATGAAATTAGGTAATAATTCATAAAAATCTAATTAATTGTTGAAATTTAAGGGGTAGAATACTTCATTTTTTATAAATCTTGTTATAACTTGGGGTAATATAATACAATAAATTAAAATCATGGTGGTTAACCATATTAATCACTTAAAATGTTGATAACACAAACTAAACTCATAAAAATCAATTAATTTTTGAAATTTAAGGGGTAAATTCAACAATTTTAACAAATCTTGTAAAAACTTGGGGTTTTATAATACAATTAATGAAAATCATGATATCAAACCTTATACATCACTAAAAATGTTGAAAATACAAACTATATTCATAAAAATCTAATTAATTGTTGAAATTTAAGGGGTAGAATACTTCATTTTTAATAAATCTTGTAATAACATGGGGTTATATAACACAATTATTTATTATCATGGTGGTAAACCTTATAAATCACTTAAAATGATGAAAACACAATCAATATTAATAAAAATCTAATAAAATATTGAAATTTAAAGGGTAGGATACTACATTTATTATAAATCTTGTTATAACTTGGGGTAATATAATACAATAAATTAAAATCATGGTGGTTAACCATATTAATCACTTAAAATGTTGATAACACAAACTAAACTCATAAAAATCAATTAATTTTTGAAATTTAAGGGGTAAATTCAACAATTTTAACAAATCTTGTAAAAACTTGGGGTTTTATAATACAATTAATGAAAATCATGGTGTCAAACCTTATACATCACTTAAAATGTTGAAAATACAAACTATATTCATAAAAATCTAATTAATTATTGAAATTTAAGGGGTAGAATACAACATTTTTAATAAATCTTGTAATAACATGGGGTATTATAATACAATAAGCTTTATACATAACTTAAAATGTTGAAAATACAAACTTTATTCATAAAAATCTAATTAATAATTGAAATTTAAGGGGTAGAATACAACATTTTTAATAAATCTTGTAATAACTTGGGGTAATACAATACAATAAATTAAAATCATGGTGGCAAACTTTATAAACCACTTAAAATTATGAAATTAGGTAATAATTCATAAAAATCTAATTAATTGTTGAAATTTAAGGGGTAGAATACTTCATTTTTAATAAATCTTGTAATAACATGGAGTTATTAAATACAATAAATTAAAATCAAGTTGCAAACCTTATACATAACTTTAAACGTTGAAAATACAAACTTTATTCCTAAAAATCTAATTAATTATTGAAATTTAAGGGGTAAAATACATCATTTTTAATAAATCTTGTAATAACTTGGTTTAATATACTAAAATAAATTCAAATCATGGTGGCAAACTTTATAAATCACTTAAAATGATGAAATTAGCTAATAATTCATAAACATCTAATTAATTATTGAAATTTAAGGGGTATTCTACTTCATTTTTAATAAATCTTGTAATAACATGGGGTATTATAATACAATAAGCTTTATACATAACTTAAAATGTTGAAAATACAAACTTTATTCATAAAAATCTAATTAATAATTGAAATTTATGGGGTAGAATACAACATTTTTAATAAATCTTGTAATAACTTGGGTTAATATACTACAATAAATTAAAATCATGGTGGAAAACTTTATAAACCACATAAAATTATGAAATTAGGTAATAGTTCATAAAAATCTAATTAATTGTTGAAATTTAAGGGGTATTCTACTTCATTTTTAATAAATCTTGAAATAACTTGGGGTAATATAAAACAATAAATTAAAATCATGGTGGTTAACCATATTAATCACTTAAAATGTTGATAACACAAACTAAACTCATAAAAATCAATTAATTTTTGAAATTTAAGGGGTTAATTCAACAATTTTAACAAATCTTGTAAAAACTTGGGGTTTTATAATACAATAAATTAAAGTCATGGTGACAAACCTTATACATCACTAAAAATGTTGAAAATACAAACTATATTCATAAAAATCTAATTAATTGTTGAAATTTAAGGGGTATTCTACTTCATTTTTAATAAATCTTGTAATAACATGGGGTATTATAATACAATAAACGTTATACATAACTTAAAATGTTGAAAATACAAACTTTATTCATAAAACTCTAATTAATAATTGAAATTTAAGGGGTAGAATACATCATTTTTAATAAATCTTGTAATAACTTGGGTTAATATACTACAATAAAATAAAATGATGGTGGCAAACTTTATAAATCACTTAAAATGATGAAATTAGGTAATAATTCATAAAAATCTAATTAATTATTGAAATTTAAGGGGTAGAATACTTCATTTTTAATAAATCTTGTAATTACATGGGGTATTATAATACAATAAACTTTATACATAACTAAAAATGTTGAAAATACAAACTTTATTCATAAAATTTTAATTAATAATTTTAAATTTAAGGGGTAGAATACATCATTTTTAATAAATTTTGTAATAACTTGGTTTAATATACTAAAATAAATTCAAATCATGGTGGCAAACTTTATAAATCACTTAAAATGATGAAATTAGCTAATAATTCATAAACATCTAATTAATTATTGAAATTTAAGGGGTAGAATACTTCATTTTTAATAAATCTTGTAATAACATGGGGTTATATAACACAATTATTTATTATCATGGTGGTAAACCTTATAAATCACTTAAAATGATGAAAACACAATCAATATTAATAAAAATCTAATAAAATATTGAAATTTAAAGGGTAGGATACTACATTTATTATAAATCTTGTTATAACTTGGGGTAATATAATACAATAAATTAAAATCATGGTGGTTAACCATATTAATCACTTAAAATGTTGATAACACAAACTAAACTCATAAAAATCAATTAATTTTTGAAATTTAAGGGGTAAATTCAACAATTTTAACAAATCTTGTAAAAACTTGGGGTTTTATAATACAATTAATGAAAATCATGGTGTCAAACCTTATACATCACTTAAAATGTTGAAAATACAAACTATATTCATAAAAATCTAATTAATTATTGAAATTTAAGGGGTAGAATACAACATTTTTAATAAATCTTGTAATAACATGGGGTATTATAATACAATAAGCTTTATACATAACTTAAAATGTTGAAAATACAAACTTTATTCATAAAAATCTAATTAATAATTGAAATTTAAGGGGTAGAATACAACATTTTTAATAAATCTTGTAATAACTTGGGGTAATACAATACAATAAATTAAAATCATGGTGGCAAACTTTATAAACCACTTAAAATTATGAAATTAGGTAATAATTCATAAAAATCTAATTAATTGTTGAAATTTAAGGGGTAGAATACTTCATTTTTAATAAATCTTGTAATAACATGGAGTTATTAAATACAATAAATTAAAATCAAGTTGCAAACCTTATACATAACTTTAAACGTTGAAAATACAAACTTTATTCCTAAAAATCTAATTAATTATTGAAATTTAAGGGTTAGATTACATCATTTTTAATAAATCTTGTAATAACATGGGGTATTATAATACAATAAACTTTATACATAACTTAAAATGTTGAAAATACAAACTTTATTCATAAAAATCTAATTAATTATTGAAATTAAAGGGGTAGAATACATCATTTTTAATAAATCTTGTAATAACTTGGTTTAATATACTAAAATAAATTCAAATCATGGTGGCAAACTTTATAAATCACTTAAAATGATGAAATTAGCTAATAATTCATAAACATCTAATTAATTATTGAAATTTAAGGGGTATTCTACTTCATTTTTAATAAATCTTGTAATAACATGGGGTATTATAATACAATAAGCTTTATACATAACTTAAAATGTTGAAAATACAAACTTTATTCATAAAAATCTAATTAATAATTGAAATTTATGGGGTAGAATACAACATTTTTAATAAATCTTGTAATAACTTGGGTTAATATACTACAATAAATTAAAATCATGGTGGAAAACTTTATAAACCACTTAAAATTATGAAATTAGGTAATAATTCATAAAAATCTAATTAATTGTTGAAATTTAAGGGGTAGAATACTTCATTTTTAATAAATCTTGTAATAACATGGGGTTATATAATACAATTAATTATTATCATGGTGGTAAAGTTTATAAACCACTTAAAATTATGAAATTAGGTAATAATTCATAAAAATCTAATTAATTGTTGAAATTTAAGGGGTAGAATACTTCATTTTTAATAAATCTTGTAATAACATGGGGTATTATAGTACAATAAATTAAAGTCATGGTGACAAACTTTATACATAACTTAAAATGTTGAAAATACAAACTTTATTCATAAAACTCTAATTAATAATTGAAATTTAAGGGGTAGAATACATCATTTTTAATAAATCTTGTAATAACATGGAGTTATTAAATACAATAAATTAAAATCAAGTTGCAAACCTTATACATAACTATAAACGTTGAAAATACAAACTTTATTCCTAAAAATCTAATTAATTATTGAAATTTAAGGGTTAGATTACATCATTTTTAATAAATCTTGTAATAACTTGGTTTAATATACTAAAATAAATTCAAATCATGGTGGCAAACTTTATAAATCACTTAAAATGATGAAATTAGCTAATAATTTATAAACATCTAATTAATTATTGAAATTTAAGGGGTAGAATACTTCATTTTTATTAAGTCTTGTAATAACATGGGGTATTATAATACAATAAACTTTATACATAACTTAAAATGTTGAAAATACAAACTTTATTCATAAAAATTTAATTAATAATTGAAATTTAAGGGGTAGAATACATCATTTTTAATAAATCTTGTAATAACTTGGGGTAATACAATACAATAAATTAAAATCATGGTGGCAAACTTTATAAACCACTTAAAATTATGAAATTAGGTAATAATTCATAAATATCTAATTAATTGTTGAAATTTAAGGGGTAGAATACTTCATTTTTAATAAATCTTGTAATAACATGGAGTTATTAAATACAATAAATTAAAATCAAGTTGCAAACCTTATACATAACTATAAACGTTGAAAATACAAACTTTATTCCTAAAAATCTAATTAATTATTGAAATTTAAGGGTTAGATTACATCATTTTTAATAAATCTTGTAATAACTTGGTTTAATATACTAAAATAAATTCAAATCATGGTGGCAAACTTTATAAATCACTTAAAATGATGAAATTAGCTAATAATTTATAAACATCTAATTAATTATTGAAATTTAAGGGGTAGAATACTTCATTTTTATTAAGTCTTGTAATAACATGGGGTTATATAACACAATTATTTATTATCATGGTGGTAAACCTTATAAATCACTTAAAATGATGAAAACACAATCAATATTAATAAAAATCTAATAAAATATTGAAATTTAAAGGGTAGAATACTACATTTATTATAAATCTTGTTATAACTTGGGGTAATATAATACAATAAATTAAAATCATGGTGGTCAACCATATTAATCACTTAAAATGTTGATAACACAAACTAAACTCATAAAAATCAATTAATTTTTGAAATTTAAGGGGTAAATTCAACAATTTTAACAAATCTTGTAAAAACTTGGGGTTTTATAATACAATTAATGAAAATCATGGTGTCAAACCTTATACATCACTTAAAATGTTGAAAATACAAACTATATACATAAAAATCTAATTAATTATTGAAATTTAAGGGGTAGAATATATCATTTTTAATAAATCTTGTAATAACTTGGGTTAATATACTACAATAAATTAAAATCATGGTGGCAAACTTTATAAATCACTTAAAATGATGAAATTAGGTAATAATTCATAAAAATCTAATTAATTGTTGAAATTTAAGGGGTAGAATACTTCATTTTTTATAAATCTTGTAATAACATGGGGTATTATAATACAATTAATGAAAATCATGGTGTCAAACCTTATACATCACTTAAAATGTTGAAAATACAAACTATATTCATAAAAATCTAATTAATTATTGAAATTTAAGGAGTAGAATATGCATTTTTAATAAATCTTACAAAAACTTGGGGTTTTATACTACAATAAATTAAAATCATGATATCAAACCTTATACATCACTAAAAATGTTGAAAATACAAACTATATTCATAAAAATCTAATTAATTGTTGAAATTTAAGGGGTATTCTACTTCATTTTTAATAAATCTTGTAATAACATGGGGTATTATAATACAATAAACGTTATACATAACTTAAAATGTTGAAAATACAAACTTTATTCATAAAACTCTAATTAATAATTGAAATTTAAGGGGTAGAATACATCATTTTTAATAAATCTTGTAATAACTTGGGTTAATATACTACAATAAAATAAAATGATGGTGGCAAACTTTATAAATCACTTAAAATGATGAAATTAGGTAATAATTCATAAAAATCTAATTAATTATTGAAATTTAAGGGGTAGAATACTTCATTTTTAATAAATCTTGTAATTACATGGGGTATTATAATACAATAAACTTTATACATAACTAAAAATGTTGAAAATACAAACTTTATTCATAAAATTTTAATTAATAATTTTAAATTTAAGGGGTAGAATACATCATTTTTAATAAATTTTGTAATAACTTGGTTTAATATACTAAAATAAATTCAAATCATGGTGGCAAACTTTATAAATCACTTAAAATGATGAAATTAGCTAATAATTCATAAACATCTAATTAATTATTGAAATTTAAGGGGTAGAATACTTCATTTTTAATAAATCTTGTAATAACATGGGGTTATATAACACAATTATTTATTATCATGGTGGTAAACCTTATAAATCACTTAAAATGATGAAAACACAATCAATATTAATAAAAATCTAATAAAATATTGAAATTTAAAGGGTAGGATACTACATTTATTATAAATCTTGTTATAACTTGGGGTAATATAATACAATAAATTAAAATCATGGTGGTTAACCATATTAATCACTTAAAATGTTGATAACACAAACTAAACTCATAAAAATCAATTAATTTTTGAAATTTAAGGGGTAAATTCAACAATTTTAACAAATCTTGTAAAAACTTGGGGTTTTATAATACAATTAATGAAAATCATGGTGTCAAACCTTATACATCACTTAAAATGTTGAAAATACAAACTATATTCATAAAAATCTAATTAATTATTGAAATTTAAGGGGTAGAATACAACATTTTTAATAAATCTTGTAATAACATGGGGTATTATAATACAATAAGCTTTATACATAACTTAAAATGTTGAAAATACAAACTTTATTCATAAAAATCTAATTAATAATTGAAATTTAAGGGGTAGAATACAACATTTTTAATAAATCTTGTAATAACTTGGGGTAATACAATACAATAAATTAAAATCATGGTGGCAAACTTTATAAACCACTTAAAATTATGAAATTAGGTAATAATTCATAAAAATCTAATTAATTGTTGAAATTTAAGGGGTAGAATACTTCATTTTTAATAAATCTTGTAATAACATGGGGTTATATAACACAATTATTTATTATCATGGTGGTAAACCTTATAAATCACTTAAAATGATGAAAACACAATCAATATTAATAAAAATCTAATAAAATATTGAAATTTAAAGGGTAGGATACTACATTTATTATAAATCTTGTTATAACTTGGGGTAATATAATACAATAAATTAAAATCATGGTGGTTAACCATATTAATCACTTAAAATGTTGATAACACAAACTAAACTCATAAAAATCAATTAATTTTTGAAATTTAAGGGGTAAATTCAACAATTTTAACAAATCTTGTAAAAACTTGGGGTTTTATAATACAATTAATGAAAATCATGGTGTCAAACCTTATACATCACTTAAAATGTTGAAAATACAAACTATATTCATAAAAATCTAATTAATTATTGAAATTTAAGGGGTAGAATACAACATTTTTAATAAATCTTGTAATAACATGGGGTATTATAATACAATAAGCTTTATACATAACTTAAAATGTTGAAAATACAAACTTTATTCATAAAAATCTAATTAATAATTGAAATTTAAGGGGTAGAATACAACATTTTTAATAAATCTTGTAATAACTTGGGGTAATACAATACAATAAATTAAAATCATGGTGGCAAACTTTATAAACCACTTAAAATTATGAAATTAGGTAATAATTCATAAAAATCTAATTAATTGTTGAAATTTAAGGGGTAGAATACTTCATTTTTAATAAATCTTGTAATAACATGGGGTATTATAGTACAATAAATTAAAGTCATGGTGACAAACTTTATACATAACTTAAAATGTTGAAAATACAAACTTTATTCATAAAACTCTAATTAATAATTGAAATTTAAGGGGTAGAATACATCATTTTTAATAAATCTTGTAATAACTTGGGTTAATATACTACAATAAATTAAAATGATGGTGGCAAACTTTATAAATCACTTAAAATGATGAAATTAGGTAATAATTCATAAAAATCTAATTAATTATTGAAATTTAAGGGTTAGAATACTTCATTTTTAATAAATCTTGTAATTACATGGGGTATTATAATACAATAAACTTTATACATAACTTAAAATGTTGAAAATACAAACTTTATTCATAAAAATTTAATAAATAATTTTAAATTTATGGGGTAGAATACATCATTTTTAATAAATTTTGTAATAACTTGGTTTAATATACTAAAATAAATTCAAATCATGGTGGCAAACTTTATAAATCACTTAAAATGATGAAATTAGCTAATAATTCATAAACATCTAATTAATTATTGAAATTTAAGGGGTAGAATACTTCATTTTTAATAAATCTTGTAATAACATGGGGTTATATAACACAATTATTTATTATCATGGTGGTAAACCTTATAAATCACTTAAAATGATGAAAACACAATCAATATTAATAAAAATCTAATAAAATATTGAAATTTAAAGGGTAGAATACTACATTTATTATAAACCTTGTTATAACTTGGGGTAATATAAAACAATAAATTAAAATCATGGTGGTTAACCATATTAATCACTTAAAATGTTGATAACACAAACTAAACTCATAAAAATCAATTAATTTTTGAAATTTAAGGGGTGAATTCAACAATTTTAACAAATCTTGTAAAAACTTGGGGTTTTATAATACAATTAATGAAAATCATGGTGTCAAACCTTATACATCACTTAAAATGTTGAAAATACAAACTATATTCATAAAAATCTAATAAATTATTGAAATTTAAGGAGTAGAATATGCATTTTTAATAAATCTTACAAAAACTTGGGGTTTTATACTACAATAAATTAAAATCATGATATCAAACCTTATACATCACTAAAAATGTTGAAAATACAAACTATATTCATAAAAATCTAATTAATTATTGAAATTTAAGGGGTAGAATACATTATTTTTAATAAATCTTGTAATAACTTGGGTTAATATACTACAATAAATTAAAATCATGGTGGCAAACTTTATAAATCACTTAAAATGATGAAATTAGGTAATAATTCATAAAAATCTAATTAATTATTGATATTTAAGGGGTAGAATACTTCATTTTTAATAAATCTTGTAATAACATGGGGTTATATAATACAATAAATTATTATCATGGTGGTAAACTTTATAAATCACTTAAAATGATGAAATTTGGTAATAATTCATAAAAATCTAAGTTATTGTTGAAATTTAAGGGGTAGAATACTTCATTTTTTATAAATCTTGTAATAACATGGGGTATTATAATACAATAAGCTTTATACATAACTTAAAATGTTGAAAATACAAACTTTATTCATAAAACTCTAATTAATAATTAAAATTTAAGGGGTAGAATACATCATTTTTAATAAATCTTGTAATAACTTGGTTTAATATACTAAAATAAATTCAAATCATAGTGGCAAACTTTATAAATCACTTTAAATGATGAAATTAGCTAATAATTCATAAACATCTAATTAATTATTGAAATTTAAGGGGTAGAATACTTCATTTTTAATAAATCTTGTAATAACATGGGGTATTATAATACAATAAATTAAAGTCATGGTGACAAACTTTATACATAACTTAAAATGTTGAAAATAAAAACTTTATTCATAAAACTCTAATTAATAATTGAAATTTAAGGGGTAGAATACATCATTTTTAATAAATCTTGTAATAACTTGGGTTAATATACTACAATAAAATAAAAAGATGGTGGCAAACTTTATAAATCACTTAAAATGATGAAATTAGGTAATAGTTCATAAAAATCTAATTAATTGTTGAAATTTAAGGGGTATTCTACTTCATTTTTAATAAATCTTGTAATAACATGGGGTATTATAATACAATAAACTTTATACATAACTTAAAATGTTGAAAATACAAACTTTATTCATAAAAATTTAATTAATAATTGAAATTTAAGGGGTAGAATACATCATTTTTAATAAATCTTGTAATAACTTGGAGTAATACAATACAATAAATTAAAATCATGGTGGCAAACTTTATAAACCACTTAAAATTATGAAATTAGGTAATAATTCATAAATATCTAATTAATTGTTGAAATTTAAGGGGTAGAATACTTCATTTTTAATAAATCTTGTAATAACATGGGGTTATATAATACAATTAATTATTATCATGGTGGTAAACTTTATAAATCACTTAAAATGATGAAATTAGGTAATAATTCATAAAAATCTAATAAAATATTGAAATTTAAGGGGTAGAATACTTCATTTTTAATAAATCTTGTAATAACTTGGGGTAATACAATACAATAAATTAAAATCATGGTGGCAAACTTTATAAACCACTTAAAATTATGAAATTAGGTAATAATTCATAAAAATCTAATTAATTGTTGAAATTTAAGGGGTAGAATACTTCATTTTTAATAAATCTTGTAATAACATGGGGTATTATAATACAATAAATTATTATCATGGTAGTAAACCTTATAAATCACTTAAAATGATGAATACACAATCTATATTAATAAAAATCTAATAAAATATTGAAATTTAAGGGGTAGAATACTACATTTATTATAAATCTTGTTATAACTTGGGGTATTATAATACAATAAACTTTATACATAACTTAAAATGTTGAAAATACAAACTTTATTCATAAAAATTTAATTAATAATTTTAAATTTAAGGGGTAGAATACATCATTTTTAATAAATTTTGTAATAAATTGGTTTAATATACTAAAATAAATTCAAATCATAGTGGCAAACTTTATAAATCACTTAAAATGATGAAATTAGCTAATAATTCATAAACATCTAATTAATTATTGAAATTTAAGGGGTAGAATACTTCATTTTTAATAAATCTTGTAATAACATGGGGTTATATAACACAATTAATTATTATCATGATGGTAAACCATATTAATCACTTAAAATGTTGATAACACAAACTAAACTCATAAAACTCAATTAATTTTTGAAATTTAAGGGGTAAATTCAACAATTTTAACAAATCTTGTAAAAACTTGGGGTTTTATAATACAATTAATGAAAATCATGGTGTCAAACCTTATACATCACTTAAAATGTTGAAAATACAAACTATATACATAAAAATCTAATTATTGAAATTTAAGGGGTTGAACATGCATTTTTAATAAATCTTGCAAAAACTTGGGGTTTTATAATACAATATATTAAAATCATGGTGCAAACCTTATACATAACTTAAAATGTTGAAAATACAAACTTTGTTCATAAAAATCTAATTAATTATTGAAATTTAAGGGGTTGAATATGCATTTTTAATAAATCTTGTAATAACTTGGGTTAATATACTACAATAAATTAAAATCATGGTGGCAAACTTTATAAACCACTTAAAATTATGAAATTAGGTAATAATTCATAAAAATCTAATTAATTGTTGAAATTTAAGTGGTAGAATACTTCATTTTTAATAAATCTTGTAATAACATGGGGTTATATAACACAATTAATTATTATCATGGTGGTAAACTTTATAAATCACTTAAAATGATGAAATTAGGTAATAATTCATAAAAATCTAATAAAATATTGAAATTTAAGGGGTAGATTACATCATTTTTAATAAATCTTGTAATAACTTGGGTTAATATACTACAATAAATTAAAATCATGGTGGCAAACATTATAAACCACTTAAAATTATGAAATTAGGTAATAATTCATAAAAATCTAATTAATTGTTGAAATTTAAGGGGTAGAATACTTCATTTTTTATAAATCTTGTAATAACATGGGGTATTATAATACAATAAATTAAAGTCATGGTGACAAACTTTATACATAACTTAAAATGTTGAAAATACAAAACTTTATTCATAAAAATTTAATTAATAATTTTAAATTTAAGGGGTAGAATACATCATTTTTAATAAATTTTGTAATAAATTGGTTTAATATACTAAAATAAATTCAAATCATGGTGGCAAACTTTATAAATCACTTAAAATGATGAAATTAGCTAATAATTCATAAACATCTAATTAATTATTGAAATTTAAGGGGTAGAATACTTCATTTTTAATAAATCTTGTAATAACATGGGGTTATATAACACAATTAATTATTATCATGGTGGTAAACCTTATAAATCACTTAAAATGATGAAAACACAATCAATATTAATAAAAATCTAATAAAATATTGAAATTTAAAGGGTAGAATACTACATTTATTATAAATCTTGTTATAACTTGGGGTAATATAATACAATAAATTAAAATCATGGTTTTTAACCATATAATTCACTTAAAATGTTGATAACACAAACTAAACTCATAAAAATAAATTAATTTTTGAAATTTAAGGGGTAAATTCAACAATTTTAACAAATCTTGTAAAAACTTGGGGTTTTATAATACAATTAATGAAAATCATGTTGTCAAACCTTATACATCACTTAAAATGTTGAAAATACAAACTATATACATAAAAATCTAATTATTGAAATTTAAGGGGTTGAATATGCATTTTTAATAAATCTTGTAAAAACTTGGGTTAATATACTACAATAAATTAAAATCATGTTGGCAAACTTTATAAACCACTTAAAATTATGAAATTAGGTAATAATTCATAAAAATCTAATTAATTGTTGAAATTTAAGGGGTAGAATACTTCATTTTTAATAAATCTTGTAATAACATGGGGTTATATAATACAATTAATTATTATCATGGTGGTAAACTTTATAAATCACTTAAAATGCTGAAATTAGGTAATAATTCATAAAAATCTAATAAAATATTGAATGTTAAGGGGTAGATTACATCATTTTTAATAAATCTTGTAATAACTTGGGTGAATATACTACAATAAATTAAAATCATGGTGGCAAACATTATAAACCACTTAAAATTATGAAATTAGGTAATAATTCATAAAAATCTAATTAATTATTGAAATTTAAGGGGTAGAATACTTCATTTTTAATAAATCTTGTAATAACATGGGGTATTATAATACAATAAGCTTTATACATAACTTAAAATGTTGAAAATACAAACTTTATTCATAAAAATCTAATTAATAATTGAAATTTAAGGGGTAGAATACAACATTTTTAATAAATCTTGTAATAACTTGGGTTAATATACTACAATAATTTAAAATCATGGTGGCAAACTTTATAAACCACTTAAAATTATGAAATTAGGTAATAATTCATAAAAATCTAATTAATTGTTGAAATTTAAGGGGTATTCTACTTCATTTTTAATAAATCTTGTAATAACATTGGGTATTATAATACAATAAGCTTTATACATAACTTAAAATGTTGAAAATACAAACTTTATTCATAAAAATCTAATAAAATATTGAAATTTAAAGGGTAGAATACTACATTTATTATAAATCTTGTTATAACTTGGGGTAATATAATACAATAAATTAAAACATGGTGGTTAACCATATTAATCACTTAAAATGTTGATAACACAAACTAAACTCATAAAAATCTAATTAATTTTTGAAATTTAAGGGGTAAATTCAACAATTTTAACAAATCTTGTAAAAACATGGGGTTATATAACACAATTAATTAGTATCATGGTGGTAAACCTTATAAATCACTTAAAATGATGAAAACAATATCTATATTAATATAAATCTAATAAAATATTGAAATTTAAAGGGTAGAATACTACATTTATTATAAATCTTGTTATAGCTTGGGGTAATATAATACAATAAATTAAAATCATGGTGGTTAACCATATTAATCACTAAAAATGTTGATTATACAAACTATATTCATAAAAATCTAATTAGTTATTGAAATTTAAGGGGTAGAATACATCATTTTTAATAAATCTTGTAATAACTTGGGTAAATATACTACAATAAATTAAAATCATGGTGGCAAACTTTATAAATCACTTAAAATGATAAATTAGGTAATAATTCATAAAAATCTAATTAATTATTGAAATTTAAGGGGTAGATTACATCATTTTTAATAAATCTTGTAATAACTTGGGTGAATATACTACAATAAATTAAAATCATGGTGGTAAACTTTATAAATCACTTAAAATGATGAAATTAGGTAATAATTCATAAAAATCTAATTAATTGTTGAAATTTAAGGGGTATTCTACTTCATTTTTAATAAATCTTGTAATTACATGGGGTATTATAATACAATAAACATTATACATAACTTAAAATGTTGAAAATACAAACTTTATTCATAAAAATTTAATTAATAATTTTAAATTTAAGGGGTAGAATACATTATTTTTAATAAATTTTGTAATAACTTGGTTTAATATACTAAAATAAATTCAAATCATGGTGGCAAACTTTATAAATCACGTAAAATGATGAAATTAGCTAATAATTCATAAACATCTAATTAATTATTGAAATTTAAGGGGTAGAATACTTCATTTTTAATAAATCTTGTAATAACATGGGGTTATATAACACAATTAATTATTATCATGGTGGTAAACCTTATAAATCACTTAAAATGATGAAAACACAATCAATATCAATAAAAATCTAATAAAATATTGAAATTTAAAGGGTAGAATACTACATTTATTATAAATCTTGTTATAACTTGGGGTAATATAATACAATATTAAAATCATGGTGGTTAACCATATTAATCACTTAAAATGTTGATAACACAAACTAAACTCATAAAAATCAATTAATTTTTGAAATTTAAGGGGTGAATTCAACAATTTTAACAAATCTTGTAAAAACTTGGGGTTTTATAATACAATTAATGAAAATCATGGTGTCAAACCTTATACATCACTTAAAATGTTGAAAATACAAACTATATTCATAAAAATCTAATTAATTATTGAAATTTAAGGAGTAGAATATGCATTTTTAATAAATCTTACAAAAACTTGGGGTTTTATACTACAATAAATTAAAATCATGATATCAAACCTTATACATTACTAAAAATGTTGAAAATACAAACTATATTCATAAAAATCTAATTAATTATTGAAATTTAAGGGGTAGAATACATTATTTTTAATAAATCTTGTAATAACTTGGGTTAATATACTACAATAAATTAAAATCATGGTGGCAAACTTTATAAATCACTTAAAATGATGAAATTAGGTAATAATTCATAAAAATCTAATTAATTATTGATATTTAAGGGGTAGAATACTTCATTTTTAATAAATCTTGTATTAACATGGGGTTATATAATACAATAAATTATTATCATGGTGGTAAACTTTATAAATCACTTAAAATGATGAAATTAGGTAATAATTCATAAAAATCTAAATTATTGTTGAAATTTAAGGGGTAGAATACTTCATTTTTTATAAATCTTGTAATAACATGGGGTATTATAATACAATAAGCTTTATACATAACTTAAAATGTTGAAAATACAAACTTTATTCATAAAACTCTAATTAATAATTGAAATTTAAGGGGTAGAATACATCATTTTTAATAAATCTTGTAATAACTTGGGTTAATATACTACAATAAATTAAAATGATGGTGGCAAACTTTATAAATCACTCAAAATGATGAAATTAGGTAATAGTTCATAAAAATCTAATTAATTGTTGAAATTTAAGGGGTATTCAACTTCATTTTTAATAAATCTTGTAATAACATGGGGTATTATAATACAATAAACTTTATACATAACTTAAAATGTTGAAAATACAAACTTTATTCATAAAAATTTAATTAATAATTGAAATTTAAGGGGTAGAATACATCATTTTTATTAAATCTTGTAATAACATGGAGTTATTAAATACAATAAATTAAAATCATGGTGCAAACCTTATACATAACTTTAAACGATGAAAATACAAACTATATTCATAAAAATCTAATTAATTATTGAAATTTAAGGGGTAGAATACTTGATTTTTAATAAATCTTGTAATAACATGGGGTATTATAATACAATAAATTAAAGTCATGGTGACAAACTTTATACATAACTTAAAATGTTGAAAATACAAACTTTATTCATAAAACTCTAATTAATAATTGAAATTTAAGGGGTAGAATACATCATTTTTAATAAATCTTGTAATAACTTGGTTTAATATACTAAAATAAATTCAAATCATGGTGGCAAACTTTATAAATCACTTAAAATGATGAAATTAGCTAATAATTTATAAACATCTAATTAATTATTGAAATTTAAGGGGTAGAATACTTCATTTTTATTAAATCTTGTAATAACATGGGGTTATATAACACAATTATTTATTATCATGGTGGTAAACCTTATAAATCACTTAAAATGATGAAAACACAATCAATATTAATAAAAATCTAATACAATATTGAAATTTAAAGGGTAGAATACTACATTTATTATAAATCTTGTTATAACTTGGGGTAATATAATACAATAAATTAAAATCATGGTGGTTAACCATATTAATCACTTAAAATGTTGATAACACAAACTAAACTCATAAAAATCAATTAATTTTTGAAATTTAAGGGGTAAATTCAACAATTTTAACAAATCTTGTAAAAACTTGGGGTTTTATAATACAACTAATGAAAATCATGGTGTCAAACCTTATACATCACTTAAAATGTTGAAAATACAAACTATATTCATAAAAATCTAATTAATTATTGAAATTTAAGGGGTAGAATACATCATTTTTAATAAATCTTGTAATAACTTGGGTTAATATACTACAATAAATTAAAATCATGGTGGCAAACTTTATAAATCACTTAAAATGATGAAATTAGGTAATAATTCATAAAAATCTAATTAATTGTTGAAATTTAAGGGGTAGAATACTTCATTTTTAATAAATCTTGTAATAACATGGGGTATTATAATACAATAAATTAAAGTCATGGTGACAAACTTTATACATAACTTAAAATGTTGAAAATACAAACTTTATTCATAAAACTCTAATTAATAATTGAAATTTAAGGGGTAGAATACATCATTTTTAATAAATCTTGTAATAACTTGGGTTAATATACTACAATAAATTAAAATGATGGTGGCAAACTTTATAAATCACTTAAAATGATGAAATTAGGTAATAATTCATAAAAATCTAATTAATTATTGAAATTTAAGGGGTAGAATACTTCATTTTTAATAAATCTTGTAATAACTTGGGGTAATATAATACAATAAATTAAAATGATGGTGGCAAACTTTATAAATCACTTAAAATGATGAAATTAGGTAATAATTCATAAAAATCTAATAAAATATTGAAATTTAAGGGGTAGAATACTTCATTTTTAATAAATCTTGTAATAACTTGGGTTAATATACTACAATAAATTAAAATGATGGTGGCAAACTTTATAAATCACTTAAAATGATGAAATTAGGTAATAATTCATAAAAATCTAATTAATTATTGAAATTTAAGGGTTAGAATACTTCATTTTTAATAAATCTTGTAATTACATGGGGTATTATAATACAATAAACTTTATACATAACTTAAAATGTTGAAAATACAAACTTTATTCATAAAAATTTAATAAATAATTTTAAATTTATGGGGTAGAATACATCATTTTTAATAAATTTTGTAATAACTTGGTTTAATATACTAAAATAAATTCAAATCATGGTGGCAAACTTTATAAATCACTTAAAATGATGAAATTAGCTAATAATTCATAAACATCTAATTAATTATTGAAATTTAAGGGGTAGAATACTTCATTTTTAATAAATCTTGTAATAACATGGGGTTATATAATACAATTAATTATTATCATGGTGGTAAACTTTATAAATCACTTAAAATGATGAAATTAGGTAATAATTCATAAAAATCTAATAAAATATTGAAATTTAAGGGGTAGAATACTTCATTTTTAATAAATCTTGTAATAACTTGGGGTAATACAATACAATAAATTAAAATCATGGTGGCAAACTTTATAAACCACTTAAAATTATGAAATTAGGTAATAATTCATAAAAATCTAATTAATTGTTGAAATTTAAGGGGTAGAATACTTCATTTTTAATAAATCTTGTAATAACATGGGGTATTATAATACAATAAATTAAAGTCATGGTGACAAACTTTATACATAACTTAAAATGTTGAAAATACAAACTTTATTCATAAAACTCTAATTAATAATTGAAATTTAAGGGGTAGAATACATCATTTTTAATAAATCTTGTAATAACTTGGGTTAATATACTACAATAAATTAAAATGATGGTGGCAAACTTTATAAATCACTTAAAATGATGAAATTAGGTAATAATTCATAAAAATCTAATTAATTATTGAAATTTAAGGGGTAGAATACTTCATTTTTAATAAATCTTGTAATAACTTGGGGTAATATAATACAATAAATTAAAATGATGGTGGCAAACTTTATAAATCACTTAAAATGATGAAATTAGGTAATAATTCATAAAAATCTAATAAAATATTGAAATTTAAGGGGTAGAATACTTCATTTTTAATAAATCTTGTAATAACTTGGGTTAATATACTACAATAAATTAAAATGATGGTGGCAAACTTTATAAATCACTTAAAATGATGAAATTAGGTAATAATTCATAAAAATCTAATTAATTATTGAAATTTAAGGGTTAGAATACTTCATTTTTAATAAATCTTGTAATTACATGGGGTATTATAATACAATAAACTTTATACATAACTTAAAATGTTGAAAATACAAACTTTATTCATAAAAATTTAATAAATAATTTTAAATTTATGGGGTAGAATACATCATTTTTAATAAATTTTGTAATAACTTGGTTTAATATACTAAAATAAATTCAAATCATGGTGGCAAACTTTATAAATCACTTAAAATGATGAAATTAGCTAATAATTCATAAACATCTAATTAATTATTGAAATTTAAGGGGTAGAATACTTCATTTTTAATAAATCTTGTAATAACATGGGGTTATATAACACAATTATTTATTATCATGGTGGTAAACCTTATAAATCACTTAAAATGATGAAAACACAATCAATATTAATAAAAATCTAATAAAATATTGAAATTTAAAGGGTAGAATACTACATTTATTATAAACCTTGTTATAACTTGGGGTAATATAAAACAATAAATTAAAATCATGGTGGTTAACCATATTAATCACTTAAAATGTTGATAACACAAACTAAACTCATAAAAATCAATTAATTTTTGAAATTTAAGGGGTTAATTCAACAATTTTAACAAATCTTGTAAAAACTTGGGGTTTTATACTACAATAAATTAAAATCATGATATCAAACCTTATACATCACTAAAAATGTTGAAAATACAAACTATATTCATAAAAATCTAATTAATTATTGAAATTTAAGGGGTAGAATACATTATTTTTAATAAATCTTGTAATAACTTGGGTTAATATACTACAATAAATTAAAATCATGGTGGCAAACTTTATAAATCACTTAAAATGATGAAATTAGGTAATAATTCATAAAAATCTAATTAATTATTGATATTTAAGGGGTAGAATACTTCATTTTTAATAAATCTTGTAATAACATGGGGTTATATAATACAATAAATTATTATCATGGTGGTAAACTTTATAAATCACTTAAAATGATGAAATTTGGTAATAATTCATAAAAATCTAAGTTATTGTTGAAATTTAAGGGGTAGAATACTTCATTTTTTATAAATCTTGTAATAACATGGGGTATTATAATACAATAAGCTTTATACATAACTTAAAATGTTGAAAATACAAACTTTATTCATAAAACTCTAATTAATAATTAAAATTTAAGGGGTAGAATACATCATTTTTAATAAATCTTGTAATAACTTGGTTTAATATACTAAAATAAATTCAAATCATAGTGGCAAACTTTATAAATCACTTTAAATGATGAAATTAGCTAATAATTCATAAACATCTAATTAATTATTGAAATTTAAGGGGTAGAATACTTCATTTTTAATAAATCTTGTAATAACATGGGGTATTATAATACAATAAATTAAAGTCATGGTGACAAACTTTATACATAACTTAAAATGTTGAAAATAAAAACTTTATTCATAAAACTCTAATTAATAATTGAAATTTAAGGGGTAGAATACATCATTTTTAATAAATCTTGTAATAACTTGGGTTAATATACTACAATAAAATAAAAAGATGGTGGCAAACTTTATAAATCACTTAAAATGATGAAATTAGGTAATAGTTCATAAAAATCTAATTAATTGTTGAAATTTAAGGGGTATTCTACTTCATTTTTAATAAATCTTGTAATAACATGGGGTTATATAATACAATTAATTATTATCATGGTGGTAAACTTTATAAATCACTTAAAATGATGAAATTAGGTAATAATTCATAAAAATCTAATAAAATATTGAAATTTAAGGGGTAGAATACTTCATTTTTAATAAATCTTGTAATAACTTGGGGTAATACAATACAATAAATTAAAATCATGGTGGCAAACTTTATAAACCACTTAAAATTATGAAATTAGGTAATAATTCATAAATATCTAATTAATTGTTGAAATTTAAGGGGTAGAATACTTCATTTTTAATAAATCTTGTAATAACATGGGGTTATATAACACAATTATTTATTATCATGGTGGTAAACCTTATAAATCACTTAAAATGATGAAAACACAATCAATATTAATAAAAATCTAATAAAATATTGAAATTTAAAGGGTAGAATACTACATTTATTATAAATCTTGTTATAACTTGGGGTAATATAATACAATATTAAAATCATGGTGGTTAACCATATTAATCACTTAAAATGTTGATAACACAAACTAAACTCATAAAAATCAATTAATTTTTGAAATTTAAGGGGTGAATTCAACAATTTTAACAAATCTTGTAAAAACTTGGGGTTTTATAATACAATTAATGAAAATCATGGTGTCAAACCTTATACATCACTTAAAATGTTGAAAATACAAACTATATTCATAAAAATCTAATTAATTATTGAAATTTAAGGAGTAGAATATGCATTTTTAATAAATCTTACAAAAACTTGGGGTTTTATACTACAATAAATTAAAATCATGATATCAAACCTTATACATTACTAAAAATGTTGAAAATACAAACTATATTCATAAAAATCTAATTAATTATTGAAATTTAAGGGGTAGAATACATTATTTTTAATAAATCTTGTAATAACTTGGGTTAATATACTACAATAAATTAAAATCATGGTGGCAAACTTTATAAATCACTTAAAATGATGAAATTAGGTAATAATTCATAAAAATCTAATTAATTATTGATATTTAAGGGGTAGAATACTTCATTTTTAATAAATCTTGTATTAACATGGGGTTATATAATACAATAAATTATTATCATGGTGGTAAACTTTATAAATCACTTAAAATGATGAAATTAGGTAATAATTCATAAAAATCTAAATTATTGTTGAAATTTAAGGGGTAGAATACTTCATTTTTTATAAATCTTGTAATAACATGGGGTATTATAATACAATAAGCTTTATACATAACTTAAAATGTTGAAAATACAAACTTTATTCATAAAACTCTAATTAATAATTGAAATTTAAGGGGTAGAATACATCATTTTTAATAAATCTTGTAATAACTTGGGTTAATATACTACAATAAATTAAAATGATGGTGGCAAACTTTATAAATCACTCAAAATGATGAAATTAGGTAATAGTTCATAAAAATCTAATTAATTGTTGAAATTTAAGGGGTATTCAACTTCATTTTTAATAAATCTTGTAATAACATGGGGTATTATAATACAATAAACTTTATACATAACTTAAAATGTTGAAAATACAAACTTTATTCATAAAAATTTAATTAATAATTGAAATTTAAGGGGTAGAATACATCATTTTTATTAAATCTTGTAATAACATGGAGTTATTAAATACAATAAATTAAAATCATGGTGCAAACCTTATACATAACTTTAAACGATGAAAATACAAACTATATTCATAAAAATCTAATTAATTATTGAAATTTAAGGGGTAGAATACATTATTTTTAATAAATCTTGTAATAACTTGGGTTAATATACTACAATAAATTAAAATCATGGTGGCAAACTTTATAAATCACTTAAAATGATGAAATTAGGTAATAATTCATAAAAATCTAATTAATTATTGATATTTAAGGGGTAGAATACTTCATTTTTAATAAATCTTGTAATAACATGGGGTTATATAATACAATAAATTATTATCATGGTGGTAAACTTTATAAATCACTTAAAATGATGAAATTTGGTAATAATTCATAAAAATCTAAGTTATTGTTGAAATTTAAGGGGTAGAATACTTCATTTTTTATAAATCTTGTAATAACATGGGGTATTATAATACAATAAGCTTTATACATAACTTAAAATGTTGAAAATACAAACTTTATTCATAAAACTCTAATTAATAATTAAAATTTAAGGGGTAGAATACATCATTTTTAATAAATCTTGTAATAACTTGGTTTAATATACTAAAATAAATTCAAATCATAGTGGCAAACTTTATAAATCACTTTAAATGATGAAATTAGCTAATAATTCATAAACATCTAATTAATTATTGAAATTTAAGGGGTAGAATACTTCATTTTTAATAAATCTTGTAATAACATGGGGTTATATAATACAATTAATTATTATCATGGTGGTAAACTTTATAAATCACTTAAAATGATGAAATTAGGTAATAATTCATAAAAATCTAATAAAATATTGAAATTTAAGGGGTAGAATACTTCATTTTTAATAAATCTTGTAATAACTTGGGGTAATACAATACAATAAATTAAAATCATGGTGGCAAACTTTATAAACCACTTAAAATTATGAAATTAGGTAATAATTCATAAATATCTAATTAATTGTTGAAATTTAAGGGGTAGAATACTTCATTTTTAATAAATCTTGTAATAACATGGGGTTATATAACACAATTATTTATTATCATGGTGGTAAACCTTATAAATCACTTAAAATGATGAAAACACAATCAATATTAATAAAAATCTAATAAAATATTGAAATTTAAAGGGTAGAATACTACATTTATTATAAATCTTGTTATAACTTGGGGTAATATAATACAATATTAAAATCATGGTGGTTAACCATATTAATCACTTAAAATGTTGATAACACAAACTAAACTCATAAAAATCAATTAATTTTTGAAATTTAAGGGGTGAATTCAACAATTTTAACAAATCTTGTAAAAACTTGGGGTTTTATAATACAATTAATGAAAATCATGGTGTCAAACCTTATACATCACTTAAAATGTTGAAAATACAAACTATATTCATAAAAATCTAATTAATTATTGAAATTTAAGGAGTAGAATATGCATTTTTAATAAATCTTACAAAAACTTGGGGTTTTATACTACAATAAATTAAAATCATGATATCAAACCTTATACATTACTAAAAATGTTGAAAATACAAACTATATTCATAAAAATCTAATTAATTATTGAAATTTAAGGGGTAGAATACATTATTTTTAATAAATCTTGTAATAACTTGGGTTAATATACTACAATAAATTAAAATCATGGTGGCAAACTTTATAAATCACTTAAAATGATGAAATTAGGTAATAATTCATAAAAATCTAATTAATTATTGATATTTAAGGGGTAGAATACTTCATTTTTAATAAATCTTGTATTAACATGGGGTTATATAATACAATAAATTATTATCATGGTGGTAAACTTTATAAATCACTTAAAATGATGAAATTAGGTAATAATTCATAAAAATCTAAATTATTGTTGAAATTTAAGGGGTAGAATACTTCATTTTTTATAAATCTTGTAATAACATGGGGTATTATAATACAATAAGCTTTATACATAACTTAAAATGTTGAAAATACAAACTTTATTCATAAAACTCTAATTAATAATTGAAATTTAAGGGGTAGAATACATCATTTTTAATAAATCTTGTAATAACTTGGGTTAATATACTACAATAAATTAAAATGATGGTGGCAAACTTTATAAATCACTCAAAATGATGAAATTAGGTAATAGTTCATAAAAATCTAATTAATTGTTGAAATTTAAGGGGTATTCAACTTCATTTTTAATAAATCTTGTAATAACATGGGGTATTATAATACAATAAACTTTATACATAACTTAAAATGTTGAAAATACAAACTTTATTCATAAAAATTTAATTAATAATTGAAATTTAAGGGGTAGAATACATCATTTTTATTAAATCTTGTAATAACATGGAGTTATTAAATACAATAAATTAAAATCATGGTGCAAACCTTATACATAACTTTAAACGATGAAAATACAAACTATATTCATAAAAATCTAATTAATTATTGAAATTTAAGGGGTAGAATACTTGATTTTTAATAAATCTTGTAATAACATGGGGTATTATAATACAATAAACTTTATACATAACTTAAAATGTTGAAAATACAAACTTTATTCATAAAAATTTAATTAATAATTGAAATTTAAGGGGTAGAATACATCATTTTTAATAAATCTTGTAATAACTTGGAGTAATACAATACAATAAATTAAAATCATGGTGGCAAACTTTATAAACCACTTAAAATTATGAAATTAGGTAATAATTCATAAATATCTAATTAATTGTTGAAATTTAAGGGGTAGAATACTTCATTTTTAATAAATCTTGTAATAACATGGGGTTATATAACACAATTATTTATTATCATGGTGGTAAACCTTATAAATCACTTAAAATGATGAAAACACAATCAATATTAATAAAAATCTAATAAAATATTGAAATTTAAAGGGTAGAATACTACATTTATTATAAATCTTGTTATAACTTGGGGTAATATAATACAATATTAAAATCATGGTGGTTAACCATATTAATCACTTAAAATGTTGATAACACAAACTAAACTCATAAAAATCAATTAATTTTTGAAATTTAAGGGGTGAATTCAACAATTTTAACAAATCTTGTAAAAACTTGGGGTTTTATAATACAATTAATGAAAATCATGGTGTCAAACCTTATACATCACTTAAAATGTTGAAAATACAAACTATATTCATAAAAATCTAATTAATTATTGAAATTTAAGGAGTAGAATATGCATTTTTAATAAATCTTACAAAAACTTGGAGTTTTATACTACAATAAATTAAAATCATGATATCAAACCTTATACATTACTTAAAATGTTGAAAATACAAACTTTATTCATAAAAATTTAATAAATAATTTTAAATTTATGGGGTAGAATACATCATTTTTAATAAATCTTGTAATAACTTGGGTTAATATACTACAATAAATTAAAATCATGGTGGCAAACTTTATAAATCACTTAAAATGATGAAATTAGGTAATAATTCATAAAAATCTAATTAATTATTGATATTTAAGGGGTAGAATACTTCATTTTTAATAAATCTTGTATTAACATGGGGTTATATAATACAATAAATTATTATCATGGTGGTAAACTTTATAAATCACTTAAAATGATGAAATTAGGTAATAATTCATAAAAATCTAAATTATTGTTGAAATTTAAGGGGTAGAATACTTCATTTTTTATAAATCTTGTAATAACATGGGGTATTATAATACAATAAGCTTTATACATAACTTAAAATGTTGAAAATACAAACTTTATTCATAAAACTCTAATTAATAATTGAAATTTAAGGGGTAGAATACATCATTTTTAATAAATCTTGTAATAACTTGGTTTAATATACTAAAATAAATTCAAATCATGGTGGCAAACTTTATAAATCACTTAAAATGATGAAATTAGCTAATAATTTATAAACATCTAATTAATTATTGAAATTTAAGGGGTAGAATACTTCATTTTTATTAAATCTTGTAATAACATGGGGTTATATAACACAATTATTTATTATCATGGTGGTAAACCTTATAAATCACTTAAAATGATGAAAACACAATCAATATTAATAAAAATCTAATACAATATTGAAATTTAAAGGGTAGAATACTACATTTATTATAAATCTTGTTATAACTTGGGGTAATATAATACAATAAATTAAAATCATGGTGGTTAACCATATTAATCACTTAAAATGTTGATAACACAAACTAAACTCATAAAAATCAATTAATTTTTGAAATTTAAGGGGTAAATTCAACAATTTTAACAAATCTTGTAAAAACTTGGGGTTTTATAATACAATTAATGAAAATCATGGTGTCAAACCTTATACATCACTTAAAATGTTGAAAATACAAACTATATTCATAAAAATCTAATTAATTATTGAAATTTAAGGGGTAGAATACATCATTTTTAATAAATCTTGTAATAACTTGGGTTAATATACTACAATAAATTAAAATCATGGTGGCAAACTTTATAAATCACTTAAAATGATGAAATTAGGTAATAATTCATAAAAATCTAATTAATTGTTGAAATTTAAGGGGTAGAATACTTCATTTTTTATAAATCTTGTAATAACATGGGGTATTATAATACAATTAATGAAAATCATGGTGTCAAACCTTATACATCACTTAAAATGTTGAAAATACAAACTATATTCATAAAAATCTAATTAATTGTTGAAATTTAAGGGGTATTCTACTTCATTTTTAATAAATCTTGTAATAACATGGGGTATTATAATACAATAAACGTTATACATAACTTAAAATGTTGAAAATACAAACTTTATTCACAAAACTCTAATTAATAATTGAAATTTAAGGGGTAGAATACATCATTTTTAATAAATCTTGTAATAACTTGGGTTAATATACTACAATAAAATAAAATGATGGTGGCAAACTTTATAAATCACTTAAAATGATGAAATTAGGTAATAATTCATAAAAATCTAATTAATTATTGAAATTTAAGGGGTAGAATACTTCATGTTTAATAAATCTTGTAATTACATGGGGTATTATAATACAATAAACTTTATACATAACTAAAAATGTTGAAAATACAAACTTTATTCATAAAATTTTAATTAATAATTTTAAATTTAAGGGGTAGAATACATCATTTTTAATAAATCTTGTAATAACATGGGGTTATATAACACAATTATTTATTATCATGGTGGTAAACCTTATAAATCACTTAAAATGATGAAAACACAATCAATATTAATAAAAATCTAATAAAATATTGAAATTTAAAGGGTAGGATACTACATTTATTATAAATCTTGTTATAACTTGGGGTAATATAATACAATAAATTAAAATCATGGTGGTTAACCATATTAATCACTTAAAATGTTGATAACACAAACTAAACTCATAAAAATCAATTAATTTTTGAAATTTAAGGGGTAAATTCAACAATTTTAACAAATCTTGTAAAAACTTGGGGTTTTATAATACAATTAATGAAAATCATGGTGTCAAACCTTATACATCACTTAAAATGTTGAAAATACAAACTATATTCATAAAAATCTAATTAATTATTGAAATTTAAGGGGTAGAATACAACATTTTTAATAAATCTTGTAATAACATGGGGTATTATAATACAATAAGCTTTATACATAACTTAAAATGTTGAAAATACAAAATTTATTCATAAAAATCTAATTAATAATTGAAATTTAAGGGGTAGAATACAACATTTTTAATAAATCTTGTAATAACTTGGGGTAATACAATACAATAAATTAAAATCATGGTGGCAAACTTTATAAACCACTTAAAATTATGAAATTAGGTAATAATTCATAAAAATCTAATTAATTGTTGAAATTTAAGGGGTAGAATACTTCATTTTTAATAAATCTTGTAATAACATGGAGTTATTAAATACAATAAATTAAAATCAAGTTGCAAACCTTATACATAACTTTAAACGTTGAAAATACAAACTTTATTCCTAAAAATCTAATTAATTATTGAAATTTAAGGGTTAGATTACATCATTTTTAATAAATCTTGTAATAACATGGGGTATTATAATACAATAAACTTTATACATAACTTAAAATGTTGAAAATACAAACTTTATTCATAAAAATCTAATTAATTATTGAAATTTAAGGGGTAGAATACATCATTTTTAATAAATCTTGTAATAACTTGGTTTAATATACTAAAATAAATTCAAATCATGGTGGCAAACTTTATAAATCACTTAAAATGATGAAATTAGCTAATAATTCATAAACATCTAATTAATTATTGAAATTTAAGGGGTATTCTACTTCATTTTTAATAAATCTTGTAATAACATGGGGTATTATAATACAATAAGCTTTATACATAACTTAAAATGTTGAAAATACAAACTTTATACATAAAAATCTAATTAATAATTGAAATTTATGGGGTAGAATACAACATTTTTAATAAATCTTGTAATAACTTGGGTTAATATACTACAATAAATTAAAATCATGGTGGAAAACTTTATAAACCACTTAAAATTATGAAATTAGGTAATAATTCATAAAAATCTAATTAATTGTTGAAATTTAAGGGGTAGAATACTTCATTTTTAATAAATCTTGTAATAACATGGGGTTATATAATACAATTAATTATTATCATGGTGGTAAAGTTTATAAACCACTTAAAATTATGAAATTAGGTAATAATTCATAAAAATCTAATTAATTGTTGAAATTTAAGGGGTAGAATACATCATTTTTAATAAATCTTGTAATAACTTGGGTTAATATACTACAATAAATTAAAATCATGGTGGCAAACTTTATAAATCACTTAAAATGATGAAATTAGGTAATAATTCATAAAAATCTAATTAATTGTTGAAATTTAAGGGGTAGAATACTTCATTTTTTATAAATCTTGTAATAACATGGGGTATTATAATACAATTAATGAAAATCATGGTGTCAAACCTTATACATCACTTAAAATGTTGAAAATACAAACTATATTCATAAAAATCTAATTAATTATTGAAATTTAAGGAGTAGAATATGCATTTTTAATAAATCTTACAAAAACTTGGGGTTTTATACTACAATAAATTAAAATCATGATATCAAACCTTATACATCACTAAAAATGTTGAAAATACAAACTATATTCATAAAAATCTAATTAATTGTTGAAATTTAAGGGGTAGAATACATCATTTTTAATAAATCTTGTAATAACATGGGGTTATATAACACAATTATTTATTATCATGGTGGTAAACCTTATAAATCACTTAAAATGATGAAAACACAATCAATATTAATAAAAATCTAATAAAATATTGAAATTTAAAGGGTAGGATACTACATTTATTATAAATCTTGTTATAACTTGGGGTAATATAATACAATAAATTAAAATCATGGTGGTTAACCATATTAATCACTTAAAATGTTGATAACACAAACTAAACTCATAAAAATCAATTAATTTTTGAAATTTAAGGGGTAAATTCAACAATTTTAACAAATCTTGTAAAAACTTGGGGTTTTATAATACAATTAATGAAAATCATGGTGTCAAACCTTATACATCACTTAAAATGTTGAAAATACAAACTATATTCATAAAAATCTAATTAATTATTGAAATTTAAGGGGTAGAATACAACATTTTTAATAAATCTTGTAATAACATGGGGTATTATAATACAATAAGCTTTATACATAACTTAAAATGTTGAAAATACAAACTTTATTCATAAAAATCTAATTAATAATTGAAATTTAAGGGGTAGAATACAACATTTTTAATAAATCTTGTAATAACTTGGGGTAATACAATACAATAAATTAAAATCATGGTGGCAAACTTTATAAACCACTTAAAATTATGAAATTAGGTAATAATTCATAAAAATCTAATTAATTGTTGAAATTTAAGGGGTAGAATACTTCATTTTTAATAAATCTTGTAATAACATGGAGTTATTAAATACAATAAATTAAAATCAAGTTGCAAACCTTATACATAACTTTAAACGTTGAAAATACAAACTTTATTCCTAAAAATCTAATTAATTATTGAAATTTAAGGGTTAGATTACATCATTATTAATAAATCTTGTAATAACATGGGGTATTATAATACAATAAACTTTATACATAACTTAAAATGTTGAAAATACAAACTTTATTCATAAAAATCTAATTAATTATTGAAATTTAAGGGGTAGAATACATCATTTTTAATAAATCTTGTAATAACTTGGTTTAATATACTAAAATAAATTCAAATCATGGTGGCAAACTTTATAAATCACTTAAAATGATGAAATTAGCTAATAATTCATAAACATCTAATTAATTATTGAAATTTAAGGGGTATTCTACTTCATTTTTAATAAATCTTGTAATAACATGGGGTATGATAATACAATAAGCTTTATACATAACTTAAAATGTTGAAAATACAAACTTTATACATAAAAATCTAATTAATAATTGAAATTTATGGGGTAGAATACAACATTTTTAATAAATCTTGTAATAACTTGGGTTAATATACTACAATAAATAAAAATCATGGTGGAAAACTTTATAAACCACTTAAAATTATGAAATTAGGTAATAATTCATAAAAATCTAATTAATTGTTGAAATTTAAGGGGTAGAATACTTCATTTTTAATAAATCTTGTAATAACATGGGGTTATATAATACAATTAATTATTATCATGGTGGTAAAGTTTATAAACCACTTAAAATTATGAAATTAGGTAATAATTCATAAATATCTAATTAATTGTTGAAATTTAAGGGGTAGAATACTTCATTTTTAATAAATCTTGTAATAACATGGAGTTATTAAATACAATAAATTAAAATCAAGTTGCAAACCTTATACATAACTTTAAACGTTGAAAATACAAACTGTATTCCTAAAAATCTAATTAATTATTGAAATTTAAGGGTTAGATTACATCATTTTTAATAAATCTTGTAATAACTTGGTTTAATATACTAAAATAAATTCAAATCATGGTGGCAAACTTTATAAATCACTTAAAATGATGAAATTAGCTAATAATTTATAAACATCTAATTAATTATTGAAATTTAAGGGGTAGAATACTTCATTTTTATTAAATCTTGTAATAACATGGGGTTATATAACACAATTATTTATTATCATGGTGGTAAACCTTATAAATCACTTAAAATGATGAAAACACAATCAATATTAATAAAAATCTAATAAAATATTGAAATTTAAAGGGTAGAATACTACATTTATTATAAATCTTGTTATAACTTGGGGTAATATAATACAATAAATTAAAATCATGGTGGTTAACCATATTAATCACTTAAAATGTTGATAACACAAACTAAACTCATAAAAATCAATTAATTTTTGAAATTTAAGGGGTAAATTCAACAATTTTAACAAATCTTGTAAAAACTTGGGGTTTTATAATACAATTAATGAAAATCATGGTGTCAAACCTTATACATCACTTAAAATGTTGAAAATACAAACTATATTCATAAAAATCTAATTAATTATTGAAATTTAAGGGGTAGAATACATCATTTTTAATAAATCTTGTAATAACTTGGGTTAATATACTACAATAAATTAAAATCATGGTGGCAAACTTTATAAATCACTTAAAATGATGAAATTAGGTAATAATTCATAAAAATCTAATTAATTGTTGAAATTTAAGGGGTAGAATACTTCATTTTTTATAAATCTTGTAATTACATGGGGTATTATAATACAATTAATGAAAATCATGGTGTCAAACCTTATACATCACTTAAAATGTTGAAAATACAAACTATATTCATAAAAATCTAATTAATTATTGAAATTTAAGGAGTAGAATATGCATTTTTAATAAATCTTACAAAAACTTGGGGTTTTATACTACAATAAATTAAAATCATGATATCAAACCTTATACATCACTAAAAATGTTGAAAATACAAACTATATTCATAAAAATCTAATTAATTGTTGAAATTTAAGGGGTATTCTACTTCATTTTTAATAAATCTTGTAATAACATGGGGTATTATAATACAATAAACGTTATACATAACTTAAAATGTTGAAAATACAAACTTTATTCACAAAACTCTAATTAATAATTGAAATTTAAGGGGTAGAATACATCATTTTTAATAAATCTTGTAATAACTTGGGTTAATATACTACAATAAAATAAAATGATGGTGGCAAACTTTATAAATCACTTAAAATGATGAAATTAGGTAATAATTCATAAAAATCTAATTAATTATTGAAATTTAAGGGGTAGAATACTTCATTTTTAATAAATCTTGTAATTACATGGGGTATTATAATACAATAAACTTTATACATAACTAAAAATGTTGAAAATACAAACTTTATTCATAAAATTTTAATTAATAATTTTAAATTTAAGGGGTAGAATACATCATTTTTAATAAATCTTGTAATAACATGGGGTTATATAACACAATTATTTATTATCATGGTGGTAAACCTTATAAATCACTTAAAATAATGAAAACACAATCAATATTAATAAAAATCTAATAAAATATTGAAATTTAAAGGGTAGGATACTACATTTATTATAAATCTTGTTATAACTTGGGGTAATATAATACAATAAATTAAAATCATGGTGGTTAACCATATTAATCACTTAAAATGTTGATAACACAAACTAAACTCATAAAAATCAATTAATTTTTGAAATTTAAGGGGTAAATTCAACAATTTTAACAAATCTTGTAAAAACTTGGGGTTTTATAATACAATTAATGAAAATCATGGTGTCAAACCTTATACATCACTTAAAATGTTGAAAATACAAACTATATTCATAAAAATCTAATTAATTATTGAAATTTAAGGGGTAGAATACAACATTTTTAATAAATCTTGTAATAACATGGGGTATTATAATACAATAAGCTTTATACATAACTTAAAATGTTGAAAATACAAACTTTATTCATAAAAATCTAATTAATAATTGAAATTTAAGGGGTAGAATACAACATTTTTAATAAATCTTGTAATAACTTGGGGTAATACAATACAATAAATTAAAATCATGGTGGCAAACTTTATAAACCACTTAAAATTATGAAATTAGGTAATAATTCATAAAAATCTAATTAATTGTTGAAATTTAAGGGGTAGAATACTTCATTTTTAATAAATCTTGTAATAACATGGAGTTATTAAATACAATAAATTAAAATCAAGTTGCAAACCTTATACATAACTTTAAACGTTGAAAATACAAACTTTATTCCTAAAAATCTAATTAATTATTGAAATTTAAGGGTTAGATTACATCATTATTAATAAATCTTGTAATAACATGGGGTATTATAATACAATAAACTTTATACATAACTTAAAATGTTGAAAATACAAACTTTATTCATAAAAATCTAATTAATTATTGAAATTTAAGGGGTAGAATACATCATTTTTAATAAATCTTGTAATAACTTGGTTTAATATACTAAAATAAATTCAAATCATGGTGGCAAACTTTATAAATCACTTAAAATGATGAAATTAGCTAATAATTCATAAACATCTAATTAATTATTGAAATTTAAGGGGTATTCTACTTCATTTTTAATAAATCTTGTAATAACATGGGGTTATATAATACAATTAATTATTATCATGGTGGTAAAGTTTATAAACCACTTAAAATTATGAAATTAGGTAATAATTCATAAAAATCTAATTAATTGTTGAAATTTAAGGGGTAGAATACTTCATTTTTAATAAATCTTGTAATAACATGGGGTATTATAATACAATAAACTTTATACATAACTTAAAATGTTGAAAATACAAACTTTATTCATAAAAATTTAATCAATAATTTTAAATTTATGGGGTAGAATACATCATTTTTAATAAATTTTGTAATAACTTGGTTTAATATACTAAAATAAATTCAAATCATGGTGGCAAACTTTATAAATCACTTAAAATGATGAAATTAGCTAATAATTCATAAACATCTAATTAATTATTGAAATTTAAGGGGTAGAATACTTCATTTTTAATAAATCTTGTAATTACATGGGGTATTATAATACAATAAACTTTATACATAACTAAAAATGTTGAAAATACAAACTTTATTCATAAAATTTTAATTAATAATTTTAAATTTAAGGGGTAGAATACATCATTTTTAATAAATCTTGTAATAACATGGGGTTATATAACACAATTAATTATTATCATGGTGGTAAACCTTATAAATCACTTAAAATGATGAAAACACAATCAATATTAATAAAAATCTAATAAAATATTGAAATTTAAAGGGTAGAATACTACATTTATTATAAATCTTGTTATAACTTGGGGTAATATAAAACAATAAATTAAAATCATGGTGGTTAACCATATTAATCACTTAAAATGTTGATAACACAAACTAAACTCATAAAAATCAATTAATTTTTGAAATTTAAGGGGTAAATTCAACAATTTTAACAAATCTTGTAAAAACTTGGGGTTTTATAATACAATTAATGAAAATCATGATATCAAACCTTATACATCACTAAAAATGTTGAAAATACAAACTATATTCATAAAAATCTAATTAATTATTGAAATTTAAGGGGTAGAATACATTATTTTTAAAAAATCTTGTAATAACTTGGGTTAATATACTACAATAAATTAAAATCATGGTGGCAAACTTTATAAATCACTTAAAATGATGAAATTAGGTAATAATTCATAAAAATCTAATAAAATATTGAAATTTAAGGGGTAGAATACTTCATTTTTAATAAATCTTGTAATAACTTGGGGTAATACAATACAATAAATTAAAATCATGGTGGCAAACTTTATAAACCACTTAAAATTATGAAATTAGGTAATAATTCATAAAAATCTAATTAATTGTTGAAATTTAAGGGGTAGAATACTTCATTTTTAATAAATCTTGTAATAACATGGGGTATTATAATACAATAAATTAAAGTCATGGTGACAAACTTTATACATAACTTAAAATGTTGAAAATACAAACTTTATTCATAAAACTCTAATTAATAATTGAAATTTAAGGGGTAGAATACATCATTTTTAATAAATCTTGTAATAACTTGGGGTAATATAACACAATTAATTATTATCATGGTAGTAAACCTTATAAATCACTTAAAATGATGAATACACAATCTGTATTAATAAAAATCTAATAAAATATTGAAATTTAAGGGGTAGAATACTACATTTATTATAAATCTTGTTATAACTTGGGGTATTATAATACAATAAACTTTATACATAACTTAAAATGTTGAAAATACAAACTTTATTCATAAAAATTTAATTAATAATTTTAAATTTAAGGGGTAGAATACATCATTTTTAATAAATTTTGTAATAAATTGGTTTAATATACTAAAATAAATTCAAATCATGGTGTCAAACCTTATACATCACTTAAAATGTTGAAAATACAAACTATATTCATAAAAATCTAATTAATTATTGAAATTTAAGGAGTAGAATATGCATTTTTAATAAATCTTACAAAAACTTGGGGTTTTATACTACAATAAATTAAAATCATGATATCAAACCTTATACATCACTAAAAATGTTGAAAATACAAACTATATTCATACAAATCTAATTTATTATTGAAATTTAAGGGGTAGAATACATCATTTTTAATAAATCTTGTAATAACTTGGGTTAATATACTACAATAAATTAAAATCATGGTGGCAAACTTTATAAATCACTTAAAATGATGAAATTAGGTAATAATTCATAAAAATCTAATTAATTATTGAAATTTAAGGGGTAGAATACTTCATTTTTAATAAATCTTGTAATAACATGGGGTTATATAATACAATAAATTATTATCATGGTGGTAAACTTTATAAATCACTTAAAATGATGAAATTAGGTAATAATTCATAAAAATCTAATTAATTGTTGAAATTTAAGGGGTATTCTACTTCATTTTTAATAAATCTTGTAATTACATGGGGTATTATAATACAATAAACTTTATACATAACTTAAAATGTTGAAAATACAAACTTTATTCATAAAAATTTAATTAATAATTTTAAATTTAAGGGGTAGAATACATCATTTTTAATAAATTTTGTAATAACTTGGTTTAATATACTAAAATAAATTCAAATCATGGTGGCAAACTTTATAAATCACTTAAAATGATGAAATTAGCTAATAATTGATAAACATCTAATTAATTATTGAAATTTAAGGGGTAGAATACTTCATTTTTAATAAATCTTGTAATAACATGGGGTTATATAACACAATTATTTATTATCATGGTGGTAAACCTTATAAATCACTTAAAATGATGAAAACACAATCAATATTAATAAAAATCTAATAAAATATTGAAATTTAAAGGGTAGAATACTACATTTATTATAAATCTTGTTATAACTTGGGGTAATATAATACAATAAATTAAAACATGGTGGTTAACCATATTAATCACTTAAAATGTTGATAACACAAACTAAACTCATAAAAATCTAATTAATTTTTGAAATTTAAGGGGTAAATTCAACAATTTTAACAAATCTTGTAAAAACAAGGGGTTATATAACACAATTAATTATTATCATGGTGGTAAACCTTATAAATCACTTAAAATGATGAAAACACAATCAATATTAATAAAAATCTAATAAAATATTGAAATTTAAAGGGTAGAATACTACATTTATTATAAATCTTGTAAAAACTTGGGGTTTTATAATACAATTAATGAAAATCATGGTGTCAAACCTTATACATCACTTAAAATGTTGAAAATACAAACTATATACATAAAAATCTAATTATTGAAATTTAAGGGGTTGAACATGCATTTTTAATAAATCTTGCAAAAACTTGGGGTTTTATAATACAATATATTAAAATCATGGTGCAAACCTTATACATAACTTAAAATGTTGAAAATACAAACTTTGTTCATAAAAATCTAATTAATTATTGAAATTTAAGGGGTTGAATATGCATTTTTAATAAATCTTGTAATAACTTGGGTTAATATACTACAATAAATTAAAATCATGGTGGCAAACTTTATAAACCACTTAAAATTATGAAATTAGGTAATAATTCATAAAAATCTAATTAATTGTTGAAATTTAAGTGGTAGAATACTTCATTTTTAATAAATCTTGTAATAACATGGGGTTATATAATACAATTAATTATTATCATGGTGGTAAACTTTATAAATCACTTAAAATGATGAAATTAGGTAATAATTCATAAAAATCTAATAAAATATTGAAATTTAAGGGGTAGATTACATCATTTTTAATAAATCTTGTAATAACTTGGGTTAATATACTACAATAAATTAAAATCATGGTGGCAAACATTATAAACCACTTAAAATTATGAAATTAGGTAATAATTCATAAAAATCTAATTAATTGTTGAAATTTAAGGGGTAGAATACTTCATTTTTTATAAATCTTGTAATAACATGGGGTATTATAATACAATAAACTTTAAACATAACTTTAAATGTTGAAAATACAAACTTTATTCATAAAAATCTAATTAATTATTGAAATTTAAGGGGTAGAATAAATCATTTTTAATAAATCTTGTAATAACTTGGTTTAATATACTAAAATAAATTCAAATCATGGTGGCAAACTTAATAAATCATTTTAAATGATGAAATTAGCTAATAATTCATAAACATCTAATTAATTATTGAAATTTAAGGCGTATTCTACTTCATTTTTAATAAATCTTGTAATAACATGGGGTATTATAATACAATAAGCTTTATACATAACTTAAAATGTTGAAAATACAAACTTTATTCATAAAAATCTAATTAATAATTGAAATTTAAGGGGTAGAATACAACATTTTTAATAAATCTTGTAATAACTTGGGTTAATATACTACAATAAATTAAAATCATGGTGGCAAACTTTATAAACCACTTAAAATTATGAAATTAGGTAATAATTCATAAAAATCTAATTAATTATTGAAATTTAAGGGGTAGAATACTTCATTTTTAATAAATCTTGTAATAACTTGGGGTAATATAATACAATAAATTAAAATTATGGTGGAAAACTTTATAAACCACTTAAAATTATGAAATTAGGTAATAATTCATAAAAATCTAATTAATTATTGAAATTTAAGGGGTAGTTTACTTCATTATTAATTAATCTTGTAATAACATGGGGTTATATAACACAATTAATTATTATCATGGTAGTAAACCTTATAAATCACTTAAAATGATGAAATTAGGTAATAATTCATAAAAATCTAATAAAATATTGAAATTTAAGGGGTAGAATACTTCATTTTTAATAAATATTGTAATAACTTGGGGTAATACAATACAATAAATTAAAATCATGGTGGCAAACTTTATAAACCACTTAAAATTATGAAATTAGGTAATAATTCATAAAAATCTAATTAATTGTTGAAATTTAAGGGGTAGAATACTTCATTTTTTATAAATCTTGTAATAACATGGGGTATTATAATACAATAAATTAAAGTCATGGTGACAAACTTTATAAACCACTTAAAATTATGAAATTAGGTAATAATTCATAAAAATCTAATAAAATATTGAAATTTAAGGGGTAGATTACATCATTTTTAATAAATCTTGTAATAACTTGGGTTAATATACTACAATAAATTAAAATCATGGTGGCAAACATTATAAACCACTTAAAATTATGAAATTAGGTAATAATTCATAAAAATCTAATTAATTGTTGAAATTTAAGGGGTAGAATACTTCATTTTTTATAAATCTTGTAATAACATGGGGTATTATAATACAATAAACTTTAAACATAACTTTAAATGTTGAAAATACAAACTTTATTCATAAAAATCTAATTAATTATTGAAATTTAAGGGGTAGAATAAATCATTTTTAATAAATCTTGTAATAACTTGGTTTAATATACTAAAATAAATTCAAATCATGGTGGCAAACTTAATAAATCATTTTAAATGATGAAATTAGCTAATAATTCATAAACATCTAATTAATTATTGAAATTTAAGGCGTATTCTACTTCATTTTTAATAAATCTTGTAATAACATGGGGTATTATAATACAATAAGCTTTATACATAACTTAAAATGTTGAAAATACAAACTTTATTCATAAAAATCTAATTAATAATTGAAATTTAAGGGGTAGAATACAACATTTTTAATAAATCTTGTAATAACTTGGGTTAATATACTACAATAAATTAAAATCATGGTGGCAAACTTTATAAACCACTTAAAATTATGAAATTAGGTAATAATTCATAAAAATCTAATTAATTATTGAAATTTAAGGGGTAGAATACTTCATTTTTAATAAATCTTGTAATAACTTGGGGTAATATAATACAATAAATTAAAATTATGGTGGAAAACTTTATAAACCACTTAAAATTATGAAATTAGGTAATAATTCATAAAAATCTAATTAATTATTGAAATTTAAGGGGTAGTATACTTCATTATTAATTAATCTTGTAATAACATGGGGTTATATAACACAATTAATTATTATCATGGTAGTAAACCTTATAAATCACTTAAAATGATGAAATTAGGTAATAATTCATAAAAATCTAATAAAATATTGAAATTTAAGGGGTAGAATACTTCATTTTTAATAAATATTGTAATAACTTGGGGTAATACAATACAATAAATTAAAATCATGGTGGCAAACTTTATAAACCACTTAAAATTATGAAATTAGGTAATAATTCATAAAAATCTAATTAATTGTTGAAATTTAAGGGGTAGAATACTTCATTTTTTATAAATCTTGTAATAACATGGGGTATTATAATACAATAAATTAAAGTCATGGTGACAAACTTTATACATAACTTAAAATGTTGAAAATACAAAACTTTATTCATAAAAATTTAATTAATAATTTTAAATTTAAGGGGTAGAATACATCATTTTTAATAAATTTTGTAATAAATTGGTTTAATATACTAAAATAAATTCAAATCATGGTGGCAAACTTTATAAATCACTTAAAATGATGAAATTAGCTAACAATTCATAAACATCTAATTAATTATTGAAATTTAAGGGGTAGAATACTTCATTTTTAATAAATCTTGTAATAACATGGGGTTATATAACACAATTAATTATTATCATGGTGGTAAACCTTATAAATCACTTAAAATGATGAAAACACAATCAATATTAATAAAAATCTAATAAAATATTGAAATTTAAAGGGTAGAATACTACATTTATTATAAATCTTGTTATAACTTGGGGTAATATAATACAATAAATTAAAATCATGGTGGTTAACCATATAATTCACTAAAAATGTTGATAACACAAACTAAACTCATAAAAATAAATTAATTTTTGAAATTTAAGGGGTAAATTCAACAATTTTAACAAATCTTGTAAAAACTTGGGGTTTTATAATACAATTAATGAAAATCATGTTGTCAAACCTTATACATCACTTAAAATGTTGAAAATACAAACTATATACATAAAAATCTAATTATTGAAATTTAAGGGGTTGAATATGCATTTTTAATAAATCTTGTAATAACTTGGGTTAATATACTACAATAAATTAAAATCATGTTGGCAAACTTTATAAACCACTTAAAATTATGAAATTAGGTAATAATTCATAAAAATCTAATTAATTGTTGAAATTTAAGGGGTAGAATACTTCATTTTTAATAAATCTTGTAATAACATGGGGTTATATAATACAATTAATTATTATCATGGTGGTAAACTTTATAAATCACTTAAAATGATGAAATTAGGTAATAATTCATAAAAATCTAATAAAATATTGAATGTTAAGGGGTAGATTACATCATTTTTAATAAATCTTGTAATAACTTGGGTGAATATACTACAATAAATTAAAATCATGGTGGCAAACATTATAAACCACTTAAAATTATGAAATTAGGTAATAATTCATAAAAATCTAATTAATTATTGAAATTTAAGGGGTATTCTACTTCATTTTTAATAAATCTTGTAATAACATGGGGTATTATAATACAATAAGCTTTATACATAACTTAAAATGTTGAAAATACAAACTTTATTCATAAAAATCTAATTAATAATTGAAATTTAAGGGGTAGAATACAACATTTTTAATAAATCTTGTAATAACTTGGGTTAATATACTACAATAAATTAAAATCATGGTGGCAAACTTTATAAACCACTTAAAATTATGAAATTAGGTAATAATTCATAAAAATCTAATTAATTGTTGAAATTTAAGGGGTATTCTACTTCATTTTTAATAAATCTTGTAATAACATTGGGTATTATAATACAATAAGCTTTATACATAACTTAAAATGTTGAAAATACAAACTTTATTCATAAAAATCTAATAAAATATTGAAATTTAAAGGGTAGAATACTACATTTATTATAAATCTTGTTATAACTTGGGGTAATATAATACAATAAATTAAAACATGGTGGTTAACCATATTAATCACTTAAAATGTTGATAACACAAACTAAACTCATAAAAATCTAATTAATTTTTGAAATTTAAGGGGTAAATTCAACAATTTTAACAAATCTTGTAAAAACATGGGGTTATATAACACAATTAATTAGTATCATGGTGGTAAACCTTATAAATCACTTAAAATGATGAAAACAATATCTATATTAATATAAATCTAATAAAATATTGAAATTTAAAGGGTAGAATACTACATTTATTATAAATCTTGTTATAGCTTGGGGTAATATAATACAATAAATTAAAATCATGGTGGTTAACCATATTAATCACTAAAAATGTTGATTATACAAACTATATTCATAAAAATCTAATTAGTTATTGAAAATTAAGGGGTAGAATACATCATTTTTAATAAATCTTGTAATAACTTGGGTAAATATACTACAATAAATTAAAATCATGGTGGCAAACTTTATAAATCACTTAAAATGATAAATTAGGTAATAATTCATAAAAATCTAATTAATTATTGAAATTTAAGGGGTAGAATACTTCATTTTTAATAAATCTTGTAATAACATGGGGTTATATAACACAATTAATTAGTATCATGGTGGTAAACCTTATAAATCACTTAAAATGATGAAAACAATATCTATATTAATAAATATCTAATAAAATATTGAAATTTAAAGGGTAGAATACTACATTTATTATAAATCTTGTTATAACTTGGGGTAATATAATACAATAAATTAAAATCATGGTGGTTAACCATATTAATCACTTAAAATGTTGAAAATACAAACATTATTCATAAAAATCTAATTAATAATTGAAATTTAAGGGGTAGAATACTTAATTTTTAATAAATCTTGTAATAACTTGGGGTAATATAATAGAAGTAATTATTATCATGGTGGTTAACCATATTAATCACTTAAAATGATGATAACACAAACAATACTCATAAAAATCTAATTAATTTTTGAAATTCATGGGGTAAATTCAACAATTTTAACAAATCTTGTAAAAACTTGTGGTTTTATAATACAATTAATGAAAATCATGGTGTCAAACCTTATACATCACTTAAAATGATGAAATTAGGTAATAATTCATAAAAATCTAATTAATTATTGAAATTTAAGGGGTAGAATACTTCATTTTTAATAAATCTTGTAATAACATGGGGTTATATAACACAATTAATTAGTATCATGGTGGTAAACCTTATAAATCACTTAAAATGATGAAAACAATATCTATATTAATAAATATCTAATAAAATATTGAAATTTAAAGGGTAGAATACTACATTTATTATAAATCTTGTTATAACTTGGGGTAATATAATACAATAAATTAAAATCATGGTGGTTAACCATATTAATCACTTAAAATGTTGAAATACAAACTTTATTCATAAAAATCTAATTAATAATTGAAATTTAAGGGGTAGAATACTTAATTTTTAATAAATCTTGTAATAACTTGGGGTAATATAATAGAAGTAATTATTATCATGGTGGTTAACCATATTAATCACTTAAAATGATGATAACACAAACAATACTCATAAAAATCTAATTAATTTTTAAAATTCATGGGGTAAATTCAACAATTTTAACAAATCTTGTAAAAACTTATGGTTTTATAATACAATTAATGAAATACATGGTGTCAAACCTTATACATCACTTAAAATGATGAAATTAGGTAATAATTCATAAAAATCTAATTAATTATTGAAATTTAAGGGGTAGAATACTTCATTTTTAATAAATCTTGTAATAACATGGGGTTATATAACACAATTAATTAGTATCATGGTGGTAAACCTTATAAATCACTTAAAATGTTGAAAATACAAACTTTATTCATAAAAATCTAATTAATAATTGAAATTTAAGGGGTAGAATACAACATTTTTAATATATCTTGTAATAACTTGGGTTAATATACTACAATAAATTAAAATCATGGTGGCAAACTTTATAAACCACTTAAAATTATGAAATTAGGTAATAATTCATAAAAATCTAATTAATTGTTGAAATTTAAGGGGTATTCTACTTCATTTTTAATAAATCTTGTAATAACATGGGGTATTATAATACAATAAGCTTTATACATAACTTAAAATGTTGAAAATACAAACTTTATTCATAAAAATCTAATAAAATATTGAAATTTAAAGGGTAGAATACTACATTTATTATAAATCTTGTTATAACTTGGGGTAATATAATACAATAAATTAAAACATGGTGGTTAACCATATTAATCACTTAAAATGTTGATAACACAAACTAAACTCATAAAAATCTAATTAATTTTTGAAATTTAAGGGGTAAATTCAACAATTTTAACAAATCTTGTAAAAACATGGGGTTATATAACACAATTAATTAGTATCATGGTGGTAAACCTTATAAATCACTTAAAATGATGAAAACAATATCTATATTAATATAAATCTAATAAAATATTGAAATTTAAAGGGTAGAATACTACATTTATTATAAATCTTGTTATAGCTTGGGGTAATATAATACAATAAATTAAAATCATGGTGGTTAACCATATTAATCACTAAAAATGTTGATTATACAAACTATATTCATAAAAATCTAATTAGTTATTGAAATTTAAGGGGTAGCATACATCATTTTTAATAAATCTTGTAATAACTTGGTTTAATATACTACAATAAATTAAAATCATGGTGGCAAACTTTATAAACCACTTAAAATTATGAAATTAGGTAATAATTCATAAAAATCTAATTAATTGTTGAAGTTTAAGGGGTAGAATACTTCATTTTTAATAAATCTTGTAATAACATGGGGTTATATAATATAATTAATTATTATCATGGTGGTAAACTTTATAAATCACTTAAAATGATGAAATTAGGTAATAATTCATAAAAATCTAATTAATAATTGAAATTTAAGGGGTAGAATACATCATTTTTAATAAATCTTGTAATAACTTGGGTAAATATACTACAATAAATTAAAATCATGGTGGCAAACTTTATAAATCACTTAAAATGATAAATTAGGTAATAATTCATAAAAATCTAATTAATTATTGAAATTTAAGGGGTAGAATACTTCATTTTTAATAAATCTTGTAATAACATGGGGTTATATAACACAATTAATTAGTATCATGGTGGTAAACCTTATAAATCACTTAAAATGATGAAAACAATATCTATATTAATAAATATCTAATAAAATATTGAAATTTAAAGGGTAGAATACTACATTTATTATAAATCTTGTTATAACTTGGGGTAATATAATACAATAAATTAAAATCATGGTGGTTAACCATATTAATCACTTAAAATGTTGAAAATACAAACTATATTCATAAAAATCTAATTAATTATTGAAATTTTAGGAGTAGAATATGCATTTTTAATAAATCTTACAAAAATTTGGGGTTTTATACTACAATAAATTAAAATCATGGTGCAAACCTTATACATAACTTAAAATGTTGAAAATACAAACTTTATTCATAAAAATCTAATTAATAATTGAAATTTAAGGGGTAGAATACAACATTTTTAATAAATCTTGTAATAACATGGGTTAATATACTACAATAAATTAAAATCATGGTGGCAAACTTTATAAACCACTTAAAATTATGAAATTAGGTAATAATTCATAAAAATCTAATTAATTGTTGAAATTTAAGGGGTATTCTACTTCATTTTTAATAAATCTTGTAATAACATGGGGTATTATAATACAATAAGCTTTATACATAACTTAATATGTTGAAAATACAAACTTTAATCATAAAAATCTAATTAATAATTGAAATTTAAGGGGTAGAATACAACATTTTTAATAAATCTTGTAATAACATGGGTTAATATACTACAATAAATTAAAATCATGGTGGCAAACTTTATAAACCACTTAAAATTATGAAATTAGGTAATAATTCATAAAAATCTAATTAATTGTTGAAATTTAAGGGGTAGAATACTTCATTTTTAATAAATCTTGTAATAACATGGGGTTATATAACACAATTAATTAGTATCATGGTGGTAAACCTTATAAATCACTTAAAATGATGAAAACAATATCTATATTAATAAATATCTAATAAAATATTAAAATTTAAAGGGTAGAATACTACATTTATTATAAATCTTGTTATAACTTGGGGTAATATAATACAATAAATTAAAATCATGGTGGTTAACCATATTAATCACTTAAAATGTTGAAAATACAAACTTTATTCATAAAAATCTAATTAATAATTGAAATTTAAGGGGTAGAATACTTAATTTTTAATAAATCTTGTAATAACTTGGGGTAATATAATAGAAGTAATTATTATCATGGTGGTTAACCATATTAATCACTTAAAATGATGATAACACAAACAATACTCATAAAAATCTAATTAATTTTTGAAATTCATGGGGTAAATTCAACAATTTTAACAAATCTTGTAAAAACTTGTGGTTTTATAATACAATTAATGAAAATCATGGTGTCAAACCTTATACATCACTTAAAATGTTGAAAATACAAACTATATTCATAAAAATCTAATTAATTATTGAAATTTTAGGAGTAGAATATGCATTTTTAATAAATCTTACAAAAACTTGGGGTTTTATACTACAATAAATTAAAATCATGGTGCAAACCTTATACATAACTTAAAATGTTGAAAATACAAACTTTATTCATAAAAATCTAATTAATAATTGAAATTTAAGGGGTAGAATAAAACATTTTTAATAAATCTTGTAATAACTTGGGTTAATATACTACAATAAATTAAAATCATGGTGAAAACTTTATAAACCACTTAAAATTATGAAATTAGGTAATAATTCATAAAAATCTAATTAATTGTTAAAATTTAAGGGGTATTCTACTTCATTTTTAATAAATCTTGTAATAACATGGGGTATTATAATACAATAAGCTATATACATAACTTAAAATGTTGAAAATACAAACTTTATTCATAAAAATCTAATTAATAATTGAAATTTAAGGGGTAGAATAAAACATTTTTAATAAATCTTGTAATAACTTGGGTTAATATACTACAATAAATTAAAATCATGGTGAAAACTTTATAAACCACTTAAAATTATGAAATTAGGTAATAATTCATAAAAATCTAATTAATTATTGAAATTTAAGGGGTAGAATACTTCATTTTTAATAAATCTTGTAATAACATGGGGTTATATAACACAATTAATTAGTATCATGGTGGTAAACCTTATAAATCACTTAAAATGTTGAAAATACAAACTTTATTCATAAAAATCTAATTAATAATTGAAATTTAAGGGGTAGAATACAACATTTTTAATAAATCTTGTAATAACTTGGGTTAATATACTACAATAAATTAAAATCATGGTGGCAAACTTTATAAACCACTTAAAATTATGAAATTAGGTAATTATTCATAAAAATCTAATTAATTGTTGAAATTTAAGGGGTATTCTACTTCATTTTTAATAAATCTTGTAATAACATGGGGTATTATAATACAATAAGCTTTATACATAACTTAAAATGTTGAAAATACAAACTTTATTAATAAAAATCTTATTAATTATTGAAATTCAAGGGGTAGAATACATCATTTTTATTAAATCTTGTAATAACATGGGGTTATATAATACAATTAATTATTATCATGGTGGTAAACCTTACAATCACTTAAAAAGATGAAATTCGGTAATAATTCATAAAAATTTAATTTATTGTTGAAATTTAAGGTGTAGAATACTTCATTTTTAATAAATCTTGAAATAACTTGGGGTAATATAATAGAAGTAATTATTATCATGGTGGTTAACCATATTAATCACTTAAAATGATGATAACACAAACAATACTCATAAAAATCTAATTAATTTTTGAAATTCTTGGGGTAAATTCAACAATTTTAACAAATCTTGTAAAAACTTGTGGTTTTATAATACAATAAATGAAAATCATGGTGTCAAACCTTATACATCACTTAAAATGTTGAAAATACAAACTATATTCATAAAAATCTAATTAATTATTGAAATTTAAGGAGTAGAATATGCATTTTTAATAAATCTTACAAAAACTTGGGGTTTTATACTACAATAAATTAAAATCATGATATCAAACCTTATACATCACTTAAAATGTTGAAAATACAAACTATATTCATAAAAATCTAATTAATTATTGAAATTTAAGGGGTAGAATACATCATTTTTAATAAATCTTGTAATAACTTGGGTTAATATACTACAATAAATTAAAATCATGGTGGCAAACATTATAAATCACTTAAAATGATGAAATTAGGTAATAATTCATAAAAATCTAATTAATTATTGAAATTTAAGGGGTAGAATACTTCATTTTAAATAAATCTTGTAATAACTTGGGATAATATACTACAATAAATTAAAATGATGGTGCAAACTTTATAAATCACTTAAAATGATGAAATAAGGTAATAATTCATAAAAATCTAATTAATTATTGAAATTTAAGGGGTAGAATACTTCATTATTAATTATTCTTGTAATAACATGAGGTTATATAACACAATTAATTATTATCATGGTAGTAAACCTTATAAATCACTTAAAATGATGAAAACACAATCTATATTAATAATAATCTAATTAATTATTGAAATTTAAGGGGTAGAATACATCATTTTTATTAAATCTTGTAATAACATGGAGTTATATAATACAATTAATTATTATCATGGTGGTAAACCTTATAATCACTTAAAAAGATGAAATTAGGTAATAATTCATTAAAATCTAATTTATTGTTGAAATTTAAGGTGTAGAATACTTCATTTTTAATAAATCTTGAAATAACTTGGGGTAATATAATAGAAGTAATTATTATCATGGTGGTTAACCATATTAATCACTTAAAATGATGATAACACAAACAATACTCATAAAAATCTAATTAATTTTTGAAATTCATGGTGTAGAATACATCATTTTTAATAAATCTTGTAATAACTTGGGTTAATATACTACAATAAATTAAAATCATGGTGGCAAACTTTATAAATCACTTAAAATGATGAAATTAGGTAATAATTCATAAAAATCTAATTAATTATTGAAATTTAAGGGGTAGAATACTTCATTTTTAATAAATCTTGTAATAACATGGGGTTATATAACACAATTAATTAGTATCATGGTGGTAAACCTTATAAATCACTCAAAATGATGAAAACAATATCTATATTAATAATAATCTAATAAAATATTGAAATTTAAAGGGTAGAATACTACATTTATTATAAATCTTGTTATAATTTGGGGTAATATAATACAATAAATTAAAATCATGGTGGTTAACCATATTAATCACTTAAAATGTTGAAAATACAAACTTTATTCATAAAAATCTAATTAATAATTGAAATTTAAGGGGTAGAATACAACATTTTTAATAAATCTTGTAATAACTTGGGTTAATATACTACAATAAATTAAAATCATGGTGAAAACTTTATAAACCACTTAAAATTATGAAATTAGGTAATAATTCATAAAAATCTAATTAATTGTTGAAATTTAAGGGGTATTCTACTTCATTTTTAATAAATCTTGTAATAACATGGGGTATTATAATACAATAAGCTTTATACATAACTTAAAATGTTGAAAATACAAACTTTATTAATAAAAATCTTATTAATTATTGAAATTCAAGGGGTAGAATACATCATTTTTATTAAATCTTGTAATAACATGGGGTTATATAATACAATTAATTATTATCATGGTGGTAAACCTTATAATCACTTAAAAAGATGAAATTCGGTAATAATTCATAAAAATTTAATTTATTGTTGAAATTTAAGGGGTATTCTACTTCATTTTTAATAAATCTTGTAATAACATGGGGTATTATAATACAATAAGCTTTATACATAACTTAAAATGTTGAAAATACAAACTTTATTCATAAAAATCTAATTAATTATTGAAATTCAAGGGGTAGAATACATCATTTTTATTAAATCTTGTAATAACATGGGGTTATATAATACAATTAATTATTATCATGGTGGTAAACCTTATACATCACTTAAAATGTTGAAAATACAAACTATATTCATAAAAATCTAATTAATTATTGAAATTTAAGGAGTAGAATATGCATTTTTAATAAATCTTACAAAAACTTGGGGTTTTATACTACAATAAATTAAAATCATGATATCAAACCTTATACATCACTAAAAATGTTGAAAATACAAACTATATTCATAAAAATCTAATTAATTATTGAAATTTAAGGAGTAGAATACATCATTTTTAATAAATCTTGTAATAACTTGGGGTTATATAATACAATAAATTAAAATCATGGTGGCAAACTTTATAAATCCCTTAAAATGATGAAATTAGGTAATAATTCATAAAAATCTAATTAATTATTGAAATTTAAGGAGTAGAATACATCATTTTTAATAAATCTTGTAATAACTTGGGGTTATATAATACAATAAATTAAAATCATGGTGGCAAACTTTATAAATCCCTTAAAATGATGAAATTAGGTAATAATTCATAAAAATCTAATTAATTGTTGAAATTTAAGGGGTATTCTACTTCATTTTTAATAAATCTTGTAATTACATGGGGTATTATAATACAATAAACTTTATACATAACTTAAAGTGTTGAAAATACAAACTTTATTCATAAAAATTTAATTAATAATTTTAAATTTAATTGGTAGAATACATCATTTTTAATAAATTTTGTTATAACATGGAGTTATTAAATACAATAAAATTAAAATCATAGTGCAAACCTTATACATAACTTTAAACGTTGAAAATACAAACTATATTCATAAAAATCTAATTAATTATTGAAATTTAAGGAGTAGAATATGCATTTTTAATTAATCTTGTAATAACATGAGGTTATATAACACAATTAATTATTATCATGGTAGTAAACCTTATAAATCACTTAAAATGATGAAAACACAATCTATATTAATAATAATCTAATAAATTATTGAAATTTAAGGGGTAGAATACATCATTTTTATTAAATCTTGTAATAACATGGGGTTATATAATACAATTAATTATTATCATGGTGGTAAACCTTATAATCACTTAAAAAGATGAAATTAGGTAATAATTCATAAAAATCTAATTTATTGTTGAAATTTAAGGTGTAGAATACTTCATTTTTAATAAATCTTGAAATAACTTGGGGTAATATAATAGAAGTAATTATTATCATGGTGGTTAACCATATTAATCACTTAAAATGATGATAACACAAACAATACTCATAAAAATCTAATTAATTTTTGAAATTCATGGGGTAAATTCAACAATTTTAACAAATCTTGTAAAAACTTGTGGTTTTATAATACAATAAATGAAAATCATGATATCAAACCTTATACATCACTAAAAATGTTGAAAATACAAACTATATTCATATAAATCTAATTAATTATTGAAATTTAAGGGGTAGAATACATAATTTTTAATAAATCTTGTAATAACTTGGGTTATTATACTACAATAAATTAAAATCATGGTGGCAAACTTTATAAACCACTTAAAATTATGAAATTAGGTAATAATTCATATAAATCTAAATAATTGATGAAATTTAAGGGGGAAGAATACTTCATTTTTAATAAATCTTGTAATAACATGGGGTTATATAATACAATTAATTATTATCATGGTGGTAAACTTTATAAATCACTTAAAATGATGAAAACAATATCTATATTTATAAAAATCTAATAAAATATTGAAATTTAAAGGGTAGAATACTACATTTATTATAAATCTTGTTATAACTTGGGGTAATATAATACAATAAATTAAAATCATGATGGTTAACCATATTAATCACTTAAAATGTTGATAACACAAACTAAACTCATAAAAATCTAATTAATTTTTGAAATTTAAGGGGTAAATTCAACAATTTTAACAAATCTTGTAAAAACTTGGGGTTTTATAATACAATTAATTAGTATCATGGTGGTAAACCTTATAAATCACTTACAATGATGAAAACAATATCTATATTAATATAAATCTAATAAAATATTGAAATTTAAAGGGTAGAATACTACATTTATTATAAATCTTGTTATAACTTGGGGTAATATAATACAATAAATTAAAATCATGGTGGTTAACCATATTAATCACTAAAAATGTTGAAAATACAAACTATATTCATAAAAATCTAATTAATTATTGAAATTTAAGGGGTAGAATACTTCATTTTTAATAAATCTTGTAATAACATGGGGTTATATAACACAATTAATTAGTATCATGGTGGTAAACCTTATAAATCACTCAAAATGATGAAAACAATATCTATATTAATAAAAATCTAATAAAATATTGAAATTTAAAGGGTAGAATACTACATTTATTATAAATCTTGTTATAATTTGGGGTAATATAATACAATAAATTAAAATCATGGTGGTTAACAATATTAATCACTTAAAATGTTGAAAATACAAACTTTATTCATAAAAATCTAATTAATAATTGAAATTTAAGGGGTAGAATACAACATTTTTAATAAATCTTGTAATAACTTGGGTTAATATACTACAATAAATTAAAATCATGGTGAAAACTTTATAAACCACTTAAAATTATGAAATTAGGTAATAATTCATTAAAATCTAATTAATTGTTGAAATTTAAGGGGTATTCTACTTCATTTTTAATAAATCTTGTAATAACATGGGGTATTATAATACAATAAGCTTTATACATAACTTAAAATGTTGAAAATACAAACTTTATTCATAAAAATCTAATTAATAATTGAAATTTAAGGGGTAAAATACAACATTTTTAATAAATCTTGTAATAACTTGGGTTAATATACTACAATAAATTAAAATCATGGTGGCAAACTTTATAAACCACTTAAAATTATGAAATTAGGTAATAATTCATAAAAATCTAATTAATTGTTGAAATTTAAGGGGTATTCTACTTCATTTTTAATAAATCTTGTAATAACATGGGGTATTATAATACAATAAGCTTTATACATAACTTAAAATGTTGAAAATACAAACTTTATTCATAAAAATCTAATTAATTATTGAAATTCAAGGGGTAGAATACATCATTTTTATTAAATCTTGTAATAACATGGGGTTATATAATACAATTAATTATTATCATGGTGGTAAACCTTATACATCACTTAAAATGTTGAAAATACAAACTATATTCATAAAAATCTAATTAATTATTGAAATTTAAGGAGTAGAATATGCATTTTTAATAAATCTTACAAAAACTTGGGGTTTTATACTACAATAAATTAAAATCATGATATCAAACCTTATACATCACTAAAAATGTTGAAAATACAAACTATATTCATAAAAATCTAATTAATTATTGAAATTTAAGGGGTAGAATACATCATTTTTAATAAATCTTGTAATAACTTGGGTTAATATACTACAATAAATTAAAATCATGATGGCAAACATTATAAATCACTTAAAATGATGAAATTAGGTAATAATTCATAAAAATCTAATTAATTATTGAAATTTAAGGGGTAGAATACTTCATTTTAAATAAATCTTGTAATAACTTGGGTTAATATACTACAATAAATTAAAATGATGGTGCAAACTTTATAAATCACTTAAAATGTTGAAAATACAAACTATATTCATAAAAATCTAATTAATTATTGAAATTTAAGGGGTAGAATACAACATTTTTAATAAATCTTGTAATAACATGGGGTTATATAATACAATTAATTATTATCATGGTGGTAAACTTTATAAACCACTTAAAATTATGAAATTAGGTAATAATTCATAAAAATCTAATTAATTGTTGAAATTTAAGGGGTATTCTACTTCATTTTTAATAAATCTTGTAATTACATGGGGTATTATAATACAATAAACTTTATACATAACTTAAAGTGTTGAAAATACAAACTTTATTCATAAAAATTTAATTAATAATTTTAAATTTAATTGGTAGAATACATCATTTTTAATAAATTTTGTTATAACATGGAGTTATTAAATACAATAAAATTAAAATCATAGTGCAAACCTTATACATAACTTTAAACGTTGAAAATACAAACTATATTCATAAAAATCTAATTAATTATTGAAATTTAAGGGGTAGAATACTTCATTTTTAATAAATCTTGTAATAACATGGGGTTATATAATACAATTAATTATTATCATGGTGGTAAACTTTATAAATCACTTAAAATGATGAAAACAATATCTATATTTATAAAAATCTAATAAAATATTGAAATTTAAAGGGTAGAATACTACATTTATTATAAATCTTGTTATAACTTGGGGTAATATAATACAATAAATTAAAATCATGATGGTTAACCATATTAATCACTTAAAATGTTGATAACACAAACTAAACTCATAAAAATCTAATTAATTTTTGAAATTTAAGGGGTAAATTCAACAATTTTAACAAATCTTGTAAAAACTTGGGGTTTTATAATACAATTAATTAGTATCATGGTGGTAAACCTTATAAATCACTTAAAATGATGAAAACAATATCTATATTAATATAAATCTAATAAAATATTGAAATTTAAAGGGTAGAATACTACATTTATTATAAATCTTGTTATAACTTGGGGTAATATAATACAATAAATTAAAATCATGGTGGTTAACCATATTAATCACTAAAAATGTTGAAAATACAAACTATATTCATAAAAATCTAATTAATTATTGAAATTTAAGGGGTAGAATACTTCATTTTTAATAAATCTTGTAATAACATGGGAATATATAACACAATTAATTAGTATCATGGTGGTAAACCTTATAAATCACTCAAAATGATGAAAACAATATCTATATTAATAAAAATCTAATAAAATATTGAAATTTAAAGGGTAGAATACTACATTTATTATAAATCTTGTTATAATTTGGGGTAATATAATACAATAAATTAAAATCATGGTGGTTAACCATATTAATCACTTAAAATGTTGAAAATACAAACTTTATTCATAAAAATCTAATTAATAATTGAAATTTAAGGGGTAGAATACAACATTTTTAATAAATCTTGTAATAACTTGGGTTAATATACTACAATAAATTAAAATCATGGTGAAAACTTTATAAACCACTTAAAATTATGAAATTAGGTAATAATTCATAAAAATCTAATTAATTGTTGAAATTTAAGGGGTATTCTACTTCATTTTTAATAAATCTTGTAATAACATGGGGTATTATAATACAATAAGCTTTATACATAACTTAAAATGTTGAAAATACAAACTTTATTCATAAAAATCTAATTAATAATTGAAATTTAAGGGGTAAAATACAACATTTTTAATAAATCTTGTAATAACTTGGGTTAATATACTACAATAAATTAAAATCATGGTGGCAAACTTTATAAACCACTTAAAATTATGAAATTAGGTAATAATTCATAAAAATCTAATTAATTGTTGAAATTTAAGGGGTATTCTACTTCATTTTTAATAAATCTTGTAATAACATGGGGTATTATAATACAATAAGCTTTATACATAACTTAAAATGTTGAAAATACAAACTTTATTCATAAAAATCTAATTAATTATTGAAATTCAAGGGGTAGAATACATCATTTTTATTAAATCTTGTAATAACATGGGGTTATATAATACAATTAATTATTATCATGGTGGTAAACCTTATACATCACTTAAAATGTTGAAAATACAAACTATATTCATAAAAATCTAATTAATTATTGAAATTTAAGGGGTAGAATACAACATTTTTAATAAATCTTGTAATAACATGGGGTTATATAATACAATTAATTATTATCATGGTGGTAAACTTTATAAACCACTTAAAATTATGAAATTAGGTAATAATTCATAAAAATCTAATTAATTGTTGAAATTTAAGGGGTATTCTACTTCATTTTTAATAAATCTTGTAATTACATGGGGTATTATAATACAATAAACTTTATACATAACTTAAAGTGTTGAAAATACAAACTTTATTCATAAAAATTTAATTAATAATTTTAAATTTAATTGGTAGAATACATCATTTTTAATAAATTTTGTTATAACATGGAGTTATTAAATACAATAAAATTAAAATCATAGTGCAAACCTTATACATAACTTTAAACGTTGAAAATACAAACTATATTCATAAAAATCTAATTAATTATTGAAATTTAAGGAGTAGAATATGCATTTTTAATTAATCTTGTAATAACATGAGGTTATATAACACAATTAATTATTATCATGGTAGTAAACCTTATAAATCACTTAAAATGATGAAAACACAATCTATATTAATAATAATCTAATAAATTATTGAAATTTAAGGGGTAGAATACATCATTTTTATTAAATCTTGTAATAACATGGGGTTATATAATACAATTAATTATTATCATGGTGGTAAACCTTATAATCACTTAAAAAGATGAAATTAGGTAATAATTCATAAAAATCTAATTTATTGTTGAAATTTAAGGTGTAGAATACTTCATTTTTAATAAATCTTGAAATAACTTGGGGTAATATAATAGAAGTAATTATTATCATGGTGGTTAACCATATTAATCACTTAAAATGATGATAACACAAACAATACTCATAAAAATCTAATTAATTTTTGAAATTCATGGGGTAAATTCAACAATTTTAACAAATCTTGTAAAAACTTGTGGTTTTATAATACAATAAATGAAAATCATGATATCAAACCTTATACATCACTAAAAATGTTGAAAATACAAACTATATTCATATAAATCTAATTAATTATTGAAATTTAAGGGGTAGAATACATAATTTTTAATAAATCTTGTAATAACTTGGGTTATTATACTACAATAAATTAAAATCATGGTGGCAAACTTTATAAACCACTTAAAATTATGAAATTAGGTAATAATTCATATAAATCTAAATAATTGATGAAATTTAAGGGGGAAGAATACTTCATTTTTAATAAATCTTGTAATAACATGGGGTTATATAATACAATTAATTATTATCATGGTGGTAAACTTTATAAATCACTTAAAATGATGAAAACAATATCTATATTTATAAAAATCTAATAAAATATTGAAATTTAAAGGGTAGAATACTACATTTATTATAAATCTTGTTATAACTTGGGGTAATATAATACAATAAATTAAAATCATGATGGTTAACCATATTAATCACTTAAAATGTTGATAACACAAACTAAACTCATAAAAATCTAATTAATTTTTGAAATTTAAGGGGTAAATTCAACAATTTTAACAAATCTTGTAAAAACTTGGGGTTTTATAATACAATTAATTAGTATCATGGTGGTAAACCTTATAAATCACTTAAAATGATGAAAACAATATCTATATTCATAAAAATCTAATTAGTTATTGAAATTTAAGGGGTAGAATACATCATTTTTAATAAATCTTGTAATAACTTGGGTTAATATACTACAATAAATTAAAATCATGGTGGCAAACTTTATAAATCACTTAAAATGATGAAATTAGGTAATAATTCATAAAAATCTAATTAATAATTGAAATTTAAGGGGTAGAATACATCATTTTTAATAAATGTTGTAATAACTTGGGTTAATATACTACAATAAATTAAAATCATGGTGGCAAACTTTATAAACCACTTAAAATTATGAAATTAGCTAATAATTCATAAACATCTAATTAATTGTTGTAATTTAAGGGGTATTCTACTTCATTTTTAATAAATCTTGTAATTACATGGGGTATTATAATACAATAATCTTTATACATAACTTAAAATGTTGAAAATACAAACTTTATTCATAAAAATTTAATTAATAATTTTAAATTTAAGGGGTAGAATACATCATTTTTAATAAATTTTGTTATAACATGGAGTTATTAAATACATTAAAATTAAAATCATGGTGCAAACCTTATACATAACTTTAAACGTTGAAAATACAAACTATATTCATAAAAATCTAATTAATTATTGAAATTTAAGGAGTAGAATATGCATTTTTAATAAATCTTACAAAAACTTGGGGTTTTATACTACAATAAATTAAAATCATGGTGGTAAACTTTATAAACCACTTAAAATTATGAAATTAGGTAATAATTCATAAAAATCTAATTAATTGTTGAAATTTAAGGGGTATTCTACTTCATTTTTAATAAATCTTGAAATAACTTGGGGTAATATAATAGAAGTAATTATTATCATGGTGGTTAACCATATTAATCACTTTAAATGATGATAACACAAACAATACTCATAAAAATCTAATTAATATTTGAAATTCTTGGGGTAAATTCAACAATTTTAACAAATCTTGTAAAAACTTGTGGTTTTATAATACAATAAATGAAAATCATGGTGTCAAACCTTATACATCACTTAAAATGTTGAAAATACAAACTATATTCATAAAAATCTAATTAATTATTGAAATTTAAGGAGTAGAATATGCATTTTTAATAAATCTTACAAAAACTTGGGGTTTTATACTACAATAAATTAAAATCATGGTGCAAACCTTATACATAACTTTAAATGTTGAAAATACAAACTTTATTCATAAAAATCTAATTAATAATTGAAATTTAAGGGGTAGAATACAACATTTTTAATAAATCTTGTAATAACTTGGGTTAATATACTACAATAAATTAAAATCATGGTGAAAACTTTATAAACCACTTAAAATTATGAAATTAGGTAATAATTCATAAAAATCTAATTAATTGTTGAAATTTAAGGGGTATTCTACTTCATTTTTAATAAATCTTGTAATAACATGGGGTTATATAATACAATTAATTATTATCATGGTGGTAAACTTTATAAACCACTTAAAATTATGAAATTAGGTAATAATTCATAAAAATCTAATTAATTGTTGAAATTTAAGGGGTAGAATACTTCATTTTTAATAAATCTTGTAATAACATGGGGTTATATAATACAATTAATTATTATCATGGTGGTAAACTTTATAAACCACTTAAAATTATGAAATTAGGTAATAATTCATAAAAATCTAATTAATTGTTGAAATTTAAGGGGTAGAATACTTCATTTTTAATAAATCTTGTAATAACATGGGGTTATATAATACAATTAATTATTATCATGGTGGTAAACTTTATAAATCACTTAAAATGATGAAAACAATATCTATATTTATAAAAATCTAATAAAATATTGAAATTTAAAGGGTAGAATACTACATTTATTATAAATCTTGTTATAACTTGGGGTAATATAATACAATAAATTAAAATCATGATGGTTAACCATATTAATCACTTAAAATGTTGATAACACAAACTAAACTCATAAAAATCTAATTAATTTTTGAAATTTAAGGGGTAAATTCAACAATTTTAACAAATCTTGTAAAAACTTGGGGTTTTATAATACAATTAATTAGTATCATGGTGGTAAACCTTATAAATCACTTAAAATGATGAAAACAATATCTATATTAATATAAATCTAATAAAATATTGAAATTTAAAGGGTAGAATACTACATTTATTATAAATCTTGTTATAACTTGGGGTAATATAATACAATAAATTAAAATCATGGTGGTTAACCATATTAATCACTAAAAATGTTGAAAATACAAACTATATTCATAAAAATCTAATTAATTATTGAAATTTAAGGGGTAGAATACTTCATTTTTAATAAATCTTGTAATAACATGGGGTTATATAACACAATTAATTAGTATCATGGTGGTAAACCTTATAAATCACTCAAAATGATGAAAACAATATCTATATTAATAAAAATCTAATAAAATATTGAAATTTAAAGGGTAGAATACTACATTTATTATAAATCTTGTTATAATTTGGGGTAATATAATACAATAAATTAAAATCATGGTGGTTAACCATATTAATCACTTAAAATGTTGAAAATACAAACTTTATTCATAAAAATCTAATTAATAATTGAAATTTAAGGGGTAGAATACAACATTTTTAATAAATCTTGTAATAACTTGGGTTAATATACTACAATAAATTAAAATCATGGTGAAAACTTTATAAACCACTTAAAATTATGAAATTAGGTAATAATTCATAAAAATCTAATTAATTGTTGAAATTTAAGGGGTATTCTACTTCATTTTTAATAAATCTTGTAATAACATGGGGTATTATAATACAATAAGCTTTATACATAACTTAAAATGTTGAAAATACAAACTTTATTCATAAAAATCTAATTAATAATTGAAATTTAAGGGGTAAAATACAACATTTTTAATAAATCTTGTAATAACTTGGGTTAATATACTACAATAAATTAAAATCATGGTGGCAAACTTTATAAACCACTTAAAATTATGAAATTAGGTAATAATTCATAAAAATCTAATTAATTGTTGAAATTTAAGGGGTATTCTACTTCATTTTTAATAAATCTTGTAATAACATGGGGTATTATAATACAATAAGCTTTATACATAACTTAAAATGTTGAAAATACAAACTTTATTCATAAAAATCTAATTAATTATTGAAATTCAAGGGGTAGAATACATCATTTTTATTAAATCTTGTAATAACATGGGGTTATATAATACAATTAATTATTATCATGGTGGTAAACCTTATACATCACTTAAAATGTTGAAAATACAAACTATATTCATAAAAATCTAATTAATTATTGAAATTTAAGGAGTAGAATATGCATTTTTAATAAATCTTACAAAAACTTGGGGTTTTATACTACAATAAATTAAAATCATGGTGGCAAACTTTATAAATCCCTTAAAATGATGAAATTAGGTAATAATTCATAAAAATCTAATTAATTATTGAAATTTAAGGAGTAGAATACATCATTTTTAATAAATCTTGTAATAACTTGGGGTTATATAATACAATAAATTAAAATCATGGTGGCAAACTTTTTAAATCCCTTAAAATGATGAAATTAGGTAATAATTCATAAAAATCTAATTAATTATTGAAATTTAAGGGGTAGAATACTTCATTTTTAATAAATCTTGTAATAACATGGGGTTATATAATACAATTAATTATTATCATGGTGGTAAACTTTATAAACCACTTAAAATTATGAAATTAGGTAATAATTCATAAAAATCTAATTAATTGTTGAAATTTAAGGGGTATTCTACTTCATTTTTAATAAATCTTGTAATTACATGGGGTATTATAATACAATAAACTTTATACATAACTTAAAGTGTTGAAAATACAAACTTTATTCATAAAAATTTAATTAATAATTTTAAATTTAATTGGTAGAATACATCATTTTTAATAAATTTTGTTATAACATGGAGTTATTAAATACAATAAAATTAAAATCATAGTGCAAACCTTATACATAACTTTAAACGTTGAAAATACAAACTATATTCATAAAAATCTAATTAATTATTGAAATTTAAGGAGTAGAATATGCATTTTTAATTAATCTTGTAATAACATGAGGTTATATAACACAATTAATTATTATCATGGTAGTAAACCTTATAAATCACTTAAAATGATGAAAACACAATCTATATTAATAATAATCTAATAAATTATTGAAATTTAAGGGGTAGAATACATCATTTTTATTAAATCTTGTAATAACATGGGGTTATATAATACAATTAATTATTATCATGGTGGTAAACCTTATAATCACTTAAAAAGATGAAATTAGGTAATAATTCATAAAAATCTAATTTATTGTTGAAATTTAAGGTGTAGAATACTTCATTTTTAATAAATCTTGAAATAACTTGGGGTAATATAATAGAAGTAATTATTATCATGGTGGTTAACCATATTAATCACTTAAAATGATGATAACACAAACAATACTCATAAAAATCTAATTAATTTTTGAAATTCATGGGGTAAATTCAACAATTTTAACAAATCTTGTAAAAACTTGTGGTTTTATAATACAATAAATGAAAATCATGATATCAAACCTTATACATCACTAAAAATGTTGAAAATACAAACTATATTCATATAAATCTAATTAATTATTGAAATTTAAGGGGTAGAATACATAATTTTTAATAAAACTTGTAATAACTTGGGTTATTATAATACAATAAATTAAAATCATGGTGGCAAACTTTATAAACCACTTAAAATTATGAAATTAGGTAATAATTCATATAAATCTAAATAATTGATGAAATTTAAGGGGGAAGAATACTTCATTTTTAATAAATCTTGTAATAACATGGGGTTATATAATACAATTAATTATTATCATGGTGGTAAACTTTATAAATCACTTAAAATGATGAAAACAATATCTATATTTATAAAAATCTAATAAAATATTGAAATTTAAAGGGTAGAATACTACATTTATTATAAATCTTGTTATAACTTGGGGTAATATAATACAATAAATTAAAATCATGGTGGTTAACCATATTAATCACTAAAAATGTTGAAAATACAAACTATATTCATAAAAATCTAATTAGTTATTGAAATTTAAGGGGTAGAATACATCATTTTTAATAAATCTTGTAATAACTTGGGTTAATATACTACAATAAATTAAAATCATGGTGGCAAACTTTATAAATCACTTAAAATGATGAAATTAGGTAATAATTCATAAAAATCTAATTAATAATTGAAATTTAAGGGGTAGAATACATCATTTTTAATAAATGTTGTAATAACTTGGGTTAATATACTACAATAAATTAAAATCATGGTGGCAAACTTTATAAACCACTTAAAATTATGAAATTAGCTAATAATTCATAAACATCTAATTAATTGTTGTAATTTAAGGGGTATTCTACTTCATTTTTAATAAATCTTGTAATTACATGGGGTATTATAATACAATAATCTTTATACATAACTTAAAATGTTGAAAATACAAACTTTATTCATAAAAATTTAATTAATAATTTTAAATTTAAGGGGTAGAATACATCATTTTTAATAAATTTTGTTATAACATGGAGTTATTAAATACAATAAAATTAAAATCATGGTGCAAACCTTATACATAACTTTAAACGTTGAAAATACAAACTATATTCATAAAAATCTAATTAATTATTGAAATTTAAGGAGTAGAATATGCATTTTTAATAAATCTTACAAAAACTTGGGGTTTTATACTACAATAAATTAAAATCATGGTGGTAAACTTTATAAACCACTTAAAATTATGAAATTAGGTAATAATTCATAAAAATCTAATTAATTGTTGAAATTTAAGGGGTATTCTACTTCATTTTTAATAAATCTTGAAATAACTTGGGGTAATATAATAGAAGTAATTATTATCATGGTGGTTAACCATATTAATCACTTAAAATGATGATAACACAAACAATACTCATAAAAATCTAATTAATTTTTGAAATTCTTGGGGTAAATTCAACAATTTTAACAAATCTTGTAAAAACTTGTGGTTTTATAATACAATAAATGAAAATCATGGTGTCAAACCTTATACATCACTTAAAATGTTGAAAATACAAACTATATTCATAAAAATCTAATTAATTATTGAAATTTAAGGAGTAGAATATGCATTTTTAATAAATCTTACAAAAACTTGGTGTTTTATACTACAATAAATTAAAATCATGGTGCAAACCTTATACATAACTTTAAATGTTGAAAATACAAACTTTATTCATAAAAATCTAATTAATAATTGAAATTTAAGGGGTAGAATACAACATTTTTAATAAATCTTGTAATAACTTGGGTTAATATACTACAATAAATTAAAATCATGGTGAAAACTTTATAAACCACTTAAAATTATGAAATTAGGTAATAATTCATAAAAATCTAATTAATTGTTGAAATTTAAGGGGTATTCTACTTCATTTTTAATAAATCTTGTAATAACATGGGGTTATATAATACAATTAATTATTATCATGGTGGTAAACTTTATAAACCACTTAAAATTATGAAATTAGGTAATAATTCATAAAAATCTAATTAATTGTTGAAATTTAAGGGGTAGAATACTTCATTTTTAATAAATCTTGTAATAACATGGGGTTATATAATACAATTAATTATTATCATGGTGGTAAACTTTATAAACCACTTAAAATTATGAAATTAGGTAATAATTCATAAAAATCTAATTAATTGTTGAAATTTAAGGGGTAGAATACTTCATTTTTAATAAATCTTGTAATAACATGGGGTTATATAATACAATTAATTATTATCATGGTGGTAAACTTTATAAATCACTTAAAATGATGAAAACAATATCTATATTTATAAAAATCTAATAAAATATTGAAATTTAAAGGGTAGAATACTACATTTATTATAAATCTTGTTATAACTTGGGGTAATATAATACAATAAATTAAAATCATGATGGTTAACCATATTAATCACTTAAAATGTTGATAACACAAACTAAACTCATAAAAATCTAATTAATTTTTGAAATTTAAGGGGTAAATTCAACAATTTTAACAAATCTTGTAAAAACTTGGGGTTTTATAATACAATTAATTAGTATCATGGTGGTAAACCTTATAAATCACTTAAAATGATGAAAACAATATCTATATTAATATAAATCTAATAAAATATTGAAATTTAAAGGGTAGAATACTACATTTATTATAAATCTTGTTATAACTTGGGGTAATATAATACAATAAATTAAAATCATGGTGGTTAACCATATTAATCACTAAAAATGTTGAAAATACAAACTATATTCATAAAAATCTAATTAATTATTGAAATTTAAGGGGTAGAATACTTCATTTTTAATAAATCTTGTAATAACATGGGGTTATATAACACAATTAATTAGTATCATGGTGGTAAACCTTATAAATCACTCAAAATGATGAAAACAATATCTATATTAATAAAAATCTAATAAAATATTGAAATTTAAAGGGTAGAATACTACATTTATTATAAATCTTGTTATAATTTGGGGTAATATAATACAATAAATTAAAATCATGGTGGTTAACCATATTAATCACTTAAAATGTTGAAAATACAAACTTTATTCATAAAAATCTAATTAATAATTGAAATTTAAGGGGTAGAATACAACATTTTTAATAAATCTTGTAATAACTTGGGTTAATATACTACAATAAATTAAAATCATGGTGAAAACTTTATAAACCACTTAAAATTATGAAATTAGGTAATAATTCATAAAAATCTAATTAATTGTTGAAATTTAAGGGGTATTCTACTTCATTTTTAATAAATCTTGTAATAACATGGGGTATTATAATACAATAAGCTTTATACATAACTTAAAATGTTGAAAATACAAACTTTATTCATAAAAATCTAATTAATAATTGAAATTTAAGGGGTAAAATACAACATTTTTAATAAATCTTGTAATAACTTGGGTTAATATACTACAATAAATTAAAATCATGGTGGCAAACTTTATAAACCACTTAAAATTATGAAATTAGGTAATAATTCATAAAAATCTAATTAATTGTTGAAATTTAAGGGGTATTCTACTTCATTTTTAATAAATCTTGTAATAACATGGGGTATTATAATACAATAAGCTTTATACATAACTTAAAATGTTGAAAATACAAACTTTATTCATAAAAATCTAATTAATTATTGAAATTCAAGGGGTAGAATACATCATTTTTATTAAATCTTGTAATAACATGGGGTTATATAATACAATTAATTATTATCATGGTGGTAAACCTTATACATCACTTAAAATGTTGAAAATACAAACTATATTCATAAAAATCTAATTAATTATTGAAATTTAAGGAGTAGAATATGCATTTTTAATAAATCTTACAAAAACTTGGGGTTTTATACTACAATAAATTAAAATCATGGTGGCAAACTTTATAAATCCCTTAAAATGATGAAATTAGGTAATAATTCATAAAAATCTAATTAATTATTGAAATTTAAGGAGTAGAATACATCATTTTTAATAAATCTTGTAATAACTTGGGGTTATATAATACAATAAATTAAAATCATGGTGGCAAACTTTTTAAATCCCTTAAAATGATGAAATTAGGTAATAATTCATAAAAATCTAATTAATTATTGAAATTTAAGGGGTAGAATACTTCATTTTTAATAAATCTTGTAATAACATGGGGTTATATAATACAATTAATTATTATCATGGTGGTAAACTTTATAAACCACTTAAAATTATGAAATTAGGTAATAATTCATAAAAATCTAATTAATTGTTGAAATTTAAGGGGTATTCTACTTCATTTTTAATAAATCTTGTAATTACATGGGGTATTATAATACAATAAACTTTATACATAACTTAAAGTGTTGAAAATACAAACTTTATTCATAAAAATTTAATTAATAATTTTAAATTTAATTGGTAGAATACATCATTTTTAATAAATTTTGTTATAACATGGAGTTATTAAATACAATAAAATTAAAATCATAGTGCAAACCTTATACATAACTTTAAACGTTGAAAATACAAACTATATTCATAAAAATCTAATTAATTATTGAAATTTAAGGAGTAGAATATGCATTTTTAATTAATCTTGTAATAACATGAGGTTATATAACACAATTAATTATTATCATGGTAGTAAACCTTATAAATCACTTAAAATGATGAAAACACAATCTATATTAATAATAATCTAATAAATTATTGAAATTTAAGGGGTAGAATACATCATTTTTATTAAATCTTGTAATAACATGGGGTTATATAATACAATTAATTATTATCATGGTGGTAAACCTTATAATCACTTAAAAAGATGAAATTAGGTAATAATTCATAAAAATCTAATTTATTGTTGAAATTTAAGGTGTAGAATACTTCATTTTTAATAAATCTTGAAATAACTTGGGGTAATATAATAGAAGTAATTATTATCATGGTGGTTAACCATATTAATCACTTAAAATGATGATAACACAAACAATACTCATAAAAATCTAATTAATTTTTGAAATTCATGGGGTAAATTCAACAATTTTAACAAATCTTGTAAAAACTTGTGGTTTTATAATACAATAAATGAAAATCATGATATCAAACCTTATACATCACTAAAAATGTTGAAAATACAAACTATATTCATATAAATCTAATTAATTATTGAAATTTAAGGGGTAGAATACATAATTTTTAATAAAACTTGTAATAACTTGGGTTATTATAATACAATAAATTAAAATCATGGTGGCAAACTTTATAAACCACTTAAAATTATGAAATTAGGTAATAATTCATATAAATCTAAATAATTGATGAAATTTAAGGGGGAAGAATACTTCATTTTTAATAAATCTTGTAATAACATGGGGTTATATAATACAATTAATTATTATCATGGTGGTAAACTTTATAAATCACTTAAAATGATGAAAACAATATCTATATTTATAAAAATCTAATAAAATATTGAAATTTAAAGGGTAGAATACTACATTTATTATAAATCTTGTTATAACTTGGGGTAATATAATACAATAAATTAAAATCATGGTGGTTAACCATATTAATCACTAAAAATGTTGAAAATACAAACTATATTCATAAAAATCTAATTAGTTATTGAAATTTAAGGGGTAGAATATATCATTTTTAATAAATCTTGTAATAACTTGGGTTAATATACTACAATAAATTAAAATCATGGTGGCAAACTTTATAAATCACTTAAAATGATGAAATTAGGTAATAATTCATAAAAATCTAATTAATAATTGAAATTTAAGGGGTAGAATACATCATTTTTAATAAATGTTGTAATAACTTGGGTTAATATACTACAATAAATTAAAATCATGGTGGCAAACTTTATAAACCACTTAAAATTATGAAATTAGCTAATAATTCATAAACATCTAATTAATTGTTGTAATTTAAGGGGTATTCTACTTCATTTTTAATAAATCTTGTAATTACATGGGGTATTATAATACAATAATCTTTATACATAACTTAAAATGTTGAAAATACAAACTTTATTCATAAAAATTTAATTAATAATTTTAAATTTAAGGGGTAGAATACATCATTTTTAATAAATTTTGTTATAACATGGAGTTATTAAATACAATAAAATTAAAATCATGGTGCAAACCTTATACATAACTTTAAACGTTGAAAATACAAACTATATTCATAAAAATCTAATTAATTATTGAAATTTAAGGAGTAGAATATGCATTTTTAATAAATCTTACAAAAACTTGGGGTTTTATACTACAATAAATTAAAATCATGGTGGTAAACTTTATAAACCACTTAAAATTATGAAATTAGGTAATAATTCATAAAAATCTAATTAATTGTTGAAATTTAAGGGGTATTCTACTTCATTTTTAATAAATCTTGAAATAACTTGGGGTAATATAATAGAAGTAATTATTATCATGGTGGTTAACCATATTAATCACTTAAAATGATGATAACACAAACAATACTCATAAAAATCTAATTAATTTTTGAAATTCTTGGGGTAAATTCAACAATTTTAACAAATCTTGTAAAAACTTGTGGTTTTATAATACAATAAATGAAAATCATGGTGTCAAACCTTATACATCACTTAAAATGTTGAAAATACAAACTATATTCATAAAAATCTAATTAATTATTGAAATTTAAGGAGTAGAATATGCATTTTTAATAAATCTTACAAAAACTTGGGGTTTTATACTACAATAAATTAAAATCATGGTGCAAACCTTATACATAACTTTAAATGTTGAAAATACAAACTTTATTCATAAAAATCTAATTAATAATTGAAATTTAAGGGGTAGAATACAACATTTTTAATAAATCTTGTAATAACTTGGGTTAATATACTACAATAAATTAAAATCATGGTGAAAACTTTATAAACCACTTAAAATTATGAAATTAGGTAATAATTCATAAAAATCTAATTAATTGTTGAAATTTAAGGGGTATTCTACTTCATTTTTAATAAATCTTGTAATAACATGGGGTTATATAATACAATTAATTATTATCATGGTGGTAAACTTTATAAACCACTTAAAATTATGAAATTAGGTAATAATTCATAAAAATCTAATTAATTGTTGAAATTTAAGGGGTAGAATACTTCATTTTTAATAAATCTTGTAATAACATGGGGTTATATAATACAATTAATTATTATCATGGTGGTAAACTTTATAAACCACTTAAAATTATGAAATTAGGTAATAATTCATAAAAATCTAATTAATTGTTGAAATTTAAGGGGTAGAATACTTCATTTTTAATAAATCTTGTAATAACATTGGGTATTATAATACAATAAGCTTTATACATAACTTAAAATGTTGAAAATACAAATTTTATTCATAAAAATCTAATTAATAATTGAAATTTAAGGGGTAGAATACAACATTTTTAATAAATCTTGTAATAACTTGGGTTAATATACTACAATAAATTAAAATCATGGTGGCAAACTTTATAAACCACTTAAAATTATGAAATTAGGTAATAATTCATAAAAATCTAATTAATTGTTGAAATTTAAGGGGTATTCTACTTCATTTTTAATAAATCTTGAAATAACTTGGGGTAATATAATAGAAGTAATTATTATCATGGTGGTTAACCATATTAATCACTTAAAATGATGATAACACAAACAATACTCATAAAAATCTAATTAATTTTTGAAATTCTTGGGGTAAATTCAACAATTTTAACAAATCTTGTAAAAACTTGTGGTTTTATAATACAATAAATGAAAATCATGGTGTCAAACCTTATACATCACTTAAAATGTTGAAAATACAAACTATATTCATAAAAATCTAATTAATTATTGAAATTTAAGGAGTAGAATATGCATTTTTAATAAATCTTACAAAAACTTGGGGTTTTATACTACAATAAATTAAAATCATGGTGCAAACCTTATACATAACTTAAAATGTTGAAAATACAAACTTTATTCATAAAAATCTAATTAATAATTGAAATTTAAGGGGTAGAATACAACATTTTTAATAAATCTTGTAATAACTTGGGTTAATATACTACAATAAATTAAAATCATGGTGAAAACTTTATAAACCACTTAAAATTATGAAATTAGGTAATAATTCATAAAAATCTAATTAATTGTTGAAATTTAAGGGGTATTCTACTTCATTTTTAATAAATCTTGTAATAACATGGGGTTATATAATACAATTAATTATTATCATGGTGGTAAACTTTATAAACCACTTAAAATTATGAAATTAGGTAATAATTCATAAAAATCTAATTAATTGTTGAAATTTAAGGGGTAGAATACTTCATTTTTAATAAATCTTGTAATAACATTGGGTATTATAATACAATAAGCTTTATACATAACTTAAAATGTTGAAAATACAAACTTTATTCATAAAAATCTAATTAATAATTGAAATTTAAGGGGTAGAATACAACATTTTTAATAAATCTTGTAATAACTTGGGTTAATATACTACAATAAATTAAAATCATGGTGGCAAACTTTATAAACCACTTAAAATTATGAAATTAGGTAATAATTCATAAAAATCTAATTAATTGTTGAAATTTAAGGGGTATTCTACTTCATTTTTAATAAATCTTGAAATAACTTGGGGTAATATAATAGAAGTAATTATTATCATGGTGGTTAACCATATTAATCACTTAAAATGATGATAACACAAACAATACTCATAAAAATCTAATTAATTTTTGAAATTCTTGGGGTAAATTCAACAATTTTAACAAATCTTGTAAAAACTTGTGGTTTTATAATACAATAAATGAAAATCATGGTGTCAAACCTTATACATCACTTAAAATGTTGAAAATACAAACTATATTCATAAAAATCTAATTAATTATTGAAATTTAAGGAGTAGAATATGCATTTTTAATAAATCTTACAAAAACTTGGGGTTTTATACTACAATAAATTAAAATCATGGTGCAAACCTTATACATAACTTTAAATGTTGAAAATACAAACTTTATTCATAAAAATCTAATTAATAATTGAAATTTAAGGGGTAGAATACAACATTTTTAATAAATCTTGTAATAACTTGGGTTAATATACTACAATAAATTAAAATCATGGTGAAAACTTTATAAACCACTTAAAATTATGAAATTAGGTAATAATTCATAAAAATCTAATTAATTGTTGAAATTTAAGGGGTATTCTACTTCATTTTTAATAAATCTTGTAATAACATGGGGTTATATAATACAATTAATTATTATCATGGTGGTAAACTTTATAAACCACTTAAAATTATGAAATTAGGTAATAATTCATAAAAATCTAATTAATTGTTGAAATTTAAGGGGTAGAATACTTCATTTTTAATAAATCTTGTAATAACATGGGGTTATATAATACAATTAATTATTATCATGGTGGTAAACTTTATAAACCACTTAAAATTATGAAATTAGGTAATAATTCATAAAAATCTAATTAATTGTTGAAATTTAAGGGGTAGAATACTTCATTTTTAATAAATCTTGTAATAACATTGGGTATTATAATACAATAAGCTTTATACATAACTTAAAATGTTGAAAATACAAATTTTATTCATAAAAATCTAATTAATAATTGAAATTTAAGGGGTAGAATACAACATTTTTAATAAATCTTGTAATAACTTGGGTTAATATACTACAATAAATTAAAATCATGGTGGCAAACTTTATAAACCACTTAAAATTATGAAATTAGGTAATAATTCATAAAAATCTAATTAATTGTTGAAATTTAAGGGGTATTCTACTTCATTTTTAATAAATCTTGAAATAACTTGGGGTAATATAATAGAAGTAATTATTATCATGGTGGTTAACCATATTAATCACTTAAAATGATGATAACACAAACAATACTCATAAAAATCTAATTAATTTTTGAAATTCTTGGGGTAAATTCAACAATTTTAACAAATCTTGTAAAAACTTGTGGTTTTATAATACAATAAATGAAAATCATGGTGTCAAACCTTATACATCACTTAAAATGTTGAAAATACAAACTATATTCATAAAAATCTAATTAATTATTGAAATTTAAGGAGTAGAATATGCATTTTTAATAAATCTTACAAAAACTTGGGGTTTTATACTACAATAAATTAAAATCATGGTGCAAACCTTATACATAACTTAAAATGTTGAAAATACAAACTTTATTCATAAAAATCTAATTAATAATTGAAATTTAAGGGGTAGAATACAACATTTTTAATAAATCTTGTAATAACTTGGGTTAATATACTACAATAAATTAAAATCATGGTGAAAACTTTATAAACCACTTAAAATTATGAAATTAGGTAATAATTCATAAAAATCTAATTAATTGTTGAAATTTAAGGGGTATTCTACTTCATTTTTAATAAATCTTGTAATAACATGGGGTTATATAATACAATTAATTATTATCATGGTGGTAAACTTTATAAACCACTTAAAATTATGAAATTAGGTAATAATTCATAAAAATCTAATTAATTGTTGAAATTTAAGGGGTATTCTACTTCATTTTTAATAAATCTTGTAATAACATGGGGTTATATAATACAATTAATTATTATCATGGTGGTAAACTTTATAAACCACTTAAAATTATGAAATTAGGTAATAATTCATAAAAATCTAATTAATTGTTGAAATTTAAGGGGTAGAATACTTCATTTTTAATAAATCTTGTAATAACATTGGGTATTATAATACAATAAGCTTTATACATAACTTAAAATGTTGAAAATACAAACTTTATTCATAAAAATCTAATTAATAATTGAAATTTAAGGGGTAGAATACAACATTTTTAATAAATCTTGTAATAACTTGGGTTAATATACTACAATAAATTAAAATCATGGTGGCAAACTTTATAAACCACTTAAAATTATGAAATTAGGTAATAATTCATAAAAATCTAATTAATTGTTGAAATTTAAGGGGTATTCTACTTCATTTTTAATAAATCTTGAAATAACTTGGGGTAATATAATAGAAGTAATTATTATCATGGTGGTTAACCATATTAATCACTTAAAATGATGATAACACAAACAATACTCATAAAAATCTAATTAATTTTTGAAATTCTTGGGGTAAATTCAACAATTTTAACAAATCTTGTAAAAACTTGTGGTTTTATAATACAATAAATGAAAATCATGGTGTCAAACCTTATACATCACTTAAAATGTTGAAAATACAAACTATATTCATAAAAATCTAATTAATTATTGAAATTTAAGGAGTAGAATATGCATTTTTAATAAATCTTACAAAAACTTGGGGTTTTATACTACAATAAATTAAAATCATGGTGCAAACCTTATACATAACTTAAAATGTTGAAAATACAAACTTTATTCATAAAAATCTAATTTATAATTGAAATTTAAGGGGTAGAATACAACATTTTTAATAAATCTTGTAATAACTTGGGTTAATATACTACAATAAATTAAAATCATGGTGAAAACTTTATAAACCACTTAAAATTATGAAATTAGGTAATAATTCATAAAAATCTAATTAATTGTTGAAATTTAAGGGGTATTCTACTTCATTTTTAATAAATCTTGTAATAACATGGGGTTATATAATACAATTAATTATTATCATGGTGGTAAACTTTATAAACCACTTAAAATTATGAAATTAGGTAATAATTCATAAAAATCTAATTAATTGTTGAAATTTAAGGGGTAGAATACTTCATTTTTAATAAATCTTGTAATAACATTGGGTATTATAATACAATAAGCTTTATACATAACTTAAAATGTTGAAAATACAAACTTTATTCATAAAAATCTAATTAATAATTGAAATTTAAGGGGTAGAATACAACATTTTTAATAAATCTTGTAATAACTTGGGTTAATATACTACAATAAATTAAAATCATGGTGGCAAACTTTATAAACCACTTAAAATTATGAAATTAGGTAATAATTCATAAAAATCTAATTAATTGTTGAAATTTAAGGGGTATTCTACTTCATTTTTAATAAATCTTGAAATAACTTGGGGTAATATAATAGAAGTAATTATTATCATGGTGGTTAACCATATTAATCACTTAAAATGATGATAACACAAACAATACTCATAAAAATCTAATTAATTTTTGAAATTCTTGGGGTAAATTCAACAATTTTAACAAATCTTGTAAAAACTTGTGGTTTTATAATACAATAAATGAAAATCATGGTGTCAAACCTTATACATCACTTAAAATGTTGAAAATACAAACTATATTCATAAAAATCTAATTAATTATTGAAATTTAAGGAGTAGAATATGCATTTTTAATAAATCTTACAAAAACTTGGGGTTTTATACTACAATAAATTAAAATCATGGTGCAAACCTTATACATAACTTAAAATGTTGAAAATACAAACTTTATTCATAAAAATCTAATTAATAATTGAAATTTAAGGGGTAGAATACAACATTTTTAATAAATCTTGTAATAACTTGGGTTAATATACTACAATAAATTAAAATCATGGTGGCAAACTTTATAAACCACTTAAAATTATGAAATTAGGTAATAATTCATAAAAATCTAATTAATTGTTGAAATTTAAGGGGTATTCTACTTCATTTTTAATAAATCTTGAAATAACTTGGGGTAATATAATAGAAGTAATTATTATCATGGTGGTTAACCATATTAATCACTTAAAATGATGATAACACAAACAATACTCATAAAAATCTAATTAATTTTTGAAATTCTTGGGGTAAATTCAACAATTTTAACAAATCTTGTAAAAACTTGTGGTTTTATAATACAATAAATGAAAATCATGGTGTCAAACCTTATACATCACTTAAAATGTTGAAAATACAAACTATATTCATAAAAATCTAATTAATTATTGAAATTTAAGGAGTAGAATATGCATTTTTAATAAATCTTACAAAAACTTGGGGTTTTATACTACAATAAATTAAAATCATGGTGCAAACCTTATACATAACTTAAAATGTTGAAAATACAAACTTTATTCATAAAAATCTAATTTATAATTGAAATTTAAGGGGTAGAATACAACATTTTTAATAAATCTTGTAATAACTTGGGTTAATATACTACAATAAATTAAAATCATGGTGAAAACTTTATAAACCACTTAAAATTATGAAATTAGGTAATAATTCATAAAAATCTAATTAATTGTTGAAATTTAAGGGGTATTCTACTTCATTTTTAATAAATCTTGTAATAACATGGGGTTATATAATACAATTAATTATTATCATGGTGGTAAACTTTATAAACCACTTAAAATTATGAAATTAGGTAATAATTCATAAAAATCTAATTAATTGTTGAAATTTAAGGGGTATTCTACTTCATTTTTAATAAATATTGTAATAACATGGGGTATTATAATACAATAAGCTTTATACATAACTTAAAATGTTGAAAATACAAACTTTATTTATAAAAATCTAATTAATAATTGAAATTTAAGGGGTAGAATACAACATTTTTAATAAATCTTGTAATAACTTGGGTTAATATACTACAATAAATTAAAATCATGGTGGCAAACTTTATAAACCACTTAAAATTATGAAATTAGGTAATAATTCATAAAAATCTAATTAATTGTTGAAATTTAAGGGGTATTCTACTTCATTTTTAATAAATCTTGAAATAACTTGGGGTAATATAATAGAAGTAATTATTATCATGGTGGTTAACCATATTAATCACTTAAAATGATGATAACACAAACAATACTCATAAAAATCTAATTAATTTTTGAAATTCTTGGGGTAAATTCAACAATTTTAACAAATCTTGTAAAAACTTGTGGTTTTATAATACAATAAATGAAAATCATGGTGTCAAACCTTATACATCACTTAAAATGTTGAAAATACAAACTATATTCATAAAAATCTAATTAATTATTGAAATTTAAGGAGTAGAATATGCATTTTTAATAAATCTTACAAAAACTTGAGGTTTTATACTACAATAAATTAAAATCATGGTGCAAACCTTATACATAACTTAAAATGTTGAAAATACAAACTTTATTCATAAAAATCTAATTAATAATTGAAATTTAAGGGGTAGAATACAACATTTTTAATAAATCTTGTAATAACTTGGGTTAATATACTACAATAAATTAAAATCATGGTGAAAACTTTATAAACCACTTAAAATTATGAAATTAGGTAATAATTCATAAAAATCTAATTAATTGTTGAAATTTAAGGGGTATTCTACTTCATTTTTAATAAATCTTGTAATAACATGGGGTTATATAATACAATTAATTATTATCATGGTGGTAAACTTTATAAACCACTTAAAATTATGAAATTAGGTAATAATTCATAAAAATCTAATTAATTGTTGAAATTTAAGGGGTAGAATACTTCATTTTTAATAAATATTGTAATAACATGGGGTATTATAATACAATAAGCTTTATACATAACTTAAAATGTTGAAAATACAAACTTTATTTATAAAAATCTAATTAATAATTGAAATTTAAGGGGTAGAATACAACATTTTTAATAAATCTTGTAATAACTTGGGTTAATATACTACAATAAATTAAAATCATGGTGGCAAACTTTATAAACCACTTAAAATTATGAAATTAGGTAATAATTCATAAAAATCTAATTAATTGTTGAAATTTAAGGGGTATTCTACTTCATTTTTAATAAATCTTGAAATAACTTGGGGTAATATAATAGAAGTAATTATTATCATGGTGGTTAACCATATTAATCACTTATAATGATGATAACACAAACAATACTCATAAAAATCTAATTAATTTTTGAAATTCTTGGGGTAAATTCAACAATTTTAACAAATCTTGTAAAAACTTGTGGTTTTATAATACAATAAATGAAAATCATGGTGTCAAACCTTATACATCACTTAAAATGTTGAAAATACAAACTATATTCATAAAAATCTAATTAATTATTGAAATTTAAGGAGTAGAATATGCATTTTTAATAAATCTTACAAAAACTTGAGGTTTTATACTACAATAAATTAAAATCATGGTGCAAACCTTATACATAACTTAAAATGTTGAAAATACAAACTTTATTCATAAAAATCTAATTAATAATTGAAATTTAAGGGGTAGAATACAACATTTTTAATAAATCTTGTAATAACTTGGGTTAATATACTACAATAAATTAAAATCATGGTGAAAACTTTATAAACCACTTAAAATTATGAAATTAGGTAATAATTCATAAAAATCTAATTAATTGTTGAAATTTAAGGGGTATTCTACTTCATTTTTAATAAATCTTGTAATAACATGGGGTTATATAATACAATTAATTATTATCATGGTGGTAAACTTTATAAACCACTTAAAATTATGAAATTAGGTAATAATTCATAAAAATCTAATTAATTGTTGAAATTTAAGGGGTAGAATACTTCATTTTTAATAAATATTGTAATAACATGGGGTATTATAATACAATAAGCTTTATACATAACTTAAAATGTTGAAAATACAAACTTTATTTATAAAAATCTAATTAATAATTGAAATTTAAGGGGTAGAATACAACATTTTTAATAAATCTTGTAATAACTTGGGTTAATATACTACAATAAATTAAAATCATGGTGGCAAACTTTATAAACCACTTAAAATTATGAAATTAGGTAATAATTCATAAAAATCTAATTAATTGTTGAAATTTAAGGGGTATTCTACTTCATTTTTAATAAATCTTGTAATAACATGGGGTATTATAATACAATAAGCTTTATACATAACTTAAAATGTTGAAAATACAAACTTTATTCATAAAAATCTAATTAATTATTGAAATTTAAGGGGTAGAATACATCATTTTTAATAAATCTTGTAATAACTTGGGTTAATATACTACAATAAATTAAAATCATGGTGGCAAACTTTATAAATCACTTAAAATGATGAAATTAGGTAATAATTCATAAAAAACTAATAAAATATTGAAATTAATGAGGTAAAATACAACAATTTAAGGGGTAGAATACTACATTTTTAATAATTCTCGTAATAACTTGGGGTAATATAATACATTAAATTAAAATCATGGTTTCAAACTATATTATACAATTAAAATGATGAAATTAGGAACTATATTCATAAAAACTAATAAAATATTGAAATTTAAGGGGTAGAATATACATTTTAAATAAGTCTTGTAAAAACTTGGTGTATTACAATACAATAAATTAATATCATGGTGGTAAACCATATTAATAACCTTAAATATTGAATTAAGGAATAAATTCATAAAAATCTAATTAATTATTGAAATTTAAGGGGTAGAATACTTAATTTTTTAATAATTCTTGTAATTACTTGGTCTAATATAAGACATTAAATTAATACATTTTTAATAAGTCTTGTAAAAACTTGTGATATTATATTACAATAAATTAATATCATGGTGGTAAACCATATTAATAAACTTAAATATTTAATTAAGGAATAAATTCATAAAAAACTTATTAAATATTGAAATTTATGAGGTAAAATACAACAATTTAAGGGGTAGAATATACATTTTTAATAATTCTTGTAATAACTTGGGGTAATATAATACATTAAATTAAAATCATGGTGCAAACCATATTAAACACATAAATGATGAAATTAGGTATTAAATTAATAAAAATCTCATATAATTTAGAAATTTTTAAGGGGTACGGTAAAACATTTTTAACAAATCTTCTAAAAACTTGGGGTATTATATTACAATAAATTAATATCATGGTGGTAAACCATATTAATAACCTTAAATATTTAATTAAGGAATAAATTCATAAAAAACTTATTAAATATTGAAATTTATGAGATAAAATACAACAATTTAAGGGGTAGAATACTTCATTTTTAATAATTCTTGTAATAACTTGGGGTAATATAATACATTCAATTAAAATCATGGTGCAAACCATATTAAAAACTTAAATGATGAAATTAGGAAATATATTCATTAAATTTTAATTAAATATTGAATATTATAGGGTAAAATACAACTATTTTAAGCAATCTTGTAAAAACTTGGGGTATTATAATACAATAAATTAATATCATGGTGGTAAATCATATAAATCAATTAAAATGATGAAATTACAGACTATATTCATAAAAACTTAATTAAATATTGAAATTTATGAGGTAAAATACAACAATTTAAGGGGTAGAATACTACATTTTTAATAATTCTCGTAATAACTTGGGGTAATATAATACATTAAATTAAAATCATGGTTTCAAATTATATTATACAATTAAAATGATGAAATTAGGAACTATATTCATAAAAACTAATAAAATATTGAAATTTAAGGGGTAGAATATATATTTTTAATAAGTCTTGTAAAAACTTGTGATATTATATTACAATAAATTAATATCATGGTGGTAAACCATATTAATAACCTTAAATATTTAATTAAGGAATAAATTCATAAAAAACTTATTAAATATTGAAATTTATGAGGTAAAATACAACAATTTAAGTGGTAGAATACTTCATTTTTAATAATTCTCGTAATAACTTGGGGTAATATAATACATTAAATTAAAATCATGGTGCAAACCATATAAAACACATAAAATGATGAAATTAGGAACTATATTCATAAAAACTAATAAAATATTGAAATTTAAGGGGTAGAATATACATTTTTAATAATTCTTGTAATAACTTGGGGTAATATAATACATTAAATTAAAATCATGGTGCAAACCATATTAAACACATAAATGATGAAATTAGGTATTAAATTAATAAAAATCTCATATAATTTAGAAATTTTTAAGGGGTACGGTACAACATTTTTAACAAATCTTCTAAAAACTTGGGGTATTATATTACAATAAATTAATATCATGGAGGTAAACCATCTTAATAACCTTAAATATTGTAATCAGGATTAAATTCATAATAAACTAATAAAATATTCAAATTTAAGGGGTAGAATATACATTTTTAATAAGTCTTATAAAAACTTGGGATATTATATTACAATAAATTAATATCATGGTGGTAAACCATATTAATAACCTTAAATATTTAATTAAGGAATAAATTCATAAAAAAATTATTAAATATTGAAATTTATGAGATAAAATACAACAATTTAAGGGGTAGAATACTTCATTTTTAATTATTCTTGTAATAATTTGGGGTAATATAATAATTTAAATTAAAATCATGGTTTAAACTATATTAAACACTTAAATGATGAAATTAGGAAATATATTCATTAAATTTTAATTAAATATTGAATATTATAGGGTAAAATATAACTATTTTAAGCAATCTTGTAAAAACTTGGGGTATTATAATACAATAAATTAATATCATGGTGGTAAATCATATAAATCAATTAAAATGATGAAATTACAGACTATATTCATAAAAACTTAATTAAATATTGAAATTTATGAGGTAAAATACAACAATTTAAGGGGTAGAATACTACATTTTTAATAATTCTCGTAATAACTTGGGGTAATATAATACATTAAATTAAAATCATGGTTTCAAACTATATTATACAATTAAAATGATGAAATTAGGAACTATATTCATAAAAACTAATAAAATATTGAAATTTAAGGGGTAGAATATACATTTTTAATAAGTCTTGTAAAAACTTGGTGTATTACAATACAATAAATTAATATCATGGTGGTAAACCATATTAATAACCTTAAATATTGAATTAAGGAATAAATTCATAAAAATCTAATTAATTATTGAAATTTAAGGGGTAGAATACTTAATTTTTTAATAATTCTTGTAATTACTTGGTCTAATATAAGACATTAAATTAAAATCATGGTGCAAACCATATTAAACACTTTAATGATGAAATTAGGAAATATATTCATTAAATTTTAATTAAATATTGAATATTATAGGGTAAAATACAACTATTTTAAGCAATCTTGTAAAAACTTGGGGTATTATAATACAATAAATTAATATCATGGTGGTAAATCATATAAATCAATTAAAATGATGAAATTACAGACTATATTCATAAAAACTTAATTAAATATTGAAATTTATGAGGTAAAATACAACAATTTAAGGGGTAGAATACTTCATTTTTAATAATTCTTGTAATAACTTGGGGTAATATAATACATTAAATTAAAATCATGGTTTCAAACTATATTATACAATTAAAATGATGAAATTAGGAACTATATTCATAAAAACTAATAAAATATTGAAATTTAAGGGGTAGAATATACATTTTTAATAAGTCTTGTAAAAACTTGTGATATTATATTACAATAAATTAATATCATGGTGGTAAACCATATTAATAACCTTAAATATTTAATTAAGGAATAAATTCATAAAAAAGTTATTAAATATTGAAATTTATGAGGTAAAATACAACAATTTAAGGGGTAGAATATACATTTTTAATAATTCTTGTAATAACTTGGGGTAATATAATACATTAAATTAAAATCAAGGTGCAAACCATATTAAACACATAAATGATGAAATTAGGTATTAAATTAATAAAAATCTCATATAATTTAGAAATTTTTAAGGGGTACGGTAAAACATTTTTAACAAATCTTCTAAAAACTTGGGGTATTATATTACAATAAATTAATATCATGGAGGTAAACCATCTTAATAACCTTAAATATTGTAATAAGGATAAACTTCATAAAAAACTAATAAAATATTGAAATTTAAGGGGTAGAATATACATTTTTAATAAGTCTTATAAAAACTTGGGATATTATATTACAATAAATTAATATCATGGTGGTAAACCATATTAATAACCTTAAATATTTAATTAAGGAATAAATTCATAAAAAACTTATTAAATATTGAAATTTATGAGATAAAATACAACAATTTAAGGGGTAGAATACTTCATTTTTAATAATTCTTGTAATAACTTGGGGTAATATAATAATTTAAATTAAAATCATGGTGCAAACTATATTAAACACTTAAATGATGAAATTAGGAAATATATTCATTAAATTTTAATTAAATATTGAATATTATAGGGTAAAATATAACTATTTTAAGCAATCTTGTAAAAACTTGGGGTATTATAATACAATAAATTAATATCATGGTGGTAAATCATATAAATCAATTAAAATGATGAAATTACAGACTATATTCATAAAAACTTAATTAAATATTGAAATTTATGAGGTAAAATACAACAATTTAAGGGGTAGAATACTACATTTTTAATAATTCTCGTAATAACTTGGGGTAATATAATACATTAAATTAAAATCATGGTTTCAAACTATATTATACAATTAAAATGATGAAATTAGGAACTATATTCATAAAAACTAATAAAATATTGAAATTTAAGGGGTAGAATATACATTTTTAATAAGTCTTGTAAAAACTTGGTGTATTACAATACAATAAATTAATATCATGGTGGTAAACCATATTAATAACCTTAAATATTGAATTAAGGAATAAATTCATAAAAATCTAATTAATTATTGAAATTTAAGGGGTAGAATACTTAATTTTTTAATAATTCTTGTAATTACTTGGTCTAATATAAGACATTAAATTAAAATCATGGTGCAAACCATATTAAACACTTTAATGATGAAATTAGGAAATATATTCATTAAATTTTAATTAAATATTGAATATTATAGGGTAAAATACAACTATTTTAAGCAATCTTGTAAAAACTTGGGGTATTATAATACAATAAATTAATATCATGGTGGTAAATCATATAAATCAATTAAAATGATGAAATTACAGACTATATTCATAAAAACTTAATTAAATATTGAAATTTATGAGGTAAAATACAACAATTTAAGGGGTAGAATACTTCATTTTTAATAATTCTTGTAATAACTTGGGGTAATATAATACATTAAATTAAAATCATGGTTTCAAACTATATTATACAATTAAAATGATGAAATTAGGAACTATATTCATAAAAACTAATAAAATATTGAAATTTAAGGGGTAGAATATACATTTTTAATAAGTCTTGTAAAAACTTGTGATATTATATTACAATAAATTAATATCATGGTGGTAAACCATATTAATAACCTTAAATATTTAATTAAGGAATAAATTCATAAAAAAGTTATTAAATATTGAAATTTATGAGGTAAAATACAACAATTTAAGGGGTAGAATATACATTTTTAATAATTCTTGTAATAACTTGGGGTAATATAATACATTAAATTAAAATCAAGGTGCAAACCATATTAAACACATAAATGATGAAATTAGGTATTAAATTAATAAAAATCTCATATAATTTAGAAATTTTTAAGGGGTACGGTAAAACATTTTTAACAAATCTTCTAAAAACTTGGGGTATTATATTACAATAAATTAATATCATGGAGGTAAACCATCTTAATAACCTTAAATATTGTAATAAGGATAAACTTCATAAAAAACTAATAAAATATTGAAATTTAAGGGGTAGAATATACATTTTTAATAAGTCTTATAAAAACTTGGGATATTATATTACAATAAATTAATATCATGGTGGTAAACCATATTAATAACCTTAAATATTTAATTAAGGAATAAATTCATAAAAAACTTATTAAATATTGAAATTTATGAGATAAAATACAACAATTTAAGGGGTAGAATACTTCATTTTTAATAATTCTTGTAATAACTTGGGGTAATATAATAATTTAAATTAAAATCATGGTGCAAACTATATTAAACACTTAAATGATGAAATTAGGAAATATATTCATTAAATTTTAATTAAATATTGAATATTATAGGGTAAAATATAACTATTTTAAGCAATCTTGTAAAAACTTGGGGTATTATAATACAATAAATTAATATCATGGTGGTAAATCATATAAATCAATTAAAATGATGAAATTACAGACTATATTCATAAAAACTTAATTAAATATTGAAATTTATGAGGTAAAATACAACAATTTAAGGGGTAGAATACTACATTTTTAATAATTCTCGTAATAACTTGGGGTAATATAATACATTAAATTAAAATCATGGTTTCAAACTATATTATACAATTAAAATGATGAAATTAGGAACTATATTCATAAAAACTAATAAAATATTGAAATTTAAGGGGTAGAATATACATTTTTAATAAGTCTTGTAAAAACTTGGTGTATTACAATACAATAAATTAATATCATGGTGGTAAACCATATTAATAACCTTAAATATTGAATTAAGGAATAAATTCATAAAAATCTAATTAATTATTGAAATTTAAGGGGTAGAATACTTAATTTTTTAATAATTCTTGTAATTACTTGGTCTAATATAAGACATTAAATTAAAATCATGGTGCAAACCATATTAAACACTTTAATGATGAAATTAGGAAATATATTCATTAAATTTTAATTAAATATTGAATATTATAGGGTAAAATACAACTATTTTAAGCAATCTTGTAAAAACTTGGGGTATTATAATACAATAAATTAATATCATGGTGGTAAATCATATAAATCAATTAAAATGATGAAATTACAGACTATATTCATAAAAACTTAATTAAATATTGAAATTTATGAGGTAAAATACAACAATTTAAGGGGTAGAATACTTCATTTTTAATAATTCTTGTAATAACTTGGGGTAATATAATACATTAAATTAAAATCATGGTTTCAAACTATATTATACAATTAAAATGATGAAATTAGGAACTATATTCATAAAAACTAATAAAATATTGAAATTTAAGGGGTAGAATATACATTTTTAATAAGTCTTGTAAAAACTTGTGATATTATATTACAATAAATTAATATCATGGTGGTAAACCATATTAATAACCTTAAATATTTAATTAAGGAATAAATTCATAAAAAAGTTATTAAATATTGAAATTTATGAGGTAAAATACAACAATTTAAGGGGTAGAATATACATTTTTAATAATTCTTGTAATAACTTGGGGTAATATAATACATTAAATTAAAATCAAGGTGCAAACCATATTAAACACATAAATGATGAAATTAGGTATTAAATTAATAAAAATCTCATATAATTTAGAAATTTTTAAGGGGTACGGTAAAACATTTTTAACTAATCTTCTAAAAACTTGGGGTATTATATTACAATAAATTAATATCATGGAGGTAAACCATCTTAATAACCTTAAATATTGTAATAAGGATAAAATTCATAAAAAACTAATAAAATATTGAAATTTAAGGGGTAGAATATACATTTTTAATAAGTCTTATAAAAACTTGGGATATTATATTACAATAAATTAATATCATGGTGGTAAACCATATTAATAACCTTAAATATTTAATTAAGGAATAAATTCATAAAAAACTTATTAAATATTGAAATTTATGAGATAAAATACAACAATTTAAGGGGTAGAATACTTCATTTTTAATAATTCTTGTAATAACTTGGGGTAATATAATACATTAAATTAAAATCATGGTGCAAACCATATTAAACACATAAAATGATGAAATTAGGAACTATATTCATAAAAACTAATAAAATATTGAAATTTAAGGGGTAGAATATACATTTTTAATAATTCTCGTAATAACTTGGGGTAATATAATACATTAAATTAAAATAATAGTGCAAACCATATAAAACACATAAAATGATGAAATTAGGAACTATATTCATAAAAACTAATAAAATATTAAAATTTAAGGGATAGAATATACATTTTTAATAATTCTTGTAATAACTTGGGGTAATATAATACATTAAATTAAAATCATGGTGCAAACCATATTAAACACATAAATGATGAAATTAGGTATTAAATTAATAAAAATCTCATATAATTTAGAAATTTTTAAGGGGTACGGTACAACATTTTTAACAAATCTTCTAAAAACTTGGGGTATTATATTACAATAAATTAATATCATGGAGGTAAACCATCTTAATAACCTTAAATATTGTAATCAGGATTAAATTCATAATAAACTAATAAAATATTGAAATTTAAGGGGTAGAATATACATTTTTAATAAGTCTTGTAAAAACTTGGTGTATTACAATACAATAAATTAATATCATGGTGGTAAACCATATTAATAACCTTAAATATTGAATTAAGGAATAAATTCATAAAAATCTAATTAATTATTGAAATTTAAGGGGTAGAATACTTAATTTTTTAATAATTCTTGTAATTACTTGGTCTAATATAAGACATTAAATTAAAATCATGGTGCAAACCATATTAAACACTTTAATGATGAAATTAGGAAATATATTCATTAAATTTTAATTAAATATTGAATATTATAGGGTAAAATACAACTATTTTAAGCAATCTTGTAAAAACTTGGGGTATTATAATACAATAAATTAATATCATGGTGGTAAATCATATAAATCAATTAAAATGATGAAATTACAGACTATATTCATAAAAACTTAATTAAATATTGAAATTTATGAGGTAAAATACAACAATTTAAGGGGTAGAATACTTCATTTTTAATAATTCTTGTAATAACTTGGGGTAATATAATACATTAAATTAAAATCATGGTTTCAAACTATATTATACAATTAAAATGATGAAATTAGGAACTATATTCATAAAAACTAATAAAATATTGAAATTTAAGGGGTAGAATATACATTTTTAATAAGTCTTGTAAAAACTTGTGATATTATATTACAATAAATTAATATCATGGTGGTAAACCATATTAATAACCTTAAATATTTAATTAAGGAATAAATTCATAAAAAAGTTATTAAATATTGAAATTTATGAGGTAAAATACAACAATTTAAGGGGTAGAATATACATTTTTAATAATTCTTGTAATAACTTGGGGTAATATAATACATTAAATTAAAATCATGGTGCAAACCATATTAAACACATAAAATGATGAAATTAGGAACTATATTCATAAAAACTAATAAAATATTGAAATTTAAGGGGTAGAATACTTCATTTTTAATAATTCTTGTAATAACTTGGGGTAATATAATACATTAAATTAAAATCATGGTGCAAACCATATTAAACACATAAAATGATGAAATTAGGAACTATATTCATAAAAACTAATAAAATATTGAAATTTAAGGGGTAGAATATACATTTTTAATAATTCTCGTAATAACTTGGGGTAATATAATACATTAAATTAAAATAATAGTGCAAACCATATAAAACACATAAAATGATGAAATTAGGAACTATATTCATAAAAACTAATAAAATATTAAAATTTAAGGGATAGAATATACATTTTTAATAATTCTTGTAATAACTTGGAGTAATATAATACATTAAATTAAAATCATGGTGCAAACCATATTAAACACATAAATGATGAAATTAGGTATTAAATTAATAAAAATCTCATATAATTTAGAAATTTTTAAGGGGTACGGTACAACATTTTTAACAAATCTTCTAAAAACTTGGGGTATTATATTACAATAAATTAATATCATGGAGGTAAACCATCTAAATAACCTTAAATATTGTAATCAGGATTAAATTCATAATAAACTAATAAAATATTGAAATTTAAGGGGTAGAATATACATTTTTAATAAGTCTTATAAAAACTTGGGATATTATATTACAATAAATTAATATCATGGTGGTAAACCATATTAATAACCTTAAATATTTAATTAAGGAATAAATTCATAAAAAACTTATTAAATATTGAAATTTATGAGATAAAATACAACAATTTAAGGGGTAGAATACTTCATTTTTAATTATTCTTGTAATAATTTGGGGTAATATAATAATTTAAATTAAAATCATGGTTTAAACTATATTAAACACTTAAATGATGAAATTAGGAAATATATTCATTAAATTTTAATTAAATATTGAATATTATAGGGTAAAATATAACTATTTTAAGCAATCTTGTAAAAACTTGGGGTATTATAATACAATAAATTAATATCATGGTGGTAAATCATATAAATCAATTAAAATGATGAAATTACAGACTATATTCATAAAAACTTAATTAAATATTGAAATTTATGAGGTAAAATACAACAATTTAAGGGGTAGAATACTACATTTTTAATAATTCTCGTAATAACTTGGGGTAATATAATACATTAAATTAAAATCATGGTTTCAAACTATATTATACAATTAAAATGATGAAATTAGGAACTATATTCATAAAAACTAATAAAATATTGAAATTTAAGGGGTAGAATATACATTTTTAATAAGTCTTGTAAAAACTTGGTGTATTACAATACAATAAATTAATATCATGGTGGTAAACCATATTAATAACCTTAAATATTGAATTAAGGAATAAATTCATAAAAATCTAATTAATTATTGAAATTTAAGGGGTAGAATACTTAATTTTTTAATAATTCTTGTAATTACTTGGTCTAATATAAGACATTAAATTAAAATCATGGTGCAAACCATATTAAACACTTTAATGATGAAATTAGGAAATATATTCATTAAATTTTAATTAAATATTGAATATTATAGGGTAAAATACAACTATTTTAAGCAATCTTGTAAAAACTTGGGGTATTATAATACAATAAATTAATATCATGGTGGTAAATCATATAAATCAATTAAAATGATGAAATTACAGACTATATTCATAAAAACTTAATTAAATATTGAAATTTATGAGGTAAAATACAACAATTTAAGGGGTAGAATACTTCATTTTTAATAATTCTTGTAATAACTTGGGGTAATATAATACATTAAATTAAAATCATGGTTTCAAACTATATTATACAATTAAAATGATGAAATTAGGAACTATATTCATAAAAACTAATAAAATATTGAAATTTAAGGGGTAGAATATACATTTTTAATAAGTCTTGTAAAAACTTGTGATATTATATTACAATAAATTAATATCATGGTGGTAAACCATATTAATAACCTTAAATATTTAATTAAGGAATAAATTCATAAAAAAGTTATTAAATATTGAAATTTATGAGGTAAAATACAACAATTTAAGGGGTAGAATATACATTTTTAATAATTCTTGTAATAACTTGGGGTAATATAATACATTAAATTAAAATCAAGGTGCAAACCATATTAAACACATAAATGATGAAATTAGGTATTAAATTAATAAAAATCTCATATAATTTAGAAATTTTTAAGGGGTACGGTAAAACATTTTTAACTAATCTTCTAAAAACTTGGGGTATTATATTACAATAAATTAATATCATGGAGGTAAACCATCTTAATAACCTTAAATATTGTAATAAGGATAAAATTCATAAAAAACTAATAAAATATTGAAATTTAAGGGGTAGAATATACATTTTTAATAAGTCTTATAAAAACTTGGGATATTATATTACAATAAATTAATATCATGGTGGTAAACCATATTAATAACCTTAAATATTTAATTAAGGAATAAATTCATAAAAAACTTATTAAATATTGAAATTTATGAGATAAAATACAACAATTTAAGGGGTAGAATACTTCATTTTTAATAATTCTTGTAATAACTTGGGGTAATATAATACATTAAATTAAAATCATGGTGCAAACCATATTAAACACATAAAATGATGAAATTAGGAACTATATTCATAAAAACTAATAAAATATTGAAATTTAAGGGGTAGAATATACATTTTTAATAATTCTCGTAATAACTTGGGGTAATATAATACATTAAATTAAAATAATAGTGCAAACCATATAAAACACATAAAATGATGAAATTAGGAACTATATTCATAAAAACTAATAAAATATTAAAATTTAAGGGATAGAATATACATTTTTAATAATTCTTGTAATAACTTGGGGTAATATAATACATTAAATTAAAATCATGGTGCAAACCATATTAAACACATAAATGATGAAATTAGGTATTAAATTAATAAAAATCTCATATAATTTAGAAATTTTTAAGGGGTACGGTACAACATTTTTAACAAATCTTCTAAAAACTTGGGGTATTATATTACAATAAATTAATATCATGGAGGTAAACCATCTTAATAACCTTAAATATTGTAATCAGGATTAAATTCATAATAAACTAATAAAATATTGAAATTTAAGGGGTAGAATATACATTTTTAATAAGTCTTATAAAAACTTGGGATATTATATTACAATAAATTAATATCATGGTGGTAAACCATATTAATAACCTTAAATATTTAATTAAGGAATAAATTCATAAAAAACTTATTAAATATTGAAATTTATGAGATAAAATACAACAATTTAAGGGGTAGAATACTTCATTTTTAATTATTCTTGTAATAATTTGGGGTAATATAATAATTTAAATTAAAATCATGGTTTAAACTATATTAAACACTTAAATGATGAAATTAGGAAATATATTCATTAAATTTTAATTAAATATTGAATATTATAGGGTAAAATATAACTATTTTAAGCAATCTTGTAAAAACTTGGGGTATTATAATACAATAAATTAATATCATGGTGGTAAATCATATAAATCAATTAAAATGATGAAATTACAGACTATATTCATAAAAACTTAATTAAATATTGAAATTTATGAGGTAAAATACAACAATTTAAGGGGTAGAATACTACATTTTTAATAATTCTCGTAATAACTTGGGGTAATATAATACATTAAATTAAAATCATGGTTTCAAACTATATTATACAATTAAAATGATGAAATTAGGAACTATATTCATAAAAACTAATAAAATATTGAAATTTAAGGGGTAGAATATACATTTTTAATAAGTCTTGTAAAAACTTGGTGTATTACAATACAATAAATTAATATCATGGTGGTAAACCATATTAATAACCTTAAATATTGAATTAAGGAATAAATTCATAAAAATCTAATTAATTATTGAAATTTAAGGGGTAGAATACTTAATTTTTTAATAATTCTTGTAATTACTTGGTCTAATATAAGACATTAAATTAAAATCATGGTGCAAACCATATTAAACACTTTAATGATGAAATTAGGAAATATATTCATTAAATTTTAATTAAATATTGAATATTATAGGGTAAAATACAACTATTTTAAGCAATCTTGTAAAAACTTGGGGTATTATAATACAATAAATTAATATCATGGTGGTAAATCATATAAATCAATTAAAATGATGAAATTACAGACTATATTCATAAAAACTTAATTAAATATTGAAATTTATGAGGTAAAATACAACAATTTAAGGGGTAGAATACTTCATTTTTAATAATTCTTGTAATAACTTGGGGTAATATAATACATTAAATTAAAATCATGGTTTCAAACTATATTATACAATTAAAATGATGAAATTAGGAACTATATTCATAAAAACTAATAAAATATTGAAATTTAAGGGGTAGAATATACATTTTTAATAAGTCTTGTAAAAACTTGTGATATTATATTACAATAAATTAATATCATGGTGGTAAACCATATTAATAACCTTAAATATTTAATTAAGGAATAAATTCATAAAAAAGTTATTAAATATTGAAATTTATGAGGTAAAATACAACAATTTAAGGGGTAGAATATACATTTTTAATAATTCTTGTAATAACTTGGGGTAATATAATACATTAAATTAAAATCAAGGTGCAAACCATATTAAACACATAAATGATGAAATTAGGTATTAAATTAATAAAAATCTCATATAATTTAGAAATTTTTAAGGGGTACGGTACAACATTTTTAACAAATCTTCTAAAAACTTGGGGTATTATATTACAATAAATTAATATCATGGAGGTAAACCATCTTAATAACCTTAAATATTGTAATCAGGATTAAATTCATAATAAACTAATAAAATATTGAAATTTAAGGGGTAGAATATACATTTTTAATAAGTCTTATAAAAACTTGGGATATTATATTACAATAAATTAATATCATGGTGGTAAACCATATTAATAACCTTAAATATTTAATTAAGGAATAAATTCATAAAAAACTTATTAAATATTGAAATTTATGAGATAAAATACAACAATTTAAGGGGTAGAATACTTCATTTTTAATTATTCTTGTAATAATTTGGGGTAATATAATAATTTAAATTAAAATCATGGTTTAAACTATATTAAACACTTAAATGATGAAATTAGGAAATATATTCATTAAATTTTAATTAAATATTGAATATTATAGGGTAAAATATAACTATTTTAAGCAATCTTGTAAAAACTTGGGGTATTATAATACAATAAATTAATATCATGGTGGTAAATCATATAAATCAATTAAAATGATGAAATTACAGACTATATTCATAAAAACTTAATTAAATATTGAAATTTATGAGGTAAAATACAACAATTTAAGGGGTAGAATACTACATTTTTAATAATTCTCGTAATAACTTGGGGTAATATAATACATTAAATTAAAATCATGGTTTCAAACTATATTATACAATTAAAATGATGAAATTAGGAACTATATTCATAAAAACTAATAAAATATTGAAATTTAAGGGGTAGAATATACATTTTTAATAAGTCTTGTAAAAACTTGGTGTATTACAATACAATAAATTAATATCATGGTGGTAAACCATATTAATAACCTTAAATATTGAATTAAGGAATAAATTCATAAAAATCTAATTAATTATTGAAATTTAAGGGGTAGAATACTTAATTTTTTAATAATTCTTGTAATTACTTGGTCTAATATAAGACATTAAATTAAAATCATGGTGCAAACCATATTAAACACTTTAATGATGAAATTAGGAAATATATTCATTAAATTTTAATTAAATATTGAATATTATAGGGTAAAATACAACTATTTTAAGCAATCTTGTAAAAACTTGGGGTATTATAATACAATAAATTAATATCATGGTGGTAAATCATATAAATCAATTAAAATGATGAAATTACAGACTATATTCATAAAAACTTAATTAAATATTGAAATTTATGAGGTAAAATACAACAATTTAAGGGGTAGAATACTTCATTTTTAATAATTCTTGTAATAACTTGGGGTAATATAATACATTAAATTAAAATCATGGTTTCAAACTATATTATACAATTAAAATGATGAAATTAGGAACTATATTCATAAAAACTAATAAAATATTGAAATTTAAGGGGTAGAATATACATTTTTAATAAGTCTTGTAAAAACTTGTGATATTATATTACAATAAATTAATATCATGGTGGTAAACCATATTAATAACCTTAAATATTTAATTAAGGAATAAATTCATAAAAAAGTTATTAAATATTGAAATTTATGAGGTAAAATACAACAATTTAAGGGGTAGAATATACATTTTTAATAATTCTTGTAATAACTTGGGGTAATATAATACATTAAATTAAAATCATGGTGCAAACCATATTAAACACATAAAATGATGAAATTAGGAACTATATTCATAAAAACTAATAAAATATTGAAATTTAAGGGGTAGAATACTTCATTTTTAATAATTCTTGTAATAACTTGGGGTAATATAATACATTAAATTAAAATCATGGTGCAAACCATATTAAACACATAAAATGATGAAATTAGGAACTATATTCATAAAAACTAATAAAATATTGAAATTTAAGGGGTAGAATATACATTTTTAATAATTCTCGTAATAACTTGGGGTAATATAATACATTAAATTAAAATAATAGTGCAAACCATATAAAACACATAAAATGATGAAATTAGGAACTATATTCATAAAAACTAATAAAATATTAAAATTTAAGGGATAGAATATACATTTTTAATAATTCTTGTAATAACTTGGAGTAATATAATACATTAAATTAAAATCATGGTGCAAACCATATTAAACACATAAATGATGAAATTAGGTATTAAATTAATAAAAATCTCATATAATTTAGAAATTTTTAAGGGGTACGGTACAACATTTTTAACAAATCTTCTAAAAACTTGGGGTATTATATTACAATAAATTAATATCATGGAGGTAAACCATCTAAATAACCTTAAATATTGTAATCAGGATTAAATTCATAATAAACTAATAAAATATTGAAATTTAAGGGGTAGAATATACATTTTTAATAAGTCTTATAAAAACTTGGGATATTATATTACAATAAATTAATATCATGGTGGTAAACCATATTAATAACCTTAAATATTTAATTAAGGAATAAATTCATAAAAAACTTATTAAATATTGAAATTTATGAGATAAAATACAACAATTTAAGGGGTAGAATACTTCATTTTTAATTATTCTTGTAATAATTTGGGGTAATATAATAATTTAAATTAAAATCATGGTTTAAACTATATTAAACACTTAAATGATGAAATTAGGAAATATATTCATTAAATTTTAATTAAATATTGAATATTATAGGGTAAAATATAACTATTTTAAGCAATCTTGTAAAAACTTGGGGTATTATAATACAATAAATTAATATCATGGTGGTAAATCATATAAATCAATTAAAATGATGAAATTACAGACTATATTCATAAAAACTTAATTAAATATTGAAATTTATGAGGTAAAATACAACAATTTAAGGGGTAGAATACTACATTTTTAATAATTCTCGTAATAACTTGGGGTAATATAATACATTAAATTAAAATCATGGTTTCAAACTATATTATACAATTAAAATGATGAAATTAGGAACTATATTCATAAAAACTAATAAAATATTGAAATTTAAGGGGTAGAATATACATTTTTAATAAGTCTTGTAAAAACTTGGTGTATTACAATACAATAAATTAATATCATGGTGGTAAACCATATTAATAACCTTAAATATTGAATTAAGGAATAAATTCATAAAAATCTAATTAATTATTGAAATTTAAGGGGTAGAATACTTAATTTTTTAATAATTCTTGTAATTACTTGGTCTAATATAAGACATTAAATTAAAATCATGGTGCAAACCATATTAAACACTTTAATGATGAAATTAGGAAATATATTCATTAAATTTTAATTAAATATTGAATATTATAGGGTAAAATACAACTATTTTAAGCAATCTTGTAAAAACTTGGGGTATTATAATACAATAAATTAATATCATGGTGGTAAATCATATAAATCAATTAAAATGATGAAATTACAGACTATATTCATAAAAACTTAATTAAATATTGAAATTTATGAGGTAAAATACAACAATTTAAGGGGTAGAATACTTCATTTTTAATAATTCTTGTAATAACTTGGGGTAATATAATACATTAAATTAAAATCATGGTTTCAAACTATATTATACAATTAAAATGATGAAATTAGGAACTATATTCATAAAAACTAATAAAATATTGAAATTTAAGGGGTAGAATATACATTTTTAATAAGTCTTGTAAAAACTTGTGATATTATATTACAATAAATTAATATCATGGTGGTAAACCATATTAATAACCTTAAATATTTAATTAAGGAATAAATTCATAAAAAAGTTATTAAATATTGAAATTTATGAGGTAAAATACAACAATTTAAGGGGTAGAATATACATTTTTAATAATTCTTGTAATAACTTGGGGTAATATAATACATTAAATTAAAATCAAGGTGCAAACCATATTAAACACATAAATGATGAAATTAGGTATTAAATTAATAAAAATCTCATATAATTTAGAAATTTTTAAGGGGTACGGTAAAACATTTTTAACTAATCTTCTAAAAACTTGGGGTATTATATTACAATAAATTAATATCATGGAGGTAAACCATCTTAATAACCTTAAATATTGTAATAAGGATAAAATTCATAAAAAACTAATAAAATATTGAAATTTAAGGGGTAGAATATACATTTTTAATAAGTCTTATAAAAACTTGGGATATTATATTACAATAAATTAATATCATGGTGGTAAACCATATTAATAACCTTAAATATTTAATTAAGGAATAAATTCATAAAAAACTTATTAAATATTGAAATTTATGAGATAAAATACAACAATTTAAGGGGTAGAATACTTCATTTTTAATAATTCTTGTAATAACTTGGGGTAATATAATACATTAAATTAAAATCATGGTGCAAACCATATTAAACACATAAAATGATGAAATTAGGAACTATATTCATAAAAACTAATAAAATATTGAAATTTAAGGGGTAGAATATACATTTTTAATAATTCTCGTAATAACTTGGGGTAATATAATACATTAAATTAAAATAATAGTGCAAACCATATAAAACACATAAAATGATGAAATTAGGAACTATATTCATAAAAACTAATAAAATATTAAAATTTAAGGGATAGAATATACATTTTTAATAATTCTTGTAATAACTTGGGGTAATATAATACATTAAATTAAAATCATGGTGCAAACCATATTAAACACATAAATGATGAAATTAGGTATTAAATTAATAAAAATCTCATATAATTTAGAAATTTTTAAGGGGTACGGTACAACATTTTTAACAAATCTTCTAAAAACTTGGGGTATTATATTACAATAAATTAATATCATGGAGGTAAACCATCTTAATAACCTTAAATATTGTAATCAGGATTAAATTCATAATAAACTAATAAAATATTGAAATTTAAGGGGTAGAATATACATTTTTAATAAGTCTTATAAAAACTTGGGATATTATATTACAATAAATTAATATCATGGTGGTAAACCATATTAATAACCTTAAATATTTAATTAAGGAATAAATTCATAAAAAACTTATTAAATATTGAAATTTATGAGATAAAATACAACAATTTAAGGGGTAGAATACTTCATTTTTAATTATTCTTGTAATAATTTGGGGTAATATAATAATTTAAATTAAAATCATGGTTTAAACTATATTAAACACTTAAATGATGAAATTAGGAAATATATTCATTAAATTTTAATTAAATATTGAATATTATAGGGTAAAATATAACTATTTTAAGCAATCTTGTAAAAACTTGGGGTATTATAATACAATAAATTAATATCATGGTGGTAAATCATATAAATCAATTAAAATGATGAAATTACAGACTATATTCATAAAAACTTAATTAAATATTGAAATTTATGAGGTAAAATACAACAATTTAAGGGGTAGAATACTACATTTTTAATAATTCTCGTAATAACTTGGGGTAATATAATACATTAAATTAAAATCATGGTTTCAAACTATATTATACAATTAAAATGATGAAATTAGGAACTATATTCATAAAAACTAATAAAATATTGAAATTTAAGGGGTAGAATATACATTTTTAATAAGTCTTGTAAAAACTTGGTGTATTACAATACAATAAATTAATATCATGGTGGTAAACCATATTAATAACCTTAAATATTGAATTAAGGAATAAATTCATAAAAATCTAATTAATTATTGAAATTTAAGGGGTAGAATACTTAATTTTTTAATAATTCTTGTAATTACTTGGTCTAATATAAGACATTAAATTAAAATCATGGTGCAAACCATATTAAACACTTTAATGATGAAATTAGGAAATATATTCATTAAATTTTAATTAAATATTGAATATTATAGGGTAAAATACAACTATTTTAAGCAATCTTGTAAAAACTTGGGGTATTATAATACAATAAATTAATATCATGGTGGTAAATCATATAAATCAATTAAAATGATGAAATTACAGACTATATTCATAAAAACTTAATTAAATATTGAAATTTATGAGGTAAAATACAACAATTTAAGGGGTAGAATACTTCATTTTTAATAATTCTTGTAATAACTTGGGGTAATATAATACATTAAATTAAAATCATGGTTTCAAACTATATTATACAATTAAAATGATGAAATTAGGAACTATATTCATAAAAACTAATAAAATATTGAAATTTAAGGGGTAGAATATACATTTTTAATAAGTCTTGTAAAAACTTGTGATATTATATTACAATAAATTAATATCATGGTGGTAAACCATATTAATAACCTTAAATATTTAATTAAGGAATAAATTCATAAAAAACTTATTAAATATTGAAATTTATGAGGTAAAATACAACAATTTAAGGGGTAGAATATACATTTTTAATAATTCTTGTAATAACTTGGGGTAATATAATACATTAAATTAAAATCAAGGTGCAAACCATATTAAACACATAAATGATGAAATTAGGTATTAAATTAATAAAAATCTCATATAATTTAGAAATTTTTAAGGGGTACGGTACAACATTTTTAACAAATCTTCTAAAAACTTGGGGTATTATATTACAATAAATTAATATCATGGAGGTAAACCATCTTAATAACCTTAAATATTGTAATCAGGATTAAATTCATAATAAACTAATAAAATATTGAAATTTAAGGGGTAGAATATACATTTTTAATAAGTCTTATAAAAACTTGGGATATTATATTACAATAAATTAATATCATGGTGGTAAACCATATTAATAACCTTAAATATTTAATTAAGGAATAAATTCATAAAAAACTTATTAAATATTGAAATTTATGAGATAAAATACAACAATTTAAGGGGTAGAATACTTCATTTTTAATTATTCTTGTAATAATTTGGGGTAATATAATAATTTAAATTAAAATCATGGTTTAAACTATATTAAACACTTAAATGATGAAATTAGGAAATATATTCATTAAATTTTAATTAAATATTGAATATTATAGGGTAAAATATAACTATTTTAAGCAATCTTGTAAAAACTTGGGGTATTATAATACAATAAATTAATATCATGGTGGTAAATCATATAAATCAATTAAAATGATGAAATTACAGACTATATTCATAAAAACTTAATTAAATATTGAAATTTATGAGGTAAAATACAACAATTTAAGGGGTAGAATACTACATTTTTAATAATTCTCGTAATAACTTGGGGTAATATAATACATTAAATTAAAATCATGGTTTCAAACTATATTATACAATTAAAATGATGAAATTAGGAACTATATTCATAAAAACTAATAAAATATTGAAATTTAAGGGGTAGAATATACATTTTTAATAAGTCTTGTAAAAACTTGGTGTATTACAATACAATAAATTAATATCATGGTGGTAAACCATATTAATAACCTTAAATATTGAATTAAGGAATAAATTCATAAAAATCTAATTAATTATTGAAATTTAAGGGGTAGAATACTTAATTTTTTAATAATTCTTGTAATTACTTGGTCTAATATAAGACATTAAATTAAAATCATGGTGCAAACCATATTAAACACTTTAATGATGAAATTAGGAAATATATTCATTAAATTTTAATTAAATATTGAATATTATAGGGTAAAATACAACTATTTTAAGCAATCTTGTAAAAACTTGGGGTATTATAATACAATAAATTAATATCATGGTGGTAAATCATATAAATCAATTAAAATGATGAAATTACAGACTATATTCATAAAAACTTAATTAAATATTGAAATTTATGAGGTAAAATACAACAATTTAAGGGGTAGAATACTTCATTTTTAATAATTCTTGTAATAACTTGGGGTAATATAATACATTAAATTAAAATCATGGTTTCAAACTATATTATACAATTAAAATGATGAAATTAGGAACTATATTCATAAAAACTAATAAAATATTGAAATTTAAGGGGTAGAATATACATTTTTAATAAGTCTTGTAAAAACTTGTGATATTATATTACAATAAATTAATATCATGGTGGTAAACCATATTAATAACCTTAAATATTTAATTAAGGAATAAATTCATAAAAAAGTTATTAAATATTGAAATTTATGAGGTAAAATACAACAATTTAAGGGGTAGAATATACATTTTTAATAATTCTTGTAATAACTTGGGGTAATATAATACATTAAATTAAAATCATGGTGCAAACCATATTAAACACATAAAATGATGAAATTAGGAACTATATTCATAAAAACTAATAAAATATTGAAATTTAAGGGGTAGAATACTTCATTTTTAATAATTCTTGTAATAACTTGGGGTAATATAATACATTAAATTAAAATCATGGTGCAAACCATATTAAACACATAAAATGATGAAATTAGGAACTATATTCATAAAAACTAATAAAATATTGAAATTTAAGGGGTAGAATATACATTTTTAATAATTCTCGTAATAACTTGGGGTAATATAATACATTAAATTAAAATAATAGTGCAAACCATATAAAACACATAAAATGATGAAATTAGGAACTATATTCATAAAAACTAATAAAATATTAAAATTTAAGGGATAGAATATACATTTTTAATAATTCTTGTAATAACTTGGAGTAATATAATACATTAAATTAAAATCATGGTGCAAACCATATTAAACACATAAATGATGAAATTAGGTATTAAATTAATAAAAATCTCATATAATTTAGAAATTTTTAAGGGGTACGGTACAACATTTTTAACAAATCTTCTAAAAACTTGGGGTATTATATTACAATAAATTAATATCATGGAGGTAAACCATCTAAATAACCTTAAATATTGTAATCAGGATTAAATTCATAATAAACTAATAAAATATTGAAATTTAAGGGGTAGAATATACATTTTTAATAAGTCTTATAAAAACTTGGGATATTATATTACAATAAATTAATATCATGGTGGTAAACCATATTAATAACCTTAAATATTTAATTAAGGAATAAATTCATAAAAAACTTATTAAATATTGAAATTTATGAGATAAAATACAACAATTTAAGGGGTAGAATACTTCATTTTTAATTATTCTTGTAATAATTTGGGGTAATATAATAATTTAAATTAAAATCATGGTTTAAACTATATTAAACACTTAAATGATGAAATTAGGAAATATATTCATTAAATTTTAATTAAATATTGAATATTATAGGGTAAAATATAACTATTTTAAGCAATCTTGTAAAAACTTGGGGTATTATAATACAATAAATTAATATCATGGTGGTAAATCATATAAATCAATTAAAATGATGAAATTACAGACTATATTCATAAAAACTTAATTAAATATTGAAATTTATGAGGTAAAATACAACAATTTAAGGGGTAGAATACTACATTTTTAATAATTCTCGTAATAACTTGGGGTAATATAATACATTAAATTAAAATCATGGTTTCAAACTATATTATACAATTAAAATGATGAAATTAGGAACTATATTCATAAAAACTAATAAAATATTGAAATTTAAGGGGTAGAATATACATTTTTAATAAGTCTTGTAAAAACTTGGTGTATTACAATACAATAAATTAATATCATGGTGGTAAACCATATTAATAACCTTAAATATTGAATTAAGGAATAAATTCATAAAAATCTAATTAATTATTGAAATTTAAGGGGTAGAATACTTAATTTTTTAATAATTCTTGTAATTACTTGGTCTAATATAAGACATTAAATTAAAATCATGGTGCAAACCATATTAAACACTTTAATGATGAAATTAGGAAATATATTCATTAAATTTTAATTAAATATTGAATATTATAGGGTAAAATACAACTATTTTAAGCAATCTTGTAAAAACTTGGGGTATTATAATACAATAAATTAATATCATGGTGGTAAATCATATAAATCAATTAAAATGATGAAATTACAGACTATATTCATAAAAACTTAATTAAATATTGAAATTTATGAGGTAAAATACAACAATTTAAGGGGTAGAATACTTCATTTTTAATAATTCTTGTAATAACTTGGGGTAATATAATACATTAAATTAAAATCATGGTTTCAAACTATATTATACAATTAAAATGATGAAATTAGGAACTATATTCATAAAAACTAATAAAATATTGAAATTTAAGGGGTAGAATATACATTTTTAATAAGTCTTGTAAAAACTTGTGATATTATATTACAATAAATTAATATCATGGTGGTAAACCATATTAATAACCTTAAATATTTAATTAAGGAATAAATTCATAAAAAACTTATTAAATATTGAAATTTATGAGGTAAAATACAACAATTTAAGGGGTAGAATATACATTTTTAATAATTCTTGTAATAACTTGGGGTAATATAATACATTAAATTAAAATCAAGGTGCAAACCATATTAAACACATAAATGATGAAATTAGGTATTAAATTAATAAAAATCTCATATAATTTAGAAATTTTTAAGGGGTACGGTACAACATTTTTAACAAATCTTCTAAAAACTTGGGGTATTATATTACAATAAATTAATATCATGGAGGTAAACCATCTTAATAACCTTAAATATTGTAATCAGGATTAAATTCATAATAAACTAATAAAATATTGAAATTTAAGGGGTAGAATATACATTTTTAATAAGTCTTATAAAAACTTGGGATATTATATTACAATAAATTAATATCATGGTGGTAAACCATATTAATAACCTTAAATATTTAATTAAGGAATAAATTCATAAAAAACTTATTAAATATTGAAATTTATGAGATAAAATACAACAATTTAAGGGGTAGAATACTTCATTTTTAATTATTCTTGTAATAATTTGGGGTAATATAATAATTTAAATTAAAATCATGGTTTAAACTATATTAAACACTTAAATGATGAAATTAGGAAATATATTCATTAAATTTTAATTAAATATTGAATATTATAGGGTAAAATATAACTATTTTAAGCAATCTTGTAAAAACTTGGGGTATTATAATACAATAAATTAATATCATGGTGGTAAATCATATAAATCAATTAAAATGATGATATTACAGACTATATTCATAAAAACTTAATTAAATATTGAAATTTATGAGGTAAAATACAACAATTTAAGGGGTAGAATACTACATTTTTAATAATTCTCGTAATAACTTGGGGTAATATAATACATTAAATTAAAATCATGGTTTCAAACTATATTATACAATTAAAATGATGAAATTAGGAACTATATTCATAAAAACTAATAAAATATTGAAATTTAAGGGGTAGAATATACATTTTTAATAAGTCTTGTAAAAACTTGTGATATTATATTACAATAAATTAATATCATGGTGGTAAACCATATTAATAACCTTAAATATTTAATTAAGGAATAAATTCATAAAAAAGTTATTAAATATTGAAATTTATGAGGTAAAATACAACAATTTAAGGGGTAGAATATACATTTTTAATAATTCTTGTAATAACTTGGGGTAATATAATACATTAAATTAAAATCAAGGTGCAAACCATATTAAACACATAAATGATGAAATTAGGTATTAAATTAATAAAAATCTCATATAATTTAGAAATTTTTAAGGGGTACGGTAAAACATTTTTAACAAATCTTCTAAAAACTTGGGGTATTATATTACAATAAATTAATATCATGGAGGTAAACCATCTTAATAACCTTAAATATTGTAATAAGGATAAACTTCATAAAAAACTAATAAAATATTGAAATTTAAGGGGTAGAATATACATTTTTAATAAGTCTTATAAAAACTTGGGATATTATATTACAATAAATTAATATCATGGTGGTAAACCATATTAATAACCTTAAATATTTAATTAAGGAATAAATTCATAAAAAACTTATTAAATATTGAAATTTATGAGATAAAATACAACAATTTAAGGGGTAGAATACTTCATTTTTAATAATTCTTGTAATAACTTGGGGTAATATAATAATTTAAATTAAAATCATGGTGCAAACTATATTAAACACTTAAATGATGAAATTAGGAAATATATTCATTAAATTTTAATTAAATATTGAATATTATAGGGTAAAATATAACTATTTTAAGCAATCTTGTAAAAACTTGGGGTATTATAATACAATAAATTAATATCATGGTGGTAAATCATATAAATCAATTAAAATGATGAAATTACAGACTATATTCATAAAAACTTAATTAAATATTGAAATTTATGAGGTAAAATACAACAATTTAAGGGGTAGAATACTACATTTTTAATAATTCTCGTAATAACTTGGGGTAATATAATACATTAAATTAAAATCATGGTTTCAAACTATATTATACAATTAAAATGATGAAATTAGGAACTATATTCATAAAAACTAATAAAATATTGAAATTTAAGGGGTAGAATATACATTTTTAATAAGTCTTGTAAAAACTTGGTGTATTACAATACAATAAATTAATATCATGGTGGTAAACCATATTAATAACCTTAAATATTGAATTAAGGAATAAATTCATAAAAATCTAATTAATTATTGAAATTTAAGGGGTAGAATACTTAATTTTTTAATAATTCTTGTAATTACTTGGGGTAATATAATACATTAAATTAAAATCATGGTGCAAACCATATTAAACACATAAAATGATGAAATTAGGAACTATATTCATAAAAACTAATAAAATATTGAAATTTAAGGGGTAGAATATACATTTTTAATAATTCTCGTAATAACTTGGGGTAATATAATACATTAAATTAAAATAATAGTGCAAACCATATAAAACACATAAAATGATGAAATTAGGAACTATATTCATAAAAACTAATAAAATATTAAAATTTAAGGGATAGAATATACATTTTTAATAATTCTTGTAATAACTTGGGGTAATATAATACATTAAATTAAAATCATGGTGCAAACCATATTAAACACATAAATGATGAAATTAGGTATTAAATTAATAAAAATCTCATATAATTTAGAAATTTTTAAGGGGTACGGTACAACATTTTTAACAAATCTTCTAAAAATTTGGGTTATTATATTACAATAAATTAATATCATGGAGGTAAACCATCTTAATAACCTTAAATATTGTAATCAGGATTAAATTCATAAAAAACTAATAAAATATTGAAATTTAAGGGGTAGAATATACATTTTTAATAAGTCTTATAAAAACTTGGGATATTATATTACAATAAATTAATATCATGGTGGTAAACCATATTAATAACCTTAAATATTTAATTAAGGAATAAATTCATAAAAAACCTATTAAATATTGAAATTTATGAGATAAAATACAACAATTTAAGGGGTAGAATACTTCATTTTTAATAATTCTTGTAATAACTTGGGGTAATATAATACATTCAATTAAAATCATGGTGCAAACCATATTAAACACTTAAATGATGAAATTAGGAAATATATTCATTAAATTTTAATTAAATATTGAATATTATAGGGTAAAATACAACTATTTTAAGCAATCTTGTAAAAACTTGGGGTATTATAATACAATAAATTAATATCATGGTGGTAAATCATATAAATCAATTAAAATGATGAAATTACAGACTATATTCATAAAAACTTAATTAAATATTGAAATTTATGAGGTAAAATACAACAATTTAAGGGGTAGAATACTTCATTTTTAATAATTCTTGTAATAACTTGGGGTAATATAATACATTAAATTAAAATCATGGTGGCACACTATATTATACAATTAAAATGATGAAATAAGGAACTATATTTACAAAAAAAAATAATAAAATGTTGAAAATTAAGTGGTAGAATACTTCATTTTTAATAATTCTTGTAATAACTTGGGGTAATATAATACATTAAATTAAAATCATGGTGCAAACCATATTAAACACATAAAATGATGAAATTAGGAACTATATTCATAAAAACTAATAAAATATTGAAATTTAAGGGGTAGAATATACAATTTTAATAATTCTTGTAATAACTTGGGGTAATATAATACATTAAATTAAAATCATGGTGCAAACCATATTAAACACATAAATGATGAAATTAGGTATTAAATTAATAAAAATCTCATATAATTTAGAAATTTTTAAGGGGTACGGTAAAACATTTTTAACAAATCTTCTAAAAACTTGGGGTATTATATTACAATAAATTAATATCATGGAGGTAAACCATCTTAATAACCTTAAATATTGTAATAAGGATAAAATTCATAAAAAACTAATAAAATATTGAAATTTAAGGGGTAGAATATACATTTTTAATAAGTCTAGTAAAAACTTGGGATATTATATTACAATAATTTAATATCATGGAGGTGAACCATATTAATAACCTCAAATATTGAATTAAGGAATAAATTCATAAAAATCTAATTAATAATTGAAATTTAAGGGGTAGAATACTTCATTTTTAATAATTCTTGTAATAACTTGGGGTAATATAATACATTCAATTAAAATCATGGTGCAAACCATATTAAACACATAAATGATGAAATTAGGAAATATATTCATTAAATTTTAATTAAATATAGAATATTATAGGGTAAAATACAACTATTTTAAGCAATCTTGTAAAAACTTGGGGTATTATAATACAATAAATTATTATCATGGTGGTAAATCATATAAATCAATTAAAATGATGAAATTACAGACTATATTCATAAAAACTTAATTAAATATTGAAATTTATGAGGTAAAATACAACAATTTAAGGGGTAGAATACTTCATTTTTAATAATTCTTGTAATAACTTGGGGTAATATAATACATTAAATTAAAATCATGGTGGCACACTATATTATACAATTAAAATGATGAAATAAGGAACTATATTTACAAAAAAAAATAATAAAATGTTGAAAATTAAGTGGTAGAATACTTCATTTTTAATAATTCTTGTAATAACTTGGGGTAATATAATACATTAAATTAAAATCATGGTGCAAACCATATTAAACACATAAAATGATGAAATTAGGAACTATATTCATAAAAACTAATAAAATATTGAAATTTAAGGGGTAGAATATACAATTTTAATAATTCTTGTAATAACTTGGGGTAATATAATACATTCAATTAAAATCATGGTGCAAACCATATTAAACACATAAATGATGAAATTAGGTATTAAATTAATAAAAATCTCATATAATTTAGAAATTTTTAAGGGGTACGGTACAACATTTTTAACAAATCTTCTAAAAACTTGGGGTATTATATTACAATAAATTAATATCATGGAGGTAAACCATCTTAATAACCTTAAATATTGTAATCAGGATTAAATTCATAAAAAACTAATAAAATATTGAAATTTAAGGGGTAGAATATACATTTTTAATAAGTCTTATATAAACTTGGGATATTATATTACAATAAATTAATATCATGGTGGTAAACCATATTAATAACCTTAAATATTTAATTAAGGAATAAATTCATAAAAAACTTATTAAATATTGAAATTTATGAGGTAAAATACAACAATTTAAGTGGTAGAATACTTCATTTTTAATAATTCTCGTAATAACTTGGGGTAATATAATACATTAAATTAAAATCATGGTGCAAACCATATAAAACACATAAAATGATGAAATTAGGAACTATATTCATAAAAACTAATAAAATATTGAAATTTAAGGGGTAGAATATACATTTTTAATAATTCTTGTAATAACTTGGGGTAATATAATACATTAAATTAAAATCATGGTGCAAACCATATTAAACACATAAATGATGAAATTAGGTATTAAATTAATAAAAATCTCATACAATTTAGAAATTTTTAAGGGGTACGGTACAACATTTTTAACAAATCTTCTAAAAACTTGGGGTATTATATTACAATAAATTAATATCATGGAGGTAAACCATCTTAATAACCTTAAATATTGTAATCAGGATTAAATTCATAAAAAACTAATAAAATATTGAAATTTAATGGGTAGAATATACATTTTTAATAAGTCTTATAAAAACTTGGGATATTATATTACAATAAATTAATATCATGGTGGTAAACCATATTAATAACCTTAAATATTTAATTAAGGAATAAATTCATAAAAAACTTATTAAATATTGAAATTTATGAGATAAAATACAACAATTTAAGGGGTAGAATACTTCATTTTTAATAATTCTTGTAATAACTTGGGGTAATATAATACATTCAATTAAAATCATGGTGCAAACCATATTAAACACTTAAATGATGAAATTAGGAAATATATTCATTAAATTTTAATTAAATATTGAATATTATAGGGTAAAATACAACTATTTTAAGCAATCTTGTAAAAACTTGGGGTATTATAATACAATAAATTAATATCATGGTGGTAAATCATATAAATCAATTAAAATGATGAAATTACAGACTATATTCATAAAAACTTAATTAAATATTGAAATTTATGAGGTAAAATACAACAATTTAAGGGGTAGAATACTTCATTTTTAATAATTCTTGTAATAACTTGGGGTAATATAATACATTAAATTAAAATCATGGTTGCACACTATATTATACAATTAAAATGATGAAATAAGGAACTATATTTACAAAAAAAAATAATAAAATGTTGAAAATTAAGTGGTAGAATACTTCATTTTTAATAATTCTTGTAATAACTTGGGGAAATATAATACATTAAATTAAAATCATGGTGCAAACCATATTAAACACATAAATGATGAAATTAGGTATTAAATTAATAAAAATCTCATATAATTTAGAAATTTTTAAGGGGTACGGAAAAACATTTTTAACAAATCTTCTAAAAACTTGGGGTATTATATTACAATAAATTAATATCATGGAGGTAAACCATCTTAATAACCTTAAATATTGTAATAAGGATAAAATTCATAAAAAACTAATAAAATATTGAAATTTAAGGGGTAGAATATACATTTTTAATAAGTCTAGTAAAAACTTGGGATATTATATTACAATAATTTAATATCATGGTGGTGAACCATATTAATAACCTCAAATATTGAATTAAGGAATAAATTCATAAAAATCTAATTAATTATTGAAATTTAAGGGGTAGAATACTTCATTTTTAATAATTCTTGTAATAACTTGGGGTAATATAATACATTCAATTAAAATCATGGTGCAAACCATATTAAACACATAAATGATGAAATTAGGAAATATATTCATTAAATTTTAATTAAATATTGAATATTATAGGGTAAAATACAACTATTTTAAGCAATCTTGTAAAAACTTGGGGTATTATAATACAATAAATTAATATCATGGTGGTAAATCATATAAATCAATTAAAATGATGAAATTACAGACTATATTCATAAAAACTTAATTAAATATTGAAATTTATGAGGTAAAATACAACAATTTAAGGGGTAGAATACTTCATTTTTAATAATTCTTGTAATAACTTGGGGTAATATAATACATTAAATTAAAATCATGGTGCAAACCATATTAAACACATAAATGATGAAATTAGGTATTAAATTAATAAAAATCTCATATAATTTAGAAATTTTTAAGGGGTACGGTAAAACATTTTTAACAAATCTTCTAAAAACCTGGGGTATTATATTACAATAAATTAATATCATGGAGGTAAACCATCTTAATAACCTTAAATATTGTAATAAGGATAAAATTCATAAAAAACTAATAAAATATTGAAATTTAAGGGGTAGAATATACATTTTTAATAAGTCTAGTAAAAACTTGGGATATTATATTACAATAATTTAATATCATAGAGGTGAACCATATTAATAACCTCAAATATTGAATTAAGGAATAAATTCATAAAAATCTAATTAATTATTGAAATTTAAGGGGTAGAATACTTCATTTTTAATAATTCTTGTAAAAACTTGGAATAATATATTACAATAAATTAAAATCATGGTGGCACACTATATTATACAATTAAAATGATGAAATAAGGAACTATATTTACAAAAAAAAATAATAAAATGTTGAAAATTAAGTGGTAGAATACTTCATTTTTAATAATTCTTGTAATAACTTGGGGTAATATAATACATTAAATTAAAATCATGGTGCAAACCATATTAAACACATAAAATGATGAAATTAGGAACTATATTCATAAAAACTAATAAAATATTGAAATTTAAGGGGTAGAATATACAATTTTAATAATTCTTGTAATAACTTGGGGTAATATAATACATTAAATTAAAATCATGGTGCAAACCATATTAAACACATAAATGATGAAATTAGGTATTAAATTAATAAAAATCTCATATAATTTAGAAATTTTTAAGGGGTACGGTAAAACATTTTTAACAAATCTTCTAAAAACTTGGGGTATTATATTACAATAAATTAATATCATGGAGGTAAACCATCTTAATAACCTTAAATATTGTAATAAGGATAAAATTCATAAAAAACTAATAAAATATTGAAATTTAAGGGGTAGAATATACATTTTTAATAAGTCTAGTAAAAACTTGGGATATTATATTACAATAATTTAATATCATGGAGGTGAACCATATTAATAACCTCAAATATTGAATTAAGGAATAAATTCATAAAAATCTAATTAATAATTGAAATTTAAGGGGTAGAATACTTCATTTTTAATAATTCTTGTAATAACTTGGGGTAATATAATACATTCAATTAAAATCATGGTGCAAACCATATTAAACACATAAATGATGAAATTAGGAAATATATTCATTAAATTTTAATTAAATATAGAATATTATAGGGTAAAATACAACTATTTTAAGCAATCTTGTAAAAACTTGGGGTATTATAATACAATAAATTATTATCATGGTGGTAAATCATATAAATCAATTAAAATGATGAAATTACAGACTATATTCATAAAAACTTAATTAAATATTGAAATTTATGAGGTAAAATACAACAATTTAAGGGGTAGAATACTTCATTTTTAATAATTCTTGTAATAACTTGGGGTAATATAATACATTAAATTAAAATCATGGTGGCACACTATATTATACAATTAAAATGATGAAATAAGGAACTATATTTACAAAAAAAAATAATAAAATGTTGAAAATTAAGTGGTAGAATACTTCATTTTTAATAATTCTTGTAATAACTTGGGGTAATATAATACATTAAATTAAAATCATGGTGCAAACCATATTAAACACATAAAATGATGAAATTAGGAACTATATTCATAAAAACTAATAAAATATTGAAATTTAAGGGGTAGAATATACAATTTTAATAATTCTTGTAATAACTTGGGGTAATATAATACATTCAATTAAAATCATGGTGCAAACCATATTAAACACATAAATGATGAAATTAGGTATTAAATTAATAAAAATCTCATATAATTTAGAAATTTTTAAGGGGTACGGTACAACATTTTTAACAAATCTTCTAAAAACTTGGGGTATTATATTACAATAAATTAATATCATGGAGGTAAACCATCTTAATAACCTTAAATATTGTAATCAGGATTAAATTCATAAAAAACTAATAAAATATTGAAATTTAAGGGGTAGAATATACATTTTTAATAAGTCTTATATAAACTTGGGATATTATATTACAATAAATTAATATCATGGTGGTAAACCATATTAATAACCTTAAATATTTAATTAAGGAATAAATTCATAAAAAACTTATTAAATATTGAAATTTATGAGGTAAAATACAACAATTTAAGTGGTAGAATATTTCATTTTTAATAATTCTCGTAATAACTTGGGGTAATATAATACATTAAATTAAAATCATGGTGCAAACCATATAAAACACATAAAATGATGAAATTAGGAACTATATTCATAAAAACTAATAAAATATTGAAATTTAAGGGGTAGAATATACATTTTTAATAATTCTTGTAATAACTTGGGGTAATATAATACATTAAATTAAAATCATGGTGCAAACCATATTAAACACATAAATGATGAAATTAGGTATTAAATTAATAAAAATCTCATACAATTTAGAAATTTTTAAGGGGTACGGTACAACATTTTTAACAAATCTTCTAAAAACTTGGGGTATTATATTACAATAAATTAATATCATGGAGGTAAACCATCTTAATAACCTTAAATATTGTAATCAGGATTAAATTCATAAAAAACTAATAAAATATTGAAATTTAATGGGTAGAATATACATTTTTAATAAGTCTTATAAAAACTTGGGATATTATATTACAATAAATTAATATCATGGTGGTAAACCATATTAATAACCTTAAATATTTAATTAAGGAATAAATTCATAAAAAACTTATTAAATATTGAAATTTATGAGATAAAATACAACAATTTAAGGGGTAGAATACTTCATTTTTAATAATTCTTGTAATAACTTGGGGTAATATAATACATTCAATTAAAATCATGGTGCAAACCATATTAAACACTTAAATGATGAAATTAGGAAATATATTCATTAAATTTTAATTAAATATTGAATATTATAGGGTAAAATACAACTATTTTAAGCAATCTTGTAAAAACTTGGGGTATTATAATACAATAAATTAATATCATGGTGGTAAATCATATAAATCAATTAAAATGATGAAATTACAGACTATATTCATAAAAACTTAATTAAATATTGAAATTTATGAGGTAAAATACAACAATTTAAGGGGTAGAATACTTCATTTTTAATAATTCTTGTAATAACTTGGGGTAATATAATACATTAAATTAAAATCATGGTTGCACACTATATTATACAATTAAAATGATGAAATAAGGAACTATATTTACAAAAAAAAATAATAAAATGTTGAAAATTAAGTGGTAGAATACTTCATTTTTAATAATTCTTGTAATAACTTGGGGAAATATAATACATTAAATTAAAATCATGGTGCAAACCATATTAAACACATAAATGATGAAATTAGGTATTAAATTAATAAAAATCTCATATAATTTAGAAATTTTTAAGGGGTACGGAAAAACATTTTTAACAAATCTTCTAAAAACTTGGGGTATTATATTACAATAAATTAATATCATGGAGGTAAACCATCTTAATAACCTTAAATATTGTAATAAGGATAAAATTCATAAAAAACTAATAAAATATTGAAATTTAAGGGGTAGAATATACATTTTTAATAAGTCTAGTAAAAACTTGGGATATTATATTACAATAATTTAATATCATGGTGGTGAACCATATTAATAACCTCAAATATTGAATTAAGGAATAAATTCATAAAAATCTAATTAATTATTGAAATTTAAGGGGTAGAATACTTCATTTTTAATAATTCTTGTAATAACTTGGGGTAATATAATACATTCAATTAAAATCATGGTGCAAACCATATTAAACACATAAATGATGAAATTAGGAAATATATTCATTAAATTTTAATTAAATATTGAATATTATAGGGTAAAATACAACTATTTTAAGCAATCTTGTAAAAACTTGGGGTATTATAATACAATAAATTAATATCATGGTGGTAAATCATATAAATCAATTAAAATGATGAAATTACAGACTATATTCATAAAAACTTAATTAAATATTGAAATTTATGAGGTAAAATACAACAATTTAAGGGGTAGAATACTTCATTTTTAATAATTCTTGTAATAACTTGGGGTAATATAATACATTAAATTAAAATCATGGTGCAAACCATATTAAACACATAAATGATGAAATTAGGTATTAAATTAATAAAAATCTCATATAATTTATAAATTTTTAAGGGGTACGGTAAAACATTTTTAACAAATCTTCTAAAAACCTGGGGTATTATATTACAATAAATTAATATCATGGAGGTAAACCATCTTAATAACCTTAAATATTGTAATAAGGATAAAATTCATAAAAAACTAATAAAATATTGAAATTTAAGGGGTAGAATATACATTTTTAATAAGTCTAGTAAAAACTTGGGATATTATATTACAATAATTTAATATCATAGAGGTGAACCATATTAATAACCTCAAATATTGAATTAAGGAATAAATTCATAAAAATCTAATTAATTATTGAAATTTAAGGGGTAGAATACTTCATTTTTAATAATTCTTGTAAAAACTTGGAATAATATATTACAATAAATTAAAATCATGGTGGCACACTATATTATACAATTAAAATGATGAAATAAGGAACTATATTTACAAAAAAAAATAATAAAATGTTGAAAATTAAGTGGTAGAATACTTCATTTTTAATAATTCTTGTAATAACTTGGGGTAATATAATACATTAAATTAAAATCATGGTGCAAACCATATTAAACACATAAAATGATGAAATTAGGAACTATATTCATAAAAACTAATAAAATATTGAAATTTAAGGGGTAGAATATACATTTTTAATAAGTCTTGTAAAAACTTGTGATATTATATTACAATAAATTAATATCATGGTGGTAAACCATATTAATAACCTTAAATATTTAATTAAGGAATAAATTCATAAAAAAGTTATTAAATATTGAAATTTATGAGGTAAAATACAACAATTTAAGGGGTAGAATATACATTTTTAATAATTCTTGTAATAACTTGGGGTAATATAATACATTAAATTAAAATCAAGGTGCAAACCATATTAAACACATAAATGATGAAATTAGGTATTAAATTAATAAAAATCTCATATAATTTAGAAATTTTTAAGGGGTACGGTAAAACATTTTTAACTAATCTTCTAAAAACTTGGGGTATTATATTACAATAAATTAATATCATGGAGGTAAACCATCTTAATAACCTTAAATATTGTAATAAGGATAAAATTCATAAAAAACTAATAAAATATTGAAATTTAAGGGGTAGAATATACATTTTTAATAAGTCTTATAAAAACTTGGGATATTATATTACAATAAATTAATATCATGGTGGTAAACCATATTAATAACCTTAAATATTTAATTAAGGAATAAATTCATAAAAAACTTATTAAATATTGAAATTTATGAGATAAAATACAACAATTTAAGGGGTAGAATACTTCATTTTTAATAATTCTTGTAATAACTTGGGGTAATATAATACATTAAATTAAAATCATGGTGCAAACCATATTAAACACATAAAATGATGAAATTAGGAACTATATTCATAAAAACTAATAAAATATTGAAATTTAAGGGGTAGAATATACATTTTTAATAATTCTCGTAATAACTTGGGGTAATATAATACATTAAATTAAAATAATAGTGCAAACCATATAAAACACATAAAATGATGAAATTAGGAACTATATTCATAAAAACTAATAAAATATTAAAATTTAAGGGATAGAATATACATTTTTAATAATTCTTGTAATAACTTGGGGTAATATAATACATTAAATTAAAATCATGGTGCAAACCATATTAAACACATAAATGATGAAATTAGGTATTAAATTAATAAAAATCTCATATAATTTAGAAATTTTTAAGGGGTACGGTACAACATTTTTAACAAATCTTCTAAAAACTTGGGGTATTATATTACAATAAATTAATATCATGGAGGTAAACCATCTTAATAACCTTAAATATTGTAATCAGGATTAAATTCATAAAAAACTAATAAAATATTGAAATTTAAGGGGTAGAATATACATTTTTAATAAGTCTTATAAAAACTTGGGATATTATATTACAATAAATTAATATCATGGTGGTAAACCATATTAATAACCTTAAATATTTAATTAAGGAATAAATTCATAAAAAACTTATTAAATATTGAAATTTATGAGATAAAATACAACAATTTAAGGGGTAGAATACTTCATTTTTAATAATTCTTGTAATAACTTGGGTTATATAATACATTCAATTAAAATCATGGTGCAAACCATATTAAACACATAAATGATGAAATTAGGAAATATATTCATTAAATTTTAATTAAATATAGAATATTATAGGGTAAAATACAACTATTTTAAGCAATCTTGTAAAAACTTGGGGTATTATAATACAATAAATTATTATCATGGTGGTAAATCATATAAATCAATTAAAATGATGAAATTACAGACTATATTCATAAAAACTTAATTAAATATTGAAATTTATGAGGTAAAATACAACAATTTAAGGGATAGAATACTTCATTTTTAATAATTCTTGTAATAACTTGGGGTAATATAATACATTAAATTAAAATCATGGTGGCACACTATATTATACAATTAAAATGATGAAATAAGGAACTATATTTACAAAAAAAAATAATAAAATGTTGAAAATTAAGTGGTAGAATACTTCATTTTTAATAATTCTTGTAATAACTTGGGGTAATATAATACATTAAATTAAAATCATGGTGCAAACCATATTAAACACATAAAATGATGAAATTAGGAACTATATTCATAAAAACTAATAAAATATTGAAATTTAAGGGGTAGAATATACAATTTTAATAATTCTTGTAATAACTTGGGGTAATATAATACATTCAATTAAAATCATGGTGCAAACCATATTAAACACATAAATGATGAAATTAGGTATTAAATTAATAAAAATCTCATATAATTTAGAAATTTTTAAGGGGTACGGTACAACATTTTTAACAAATCTTCTAAAAACTAGGGGTATTATATTACAATAAATTAATATCATGGAGGTAAACCATCTTAATAACCTTAAATATTGTAATCAGGATTAAATTCATAAAAAACTAATAAAATATTGAAATTTAAGGGGTAGAATATACATTTTTAATAAGTCTTATAAAAACTTGGGATATTATATTACAATAAATTAATATCATGGTGGTAAACCATATTAATAACCTTAAATATTTAATTAAGGAATAAATTCATAAAAAACTTATTAAATATTGAAATTTATGAGATAAAATACAACAATTTAAGGAGTAGAATACTTCATTTTTAATAATTCTTGTAATAACTTGGGGTAATATAATACATTCAATTAAAATCATGGTGCAAACCATATTAAACACATAAATGATGAAATTAGGAAATATATTCATTAAATTTTAATTAAATATTGAATATTATAGGGTAAAATACAACTATTTTAAGCAATCTTGTAAAAACTTGGGGTATTATAATACAATAAATTAATATCATGGTGGTAAATCATATAAATCAATTAAAATGATGAAATTACAGACTATATTCATAAAAACTTAATTAAATATTGAAATTTATGAGGTAAAATACAACAATTTAAGGGGTAGAATACTTCATTTTTAATAATTCTTGTAATAACTTGGGGTAATATAATACATTAAATTAAAATCATGGTGGCACACTATATAATACAATTAAAATGATGAAATAAGGAACTATATTTACAAAAAAAAATAATAAAATGTTGAAAATTAAGTGGTAGAATACTTCATTTTTAATAATTCTTGTAATAACTTGGGGTAATATAATACATTAAATTAAAATCATGGTGCAAACCATATTAAACACATAAAATGATGAAATTAGGAACTATATTCATAAAAACTAATAAAATATTGAAATTTAAGGGGTAGAATATACAATTTTAATAATTCTTGTAATAACTTGGGGTAATATAATACATTAAATTAAAATCATGGTGCAAACCATATTAAACACATAAATGATGAAATTAGGTATTAAATTAATAAAAATCTCATATAATTTAGAAATTTTTAAGGGGTACGGTACAACATTTTTAACAAATCTTCTAAAAACTTGGGGTATTATATTACAATAAATTAATATCATGGAGGTAAACCATCTTAATAACCTTAAATATTGTAATCAGGATTAAATTCATAAAAAACTAATAAAATATTGAAATTTAAGGGGTAGAATATACATTTTTAATAAGTCTTATATAAACTTGGGATATTATATTACAATAAATTAATATCATGGTGGTAAACCATATTAATAACCTTAAATATTTAATTAAGGAATAAATTCATAAAAAACTTATTAAATATTGAAATTTATGAGGTAAAATACAACAATTTAAGTGGTAGAATACTTCATTTTTAATAATTCGCGTAATAACTTGGGGTAATATAATACATTAAATTAAAATCATGGTGCAAACCATATAAAACACATAAAATGATGAAATTAGGAACTATATTCATAAAAACTAATAAAATATTGAAATTTAAGGGGTAGAATATACATTTTTAATAATTCTTGTAATAACTTGGGGTAATATAATACATTAAATTAAAATCATGGTGCAAACCATATTAAACACATAAATGATGAAATTAGGTATTAAATTAATAAAAATCTCATACAATTTAGAAATTTTTAAGGGGTACGGTACAACATTTTTAACAAATCTTCTAAAAACTTGGGGTATTATATTACAATAAATTAATATCATGGAGGTAAACCATCTTAATAACCTTAAATATTGTAATCAGGATTAAATTCATAAAAAACTAATAAAATATTGAAATTTAATGGGTAGAATATACATTTTTAATAAGTCTTATAAAAACTTGGGATATTATATTACAATAAATTAATATCATGGTGGTAAACCATATTAATAACCTTAAATATTTAATTAAGGAATAAATTCATAAAAAACTTATTAAATATTGAAATTTATGAGATAAAATACAACAATTTAAGGAGTAGAATACTTCATTTTTAATAATTCTTGTAATAACTTGGGGTAATATAATACATTCAATTAAAATCATGGTGCAAACCATATTAAACACTTAAATGATGAAATTAGGAAATATATTCATTAAATTTTAATTAAATATTGAATATTATAGGGTAAAATACAACTATTTTAAGCAATCTTGTAAAAACTTGGGGTATTATAATACAATAAATTAATATCATGGTGGTAAATCATATAAATCAATTAAAATGATGAAATTACAGACTATATTCATAAAAACTTAATTAAATATTGAAATTTATGAGGTAAAATACAACAATTTAAGGGGTAGAATACTTCATTTTTAATAATTCTTGTAATAACTTGGGGTAATATAATACATTAAATTAAAATCATGGTGGCACACTATATTATACAATTAAAATGATGAAATAAGGAACTATATTTACAAAAAAAAATAATAAAATGTTGAAAATTAAGTGGTAGAATACTTCATTTTTAATAATTCTTGTAATAACTTGGGGTAATATAATACATTAAATTAAAATCATGGTGCAAACCATATTAAACACATAAATGATGAAATTAGGTATTAAATTAATAAAAATCTCATATAATTTAGAAATTTTTAAGGGGTACGGTAAAACATTTTTAACAAATCTTCTAAAAACTTGGGGTATTATATTACAATAAATTAATATCATGGAGGTAAACCATCTTAATAACCTTAAATATTGTAATAAGGATAAAATTCATAAAAAACTAATAAAATATTGAAATTTAAGGGGTAGAATATACATTTTTAATAAGTCTAGTAAAAACTTGGGATATTATATTACAATAATTTAATATCATGGAGGTGAACCATATTAATAACCTCAAATATTGAATTAAGGAATAAATTCATAAAAATCTAATTAATAATTGAAATTTAAGGGGTAGAATACTTCATTTTTAATAATTCTTGTAATAACTTGGGGTAATATAATACATTCAATTAAAATCATGGTGCAAACCATATTAAACACATAAATGATGAAATTAGGAAATATATTCATTAAATTTTAATTAAATATAGAATATTATAGGGTAAAATACAACTATTTTAAGCAATCTTGTAAAAACTTGGGGTATTATAATACAATAAATTATTATCATGGTGGTAAATCATATAAATCAATTAAAATGATGAAATTACAGACTATATTCATAAAAACTTAATTAAATATTGAAATTTATGAGGTAAAATACAACAATTTAAGGGGTAGAATACTTCATTTTTAATAATTCTTGTAATAACTTGGGGTAATATAATACATTAAATTAAAATCATGGTGGCACACTATATTATACAATTAAAATGATGAAATAAGGAACTATATTTACAAAAAAAAATAATAAAATGTTGAAAATTAAGTGGTAGAATACTTCATTTTTAATAATTCTTGTAATAACTTGGGGTAATATAATACATTAAATTAAAATCATGGTGCAAACCATATTAAACACATAAAATGATGAAATTAGGAACTATATTCATAAAAACTAATAAAATATTGAAATTTAAGGGGTAGAATATACAATTTTAATAATTCTTGTAATAACTTGGGGTAATATAATACATTAAATTAAAATCATGGTGCAAACCATATTAAACACATAAATGATGAAATTAGGTATTAAATTAATAAAAATCTCATATAATTTAGAAATTTTTAAGGGGTACGGTAAAACATTTTTAACAAATCTTCTAAAAACTTGGGGTATTATATTACAATAAATTAATATCATGGAGGTAAACCATCTTAATAACCTTAAATATTGTAATAAGGATAAAATTCATAAAAAACTAATAAAATATTGAAATTTAAGGGGTAGAATATACATTTTTAATAAGTCTAGTAAAAACTTGGGATATTATATTACAATAATTTAATATCATGGAGGTGAACCATATTAATAACCTCAAATATTGAATTAAGGAATAAATTCATAAAAATCTAATTAATAATTGAAATTTAAGGGGTAGAATACTTCATTTTTAATAATTCTTGTAATAACTTGGGGTAATATAATACATTCAATTAAAATCATGGTGCAAACCATATTAAACACATAAATGATGAAATTAGGAAATATATTCATTAAATTTTAATTAAATATAGAATATTATAGGGTAAAATACAACTATTTTAAGCAATCTTGTAAAAACTTGGGGTATTATAATACAATAAATTATTATCATGGTGGTAAATCATATAAATCAATTAAAATGATGAAATTACAGACTATATTCATAAAAACTTAATTAAATATTGAAATTTATGAGGTAAAATACAACAATTTAAGGGGTAGAATACTTCATTTTTAATAATTCTTGTAATAACTTGGGGTAATATAATACATTAAATTAAAATCATGGTGGCACACTATATTATACAATTAAAATGATGAAATAAGGAACTATATTTACAAAAAAAAATAATAAAATGTTGAAAATTAAGTGGTAGAATACTTCATTTTTAATAATTCTTGTAATAACTTGGGGTAATATAATACATTAAATTAAAATCATGGTGCAAACCATATTAAACACATAAAATGATGAAATTAGGAACTATATTCATAAAAACTAATAAAATATTGAAATTTAAGGGGTAGAATATACAATTTTAATAATTCTTGTAATAACTTGGGGTAATATAATACATTCAATTAAAATCATGGTGCAAACCATATTAAACACATAAATGATGAAATTAGGTATTAAATTAATAAAAATCTCATATAATTTAGAAATTTTTAAGGGGTACGGTACAACATTTTTAACAAATCTTCTAAAAACTTGGGGTATTATATTACAATAAATTAATATCATGGAGGTAAACCATCTTAATAACCTTAAATATTGTAATCAGGATTAAATTCATAAAAAACTAATAAAATATTGAAATTTAAGGGGTAGAATATACATTTTTAATAAGTCTTATATAAACTTGGGATATTATATTACAATACATTAATATCATGGTGGTAAACCATATTAATAACCTTAAATATTTAATTAAGGAATAAATTCATAAAAAACTAATTAAATATTGAAATTTATGAGGTAAAATACAACAATTTAAGTGGTAGAATACTTCATTTTTAATAATTCTCGTAATAACTTGGGGTAATATAATACATTAAATTAAAATCATGGTGCAAACCATATAAAACACATAAAATGATGAAATTAGGAACTATATTCATAAAAACTAATAAAATATTGAAATTTAAGGGGTAGAATATACATTTTTAATAATTCTTGTAATAACTTGGGGTAATATAATACATTAAATTAAAATCATGGTGCAAACCATATTAAACACATAAATGATGAAATTAGGTATTAAATTAATAAAAATCTCATACAATTTAGAAATTTTTAAGGGGTACGGTACAACATTTTTAACAAATCTTCTAAAAACTTGGGGTATTATATTACAATAAATTAATATCATGGAGGTAAACCATCTTAATAACCTTAAATATTGTAATCAGGATTAAATTCATAAAAAACTAATAAAATATTGAAATTTAATGGGTAGAATATACATTTTTAATAAGTCTTATAAAAACTTGGGATATTATATTACAATAAATTAATATCATGGTGGTAAACCATATTAATAACCTTAAATATTTAATTAAGGAATAAATTCATAAAAAACTTATTAAATATTGAAATTTATGAGATAAAATACAACAATTTAAGGAGTAGAATACTTCATTTTTAATAATTCTTGTAATAACTTGGGGTAATATAATACATTCAATTAAAATCATGGTGCAAACCATATTAAACACTTAAATGATGAAATTAGGAAATATATTCATTAAATTTTAATTAAATATTGAATATTATAGGGTAAAATACAACTATTTTAAGCAATCTTGTAAAAACTTGGGGTATTATAATACAATAAATTAATATCATGGTGGTAAATCATATAAATCAATTAAAATGATGAAATTACAGACTATATTCATAAAAACTTAATTAAATATTGAAATTTATGAGGTAAAATACAACAATTTAAGGGGTAGAATACTTCATTTTTAATAATTCTTGTAATAACTTGGGGTAATATAATACATTAAATTAAAATCATGGTGGCACACTATATTATACAATTAAAATGATGAAATAAGGAACTATATTTACAAAAAAAAATAATAAAATGTTGAAAATTAAGTGGTAGAATACTTCATTTTTAATAATTCTTGTAATAACTTGGGGTAATATAATACATTAAATTAAAATCATGGTGCAAACCATATTAAACACATAAATGATGAAATTAGGTATTAAATTAATAAAAATCTCATATAATTTAGAAATTTTTAAGGGGTACGGTAAAACATTTTTAACAAATCTTCTAAAAACTTGGGGTATTATATTACAATAAATTAATATCATGGAGGTAAACCATCTTAATAACCTTAAATATTGTAATAAGGATAAAATTCATAAAAAACTAATAAAATATTGAAATTTAAGGGGTAGAATATACATTTTTAATAAGTCTAGTAAAAACTTGGGATATTATATTACAATAATTTAATATCATGGAGGTGAACCATATTAATAACCTCAAATATTGAATTAAGGAATAAATTCATAAAAATCTAATTAATAATTGAAATTTAAGGGGTAGAATACTTCATTTTTAATAATTCTTGTAATAACTTGGGGTAATATAATACATTCAATTAAAATCATGGTGCAAACCATATTAAACACATAAATGATGAAATTAGGAAATATATTCATTAAATTTTAATTAAATATAGAATATTATAGGGTAAAATACAACTATTTTAAGCAATCTTGTAAAAACTTGGGGTATTATAATACAATAAATTATTATCATGGTGGTAAATCATATAAATCAATTAAAATGATGAAATTACAGACTATATTCATAAAAACTTAATTAAATATTGAAATTTATGAGGTAAAATACAACAATTTAAGGGGTAGAATACTTCATTTTTAATAATTCTTGTAATAACTTGGGGTAATATAATACATTAAATTAAAATCATGGTGGCACACTATATTATACAATTAAAATGATGAAATAAGGAACTATATTTACAAAAAAAAATAATAAAATGTTGAAAATTAAGTGGTAGAATACTTCATTTTTAATAATTCTTGTAATAACTTGGGGTAATATAATACATTAAATTAAAATCATGGTGCAAACCATATTAAACACATAAAATGATGAAATTAGGAACTATATTCATAAAAACTAATAAAATATTGAAATTTAAGGGGTAGAATATACAATTTTAATAATTCTTGTAATAACTTGGGGTAATATAATACATTCAATTAAAATCATGGTGCAAACCATATTAAACACATAAATGATGAAATTAGGTATTAAATTAATAAAAATCTCATATAATTTAGAAATTTTTAAGGGGTACGGTACAACATTTTTAACAAATCTTCTAAAAACTTGGGGTATTATATTACAATAAATTAATATCATGGAGGTAAACCATCTTAATAACCTTAAATATTGTAATCAGGATTAAATTCATAAAAAACTAATAAAATATTGAAATTTAAGGGGTAGAATATACATTTTTAATAAGTCTTATATAAACTTGGGATATTATATTACAATACATTAATATCAAGGTGGTAAACCATATTAATAACCTTAAATATTTAATTAAGGAATAAATTCATAAAAAACTAATTAAATATTGAAATTTATGAGGTAAAATACAACAATTTAAGTGGTAGAATACTTCATTTTTAATAATTCTCGTAATAACTTGGGGTAATATAATACATTAAATTAAAATCATGGTGCAAACCATATTAAACACATAAAATGATGAAATTAGGAACTATATTCATAAAAACTAATAAAATATTGAAATTTAAGGGGTAGAATATACAATTTTAATAATTCTTGTAATAACTTGGGGTAATATAATACATTAAATTAAAATCATGGTGCAAACCATATTAAACACATAAATGATGAAATTAGGTATTAAATTAATAAAAATCTCATACAATTTAGAAATTTTTAAGGGGTACGGTACAACATTTTTAACAAATCTTCTAAAAACTTGGGGTATTATATTACAATAAATTAATATCATGGAGGTAAACCATCTTAATAACCTTAAATATTGTAATCAGGATTAAATTCATAAAAAACTAATAAAATATTGAAATTTAATGGGTAGAATATACATTTTTAATAAGTCTTATAAAAACTTGGGATATTATATTACAATAAATTAATATCATGGTGGTAAACCATATTAATAACCTTAAATATTTAATTAAGGAATAAATTCATAAAAAACTTATTAAATATTGAAATTTATGAGATAAAATACAACAATTTAAGGAGTAGAATACTTCATTTTTAATAATTCTTGTAATAACTTGGGGTAATATAATACATTCAATTAAAATCATGGTGCAAACCATATTAAACACTTAAATGATGAAATTAGGAAATATATTCATTAAATTTTAATTAAATATTGAATATTATAGGGTAAAATACAACTATTTTAAGCAATCTTGTAAAAACTTGGGGTATTATAATACAATAAATTAATATCATGGTGGTAAATCATATAAATCAATTAAAATGATGAAATTACAGACTATATTCATAAAAACTTAATTAAATATTGAAATTTATGAGGTAAAATACAACAATTTAAGGGGTAGAATACTTCATTTTTAATAATTCTTGTAATAACTTGGGGTAATATAATACATTAAATTAAAATCATGGTGGCACACTATATTATACAATTAAAATGATGAAATAAGGAACTATATTTACAAAAAAAAATAATAAAATGTTGAAAATTAAGTGGTAGAATACTTCATTTTTAATAATTCTTGTAATAACTTGGGGTAATATAATACATTAAATTAAAATCATGGTGGCACACTATATTATACAATTAAAATGATGAAATAAGGAACTATATTTACAAAAAAAAATAATAAAATGTTGAAAATTAAGTGGTAGAATACTTCATTTTTAATAATTCTTGTAATAACTTGGGGTAATATAATACATTAAATTAAAATCATGGTGCAAACCATATTAAACACATAAATGATGAAATTAGGTATTAAATTAATAAAAATCTCATATAATTTAGAAATTTTTAAGGGGTACGGTAAAACATTTTTAACAAATCTTCTAAAAACTTGGGGTATTATATTACAATAAATTAATATCATGGAGGTAAACCATCTTAATAACCTTAAATATTGTAATAAGGATAAAATTCATAAAAAACTAATAAAATATTGAAATTTAAGGGGTAGAATATACATTTTTAATAAGTCTAGTAAAAACTTGGGATATTATATTACAATAATTTAATATCATGGAGGTGAACCATATTAATAACCTCAAATATTGAATTAAGGAATAAATTCATAAAAATCTAATTAATAATTGAAATTTAAGGGGTAGAATACTTCATTTTTAATAATTCTTGTAATAACTTGGGGTAATATAATACATTCAATTAAAATCATGGTGCAAACCATATTAAACACATAAATGATGAAATTAGGAAATATATTCATTAAATTTTAATTAAATATAGAATATTATAGGGTAAAATACAACTATTTTAAGCAATCTTGTAAAAACTTGGGGTATTATAATACAATAAATTATTATCATGGTGGTAAATCATATAAATCAATTAAAATGATGAAATTACAGACTATATTCATAAAAACTTAATTAAATATTGAAATTTATGAGGTAAAATACAACAATTTAAGGGGTAGAATACTTCATTTTTAATAATTCTTGTAATAACTTGGGGTAATATAATACATTAAATTAAAATCATGGTGGCACACTATATTATACAATTAAAATGATGAAATAAGGAACTATATTTACAAAAAAAAATAATAAAATGTTGAAAATTAAGTGGTAGAATACTTCATTTTTAATAATTCTTGTAATAACTTGGGGTAATATAATACATTAAATTAAAATCATGGTGCAAACCATATTAAACACATAAAATGATGAAATTAGGAACTATATTCATAAAAACTAATAAAATATTGAAATTTAAGGGGTAGAATATACAATTTTAATAATTCTTGTAATAACTTGGGGTAATATAATACATTCAATTAAAATCATGGTGCAAACCATATTAAACACATAAATGATGAAATTAGGTATTAAATTAATAAAAATCTCATATAATTTAGAAATTTTTAAGGGGTACGGTACAACATTTTTAACAAATCTTCTAAAAACTTGGGGTATTATATTACAATAAATTAATATCATGGAGGTAAACCATCTTAATAACCTTAAATATTGTAATCAGGATTAAATTCATAAAAAACTAATAAAATATTGAAATTTAAGGGGTAGAATATACATTTTTAATAAGTCTTATATAAACTTGGGATATTATATTACAATACATTAATATCATGGTGGTAAACCATATTAATAACCTTAAATATTTAATTAAGGAATAAATTCATAAAAAACTAATTAAATATTGAAATTTATGAGGTAAAATACAACAATTTAAGTGGTAGAATACTTCATTTTTAATAATTCTCGTAATAACTTGGGGTAATATAATACATTAAATTAAAATCATGGTGCAAACCATATAAAACACATAAAATGATGAAATTAGGAACTATATTCATAAAAACTAATAAAATATTGAAATTTAAGGGGTAGAATATACATTTTTAATAATTCTTGTAATAACTTGGGGTAATATAATACATTAAATTAAAATCATGGTGCAAACCATATTAAACACATAAATGATGAAATTAGGTATTAAATTAATAAAAATCTCATACAATTTAGAAATTTTTAAGGGGTACGGTACAACATTTTTAACAAATCTTCTAAAAACTTGGGGTATTATATTACAATAAATTAATATCATGGAGGTAAACCATCTTAATAACCTTAAATATTGTAATCAGGATTAAATTCATAAAAAACTAATAAAATATTGAAATTTAATGGGTAGAATATACATTTTTAATAAGTCTTATAAAAACTTGGGATATTATATTACAATAAATTAATATCATGGTGGTAAACCATATTAATAACCTTAAATATTTAATTAAGGAATAAATTCATAAAAAACTTATTAAATATTGAAATTTATGAGATAAAATACAACAATTTAAGGAGTAGAATACTTCATTTTTAATAATTCTTGTAATAACTTGGGGTAATATAATACATTCAATTAAAATCATGGTGCAAACCATATTAAACACTTAAATGATGAAATTAGGAAATATATTCATTAAATTTTAATTAAATATTGAATATTATAGGGTAAAATACAACTATTTTAAGCAATCTTGTAAAAACTTGGGGTATTATAATACAATAAATTAATATCATGGTGGTAAATCATATAAATCAATTAAAATGATGAAATTACAGACTATATTCATAAAAACTTAATTAAATATTGAAATTTATGAGGTAAAATACAACAATTTAAGGGGTAGAATACTTCATTTTTAATAATTCTTGTAATAACTTGGGGTAATATAATACATTAAATTAAAATCATGGTGGCACACTATATTATACAATTAAAATGATGAAATAAGGAACTATATTTACAAAAAAAAATAATAAAATGTTGAAAATTAAGTGGTAGAATACTTCATTTTTAATAATTCTTGTAATAACTTGGGGTAATATAATACATTAAATTAAAATCATGGTGCAAACCATATTAAACACATAAATGATGAAATTAGGTATTAAATTAATAAAAATCTCATATAATTTAGAAATTTTTAAGGGGTACGGTAAAACATTTTTAACAAATCTTCTAAAAACTTGGGGTATTATATTACAATAAATTAATATCATGGAGGTAAACCATCTTAATAACCTTAAATATTGTAATAAGGATAAAATTCATAAAAAACTAATAAAATATTGAAATTTAAGGGGTAGAATATACATTTTTAATAAGTCTAGTAAAAACTTGGGATATTATATTACAATAATTTAATATCATGGAGGTGAACCATATTAATAACCTCAAATATTGAATTAAGGAATAAATTCATAAAAATCTAATTAATTATTGAAATTTAAGGGGTAGAATACTTCATTTTTAATAATTCTTGTAATAACTTGGGGTAATATAATACATTCAATTAAAATCATGGAGCAAACCATATTAAACACATAAATGATGAAATTAGGAAATATATTCATTAAATTTTAATGAAATATTGAATATTATAGGGTAAAATACAACTATTTTAAGCAATCTTGTAAAAACTTGGGGTATTATATTACAATAAATTAATATCATGGAGGTAAACCATCTTAATAACCTTAAATATTGTAATCAGGATTAAATTCATAAAAAACTAATAAAATATTGAAATTTAAGGGGTAGAATATACATTTTTAATAAGTCTTATAAAAACTTGGGATATTATATTACAATAAATTAATATCATGGTGGTAAACCATATTAATAACCTTAAATATTTAATTAAGGAATAAATTCATAAAAAACTTATTAAATATTGAAATTTATGAGATAAAATACAACAATTTAAGGGGTAGAATACTTCATTTTTAATAATTCTTGTAATAACTTGGGGTAATATAATACATTCAATTAAAATCATGGTGCAAACCATATTAAACACTTAAATGATGAAATTAGGAAATATATTCATTAAATTTTAATTAAATATTGAATATTATAGGGTAAAATACAACTATTTTAAGCAATCTTGTAAAAACTTGGGGTATTATAATACAATAAATTAATATCATGGTGGTAAATCATATAAATCAATTAAAATGATGAAATTACAGACTATATTCATAAAAACTTAATTAAATATTGAAATTTATGAGGTAAAATACAACAATTTAAGGGGTAGAATACTTCATTTTTAATAATTCTTGTAATAACTTGGGGTAATATAATACATTAAATTAAAATCATGGTGGCACACTATATTATACAATTAAAATGATGAAATAAGGAACTATATTTACAAAAAAAAATAATAAAATGTTGAAAATTAAGTGGTAGAATACTTCATTTTTAATAATTCTTGTAATAACTTGGGGTAATATAATACATTAAATTAAAATCATGGTGCAAACCATATTAAACACATAAATGATGAAATTAGGTATTAAATTAATAAAAATCTCATATAATTTAGAAATTTTTAAGGGGTACGGTAAAACATTTTTAACAAATCTTCTAAAAACTTGGGGTATTATATTACAATAAATTAATATCATGGAGGTAAACCATCTTAATAACCTTAAATATTGTAATAAGGATAAAATTCATAAAAAACTAATAAAATATTGAAATTTAAGGGGTAGAATATACATTTTTAATAAGTCTAGTAAAAACTTGGGATATTATATTACAATAATTTAATATCATGGAGGTGAACCATATTAATAACCTCAAATATTGAATTAAGGAATAAATTCATAAAAATCTAATTAATTATTGAAATTTAAGGGGTAGAATACTTCATTTTTAATAATTCTTGTAATAACTTGGGGTAATATAATACATTCAATTAAAATCATGGAGCAAACCATATTAAACACATAAATGATGAAATTAGGAAATATATTCATTAAATTTTAATGAAATATTGAATATTATAGGGTAAAATACAACTATTTTAAGCAATCTTGTAAAAACTTGGGGTATTATATTACAATAAATTAATATCATGGAGGTAAACCATCTTAATAACCTTAAATATTGTAATCAGGATTAAATTCATAAAAAACTAATAAAATATTGAAATTTAAGGGGTAGAATATACATTTTTAATAAGTCTTATAAAAACTTGGGATATTATATTACAATAAATTAATATCATGGTGGTAAACCATATTAATAACCTTAAATATTTAATTAAGGAATAAATTCATAAAAAACTTATTAAATATTGAAATTTATGAGATAAAATACAACAATTTAAGGGGTAGAATACTTCATTTTTAATAATTCTTGTAATAACTTGGGGTAATATAATACATTCAATTAAAATCATGGTGCAAACCATATTAAACACTTAAATGATGAAATTAGGAAATATATTCATTAAATTTTAATTAAATATTGAATATTATAGGGTAAAATACAACTATTTTAAGCAATCTTGTAAAAACTTGGGGTATTATAATACAATAAATTAATATCATGGTGGTAAATCATATAAATCAATTAAAATGATGAAATTACAGACTATATTCATAAAAACTTAATTAAATATTGAAATTTATGAGGTAAAATACAACAATTTAAGGGGTAGAATACTTCATTTTTAATAATTCTTGTAATAACTTGGGGTAATATAATACATTAAATTAAAACCATGGTGGCACACTATATTATACAATTAAAATGATGAAATAAGGAACTATATTTACAAAAAAAAATAATAAAATGTTGAAAATTAAGTGGTAGAATACTTCATTTTTAATAATTCTTGTAATAACTTGGGGTAATATAATACATTAAATTAAAATCATGGTGCAAACCATATTAAACACATAAAATGATGAAATTAGGAACTATATTCATAAAAACTAATAAAATATTGAAATTTAAGGGGTAGAATATACAATTTTAATAATTCTTGTAATAACTTGGGGTAATATAATACATTAAATTAAAATCATGGTGCAAACCATATTAAACACATAAATGATGAAATTAGGTATTAAATTAATAAAAATCTCATATAATTTAGAAATTTTTAAGGGGTACGGTAAAACATTTTTAACAAATCTTCTAAAAACTTGGGGTATTATATTACAATAAATTAATATCATGGAGGTAAACCATCTTAATAACCTTAAATAATTTAATAAGGATAAAATTCATAAAAAACTAATAAAATATTGAAATTTAAGGGGTAGAATATACATTTTTAATAAGTCTAGTAAAAACTTGGGATATTATATTACAATAATTTAATATCATGGAGGTGAACCATATTAATAACCTCAAATATTGAATTAAGGAATAAATTCATAAAAATCTAATTAATTATTGAAATTTAAGGGGTAGAATACTTCATTTTTAATAATTCTTGTAATAACTTGGGGTAATATAATACATTCAATTAAAATCATGGTGCAAACCATATTAAACACATAAATGATGAAATTAGGTATTAAATTAATAAAAATCTCATATAATTTAGAAATTTTTAAGGGGTACGGTACAACATTTTTAACAAATCTTCTAAAAACTTGGGGTATTATATTACAATAAATTAATATCATGGAGATAAACCATCTTAATAACCTTAAATATTGTAATCAGGATTAAATTCATAAAAAACTAATAAAATATTGAAATTTAAGGGGTAGAATATACATTTTTAATAAGTCTTATAAAAACTTGGGATATTATATTACAATAAATTAATATCATGGTGGTAAACCATATTAATAACCTTAAATATTTAATTAAGGAATAAATTCATAAAAAACTTATTAAATATTGAAATTTATGAGATAAAATACAACATTTTAAGGGGTAGAATACTTCATTTTTAATAATTCTTGTAATAACTTGGGGTAATATAATACATTAAATTAAAATCATGGTGGCACACTATATTATACAATTAAAATGATGAAATAAGGAACTATATTTACAAAAAAAAATAATAAAATGTTGAAAATTAAGTGGTAGAATACTTCATTTTTAATAATTCTTGTAATAACTTGGGGTAATATAATACATTAAATTAAAATCATGGTGCAAACCATATTAAACACATAAAATGATGAAATTAGGAACTATATTCATAAAAACTAATAAAATATTGAAATTTAAGGGGTAGAATATACAATTTTAATAATTCTTGTAATAACTTGGGGTAATATAATACATTAAATTAAAATCATGGTGCAAACCATATTAAACACATAAATGATGAAATTAGGTATTAAATTAATAAAAATCTCATATAATTTAGAAATTTTTAAGGGGTACGGTAAAACATTTTTAACAAATCTTCTAAAAACCTGGGGTATTATATTACAATAAATTAATATCATGGAGGTAAACCATCTTAATAACCTTAAATATTGTAATAAGGATAAAATTCATAAAAAACTAATAAAATATTGAAATTTAAGGGGTAGAATATACATTTTTAATAAGTCTAGTAAAAACTTGGGATATTATATTACAATAATTTAATATCATGGAGGTGAACCATATTAATAACCTCAAATATTGAATTAAGGAATAAATTCATAAAAATCAAATTAATTATTGAAATTTAAGGAGTAGAATACTTCATTTTTAATAATTCTTGTAATAACTTGGGGTAATATAATACATTCAATTAAAATCATGGTGCAAACCATATTAAACACATAAATGATGAAATTAGGTATTAAATTAATAAAAATCTCATATAATTTAGAAATTTTTAAGGGGTACGGTACAACATTTTTAACAAATCTTCTAAAAACTTGGGGTATTATATTACAATAAATTAATATCATGGAGATAAACCATCTTAATAACCTTAAATATTGTAATCAGGATTAAATTCATAAAAAACTAATAAAATATTGAAATTTAAGGGGTAGAATATACATTTTTAATAAGTCTTATAAAAACTTGGGATATTATATTACAATAAATTAATATCATGGTGGTAAACCATATTAATAACCTTAAATATTTAATTAAGGAATAAATTCATAAAAAACTTATTAAATATTGAAATTTATGAGATAAAATACAACATTTTAAGGGGTAGAATACTTCATTTTTAATAATTCTTGTAATAACTTGGGGTAATATAATACATTAAATTAAAATCATGGTGGCACACTATATTATACAATTAAAATGATGAAATAAGGAACTATATTTACAAAAAAAAATAATAAAATGTTGAAAATTAAGTGGTAGAATACTTCATTTTTAAACCATATTAAACACATAAATGATGAAATTAGGTATTAAATTAATAAAAATCTCATATAATTTAGAAATTTTTAAGGGGTACGGTACAACATTTTTAACAAATCTTCTAAAAATCTGGGGTATTATATTACAATAAATTAATATCATGGAGGTAAACCATCTTAATAACCTTAAATATTGTAATAAGGATAAAATTCATAAAAAACTAATAAAATATTGAAATTTAAGGGGTAGAATATACATTTTTAATAAGTCTAGTAAAAACTTGGGATATTATATTACAATAATTTAATATCATGGAGGTGAACCATATTAATAACCTCAAATATTGAATTAAGGAATAAATTCATAAAAAACTTATTAAATATTGAAATTTATGAGATAAAATACAACAATTTAAGGGGTAGAATACTTCATTTTTAATAATTCTTGTAATAACTTGGGGTAATATAATACATTCAATTAAAATCATGGTGCAAACCATATAAAAAACTTAAATGATGAAATTAGGAAATATATTCATTAAATTTTAATTAAATATTGAATATTATAGGGTAAAATACAACTATTTTAAGCAATCTTGTAAAAACTTGGGGTATAATAATACAATAAATTAATATCATGGTGGTAAATCATATAAATCAATTAAAATGATGAAATTACAGACTATATTCATAAAAACTTAATTAAATATTGAAATTTATGAGATAAAATACAACAATTTAAGGGGTAGAATACTACATTTTTAATAATTCTCGTAATAACTTGGGGTAATATAATACATTAAATTAAAATCATGGTTTTAAACTATATTATACATTTAAAATGATGAAATTAGGAACTATATTCATAACAACTAATAAAATATTGAAATTTAAGGGGTAGAATATACATTTTTAATAAGTCTTGTAAAAACTTGTGATATTATATTACAATAAATTAATATCATGGTGGTATACCATATTAATAACCTTAAATATTTAATTAAGGAATAAATTCATAAAAAACTTATTAAATATTGAAATTTATGAGGTAAAATACAACAATTTAAGGGGTAGAATATACATTTTTAATAATTCTTGTAATAACTTGGGGTAATATAATACATTAAATTAAAATCATGGTGGCACACTATATTATACAATTAAAATGATGAAATAAGGAACTATATTTACAAAAAAAAATAATAAAATGTTGAAAATTAAGTGGTAGAATACTTCATTTTTAATAATTCTCGTAATAACTTGGGGTAATATAATACATTAAATTAAAATCATGGTGCAAACCATATTAAACACATAAAATGATGAAATTAGGAACTATATTCATAAAAACTAATAAAATATTGAAATTTAAGGGGTAGAATATACATTTTTAATAATTCTTGTAATAACTTGGGGTAATATAAAACATTAAATTAAAATCATGGTGCAAACCATATTAAACACATAAATGATGAAATTAGGTATTAAATTAATAAAAATCTCATATAATTTAGAAATTTTTAAGGGGTACGGTACAACATTTTTAACAAATCTTCTAAAAACTTGGGGTATTATATTACAATAAATTAATATCATGGAGATAAACCATCTTAATAACCTTAAATATTGTGATCAGGATTAATTTCATAAAAAACTAATAAAATATTGAAATTTAAGGGGTAGAATATACAATTTTAATAATTCTTGTAATAACTTGGGGTAATATAATACATTAAATTAAAATCATGGTGGCACACTATATTATACAATTAAAATGATGAAATAAGGAACTATATTTACAAAAAAAAATAATAAAATGTTGAAAATTAAGTGGTAGAATACTTCATTTTTAATAATTCTTGTAATAACTTGGGGTAATATAATACATTAAATTAAAATCATGGTGCAAACCATATTAAACACATAAAATGATGAAATTAGGAACTATATTCATAAAAACTAATAAAATATTGAAATTTAAGGGGTAGAATATACAATTTTAATAATTCTTGTAATAACTTGGGGTAATATAATACATTAAATTAAAATCATGGTGGCACACTATATTATACAATTAAAATGATGAAATAAGGAACTATATTCATAAAAACTAATAAAATATTGAAATTTAAGGGGTAGAATATACAATTTTAATAATTCTTGTAATAACTTGGGGTAATATAATACATTAAATTAAAATCATGGTGCAAACCATATTAAACACATAAATGATGAAATTAGGTATTAAATTAATAAAAATCTCATATAATTTAGAAATTTTTAAGGGGTACGGTACAACATTTTTAACAAATCTTCTAAAAATCTGGGGTATTATATTACAATAAATTAATATCATGGAGGTAAACCATCTTAATAACCTTAAATATTGTAATAAGGATAAAATTCATAAAAAACTAATAAAATATTGAAATTTAAGGGGTAGAATATACATTTTTAATAAGTCTAGTAAAAACTTGGGATATTATATTACAATATTTTAATATCATGGAGGTGAACCATATTAATAACCTCAAATATTGAATTAAGGAATAAATTCATAAAAATCTAATTAATTATTGAAATTTAAGGGGTAGAATACTTCATTTTTAATAATTCTTGTAATAACTTGGGGTAATATAATACATTCAATTAAAATCATGGTGCAAACCATATAAAAAACTTAAATGATGAAATTAGGAAATATATTCATTAAATTTTAATTAAATATTGAATATTATAGGGTAAAATACAACTATTTTAAGCAATCTTGTAAAAACTTGGGGTATAATAATACAATAAATTAATATCATGGTGGTAAATCATATAAATCAATTAAAATGATGAAATTACAGACTATATTCATAAAAACTTAATTAAATATTGAAATTTATGAGGTAAAATACAACAATTTAAGGGGTAGAATACTACATTTTTAATAATTCTCGTAATAACTTGGGGTAATATAATACATTAAATTAAAATCATGGTTTTAAACTATATTATACATTTAAAATGATGAAATTAGGAACTATATTCATAACAACTAATAAAATATTGAAATTTAAGGGGTAGAATATACATTTTTAATAAGTCTTGTAAAAACTTGTGATATTATATTACAATAAATTAATATCATGGTGGTATACCATATTAATAACCTTAAATATTTAATTAAGGAATAAATTCATAAAAAACTTATTAAATATTGAAATTTATGAGGTAAAATACAACAATTTAAGGGGTAGAATATACATTTTTAATAATTCTTGTAATAACTTGGGGTAATATAATACATTAAATTAAAATCATGGTGGCACACTATATTATACAATTAAAATGATGAAATAAGGAACTATATTTACAAAAAAAAATAATAAAATGTTGAAAATTAAGTGGTAGAATACTTCATTTTTAATAATTCTCGTAATAACTTGGGGTAATATAATACATTAAATTAAAATCATGGTGCAAACCATATTAAACACATAAAATGATGAAATTAGGAACTATATTCATAAAAACTAATAAAATATTGAAATTTAAGGGGTAGAATATACATTTTTAATAATTCTTGTAATAACTTGGGGTAATATAAAACATTAAATTAAAATCATGGTGCAAACCATATTAAACACATAAATGATGAAATTAGGTATTAAATTAATAAAAATCTCATATAATTTAGAAATTTTTAAGGGGTACGGTACAACATTTTTAACAAATCTTCTAAAAACTTGGGGTATTATATTACAATAAATTAATATCATGGAGATAAACCATCTTAATAACCTTAAATATTGTGATCAGGATTAATTTCATAAAAAACTAATAAAATATTGAAATTTAAGGGGTAGAATATACAATTTTAATAATTCTTGTAATAACTTGGGGTAATATAATACATTAAATTAAAATCATGGTGGCACACTATATTATACAATTAAAATGATGAAATAAGGAACTATATTTACAAAAAAAAATAATAAAATGTTGAAAATTAAGTGGTAGAATACTTCATTTTTAATAATTCTTGTAATAACTTGGGGTAATATAATACATTAAATTAAAATCATGGTGCAAACCATATTAAACACATAAAATGATGAAATTAGGAACTATATTCATAAAAACTAATAAAATATTGAAATTTAAGGGGTAGAATATACAATTTTAATAATTCTTGTAATAACTTGGGGTAATATAATACATTAAATTAAAATCATGGTGGCACACTATATTATACAATTAAAATGATGAAATAAGGAACTATATTCATAAAAACTAATAAAATATTGAAATTTAAGGGGTAGAATATACAATTTTAATAATTCTTGTAATAACTTGGGGTAATATAATACATTAAATTAAAATCATGGTGCAAACCATATTAAACACATAAATGATGAAATTAGGTATTAAATTAATAAAAATCTCATATAATTTAGAAATTTTTAAGGGGTACGGTACAACATTTTTAACAAATCTTCTAAAAATCTGGGGTATTATATTACAATAAATTAATATCATGGAGGTAAACCATCTTAATAACCTTAAATATTGTAATAAGGATAAAATTCATAAAAAACTAATAAAATATTGAAATTTAAGGGGTAGAATATACATTTTTAATAAGTCTAGTAAAAACTTGGGATATTATATTACAATATTTTAATATCATGGAGGTGAACCATATTAATAACCTCAAATATTGAATTAAGGAATAAATTCATAAAAATCTAATTAATTATTGAAATTTAAGGGGTAGAATACTTCATTTTTAATAATTCTTGTAATAACTTGGGGTAATATAATACATCAATTAAAATCATGGTGCAAACCATATTAAACACATAAATGATGAAATTAGGTATTAAATTAATAAAAATCTCATATAATTTAGAAATTTTTAAGGGGTACGGTACAACATTTTTAACAAATCTTCTAAAAACTTCGGGTATTATATTACAATAAATTAATATCATGGAGATAAACCATCTTAATAACCTTAAATATTGTAATCAGGATTAATTTCATAAAAAACTAATAAAATATTGAAATTTAAGGGGTAGAATATACAATTTTAATAATTCTTGTAATAACTTGGGGTAATATAATACATTAAATTAAAATCATGGTGGCACACTATATTATACAATTAAAATGATGAAATAAGGAACTATATTTACAAAAAAAAATAATAAAATGTTGAAAATTAAGTGGTAGAATACTTCATTTTTAATAATTCTCGTAATAACTTGGGGTAATATAATACATTAAATTAAAATCATGGTGCAAACCATATTAAACACATAAAATGATGAAATTAGGAACTATATTCATAAAAACTAATAAAATATTGAAATTTAAGGGGTAGAATATACAATTTTAATAATTCTTGTAATAACTTGGGGTAATATAATACATTAAATTAAAATCATGGTGGCACACTATATTATACAATTAAAATGATGAAATAAGGAACTATATTCATAAAAACTAATAAAATATTGAAATTTAAGGGGTAGAATATACAATTTTAATAATTCTTGTAATAACTTGGGGTAATATAATACATTAAATTAAAATCATGGTGCAAACCATATTAAACACATAAATGATGAAATTAGGTATTAAATTAATAAAAATCTCATATAATTTAGAAATTTTTAAGGGGTACGGTACAACATTTTTAACAAATCTTCTAAAAACTTGGGGTATTATATTACAATAAATTAATATCATGGAGATAAACCATCTTAATAACCTTAAATATTGTGATCAGGATTAATTTCATAAAAAACTAATAAAATATTGAAATTTAAGGGGTAGAATATACATTTTTAATAATTCTTGTAATAACTTGGGGTAATATAAAACATTAAATTAAAATCATGGTGCAAACCATATTAAACACATAAATGATGAAATTAGGTATTAAATTAATAAAAATCTCATATAATTTAGAAATTTTTAAGGGGTACGGTACAACATTTTTAACAAATCTTCTAAAAACTTGGGGTATTATATTACAATAAATTAATATCATGGAGATAAACCATCTTAATAACCTTAAATATTGTGATCAGGATTAATTTCATAAAAAACTAATAAAATATTGAAATTTAAGGGGTAGAATATACAATTTTAATAATTCTTGTAATAACTTGGGGTAATATAATACATTAAATTAAAATCATGGTGGCACACTATATTATACAATTAAAATGATGAAATAAGGAACTATATTTACAAAAAAAAATAATAAAATGTTGAAAATTAAGTGGTAGAATACTTCATTTTTAATAATTCTTGTAATAACTTGGGGTAATATAATACATTAAATTAAAATCATGGTGCAAACCATATTAAACACATAAAATGATGAAATTAGGAACTATATTCATAAAAACTAATAAAATATTGAAATTTAAGGGGTAGAATATACAATTTTAATAATTCTTGTAATAACTTGGGGTAATATAATACATTAAATTAAAATCATGGTGGCACACTATATTATACAATTAAAATGATGAAATAAGGAACTATATTCATAAAAACTAATAAAATATTGAAATTTAAGGGGTAGAATATACAATTTTAATAATTCTTGTAATAACTTGGGGTAATATAATACATTAAATTAAAATCATGGTGCAAACCATATTAAACACATAAATGATGAAATTAGGTATTAAATTAATAAAAATCTCATATAATTTAGAAATTTTTAAGGGGTACGGTACAACATTTTTAACAAATCTTCTAAAAATCTGGGGTATTATATTACAATAAATTAATATCATGGAGGTAAACCATCTTAATAACCTTAAATATTGTAATAAGGATAAAATTCATAAAAAACTAATAAAATATTGAAATTTAAGGGGTAGAATATACATTTTTAATAAGTCTAGTAAAAACTTGGGATATTATATTACAATAATTTAATATCATGGAGGTGAACCATATTAATAACCTCAAATATTGAATTAAGGAATAAATTCATAAAAAACTTATTAAATATTGAAATTTATGAGATAAAATACAACAATTTAAGGGGTAGAATACTTCATTTTTAATAATTCTTGTAATAACTTGGGGTAATATAATACATTCAATTAAAATCATGGTGCAAACCATATAAAAAACTTAAATGATGAAATTAGGAAATATATTCATTAAATTTTAATTAAATATTGAATATTATAGGGTAAAATACAACTATTTTAAGCAATCTTGTAAAAACTTGGGGTATAATAATACAATAAATTAATATCATGGTGGTAAATCATATAAATCAATTAAAATGATGAAATTACAGACTATATTCATAAAAACTTAATTAAATATTGAAATTTATGAGATAAAATACAACAATTTAAGGGGTAGAATACTACATTTTTAATAATTCTCGTAATAACTTGGGGTAATATAATACATTAAATTAAAATCATGGTTTTAAACTATATTATACATTTAAAATGATGAAATTAGGAACTATATTCATAACAACTAATAAAATATTGAAATTTAAGGGGTAGAATATACATTTTTAATAAGTCTTGTAAAAACTTGTGATATTATATTACAATAAATTAATATCATGGTGGTATACCATATTAATAACCTTAAATATTTAATTAAGGAATAAATTCATAAAAAACTTATTAAATATTGAAATTTATGAGGTAAAATACAACAATTTAAGGGGTAGAATATACATTTTTAATAATTCTTGTAATAACTTGGGGTAATATAATACATTAAATTAAAATCATGGTGGCACACTATATTATACAATTAAAATGATGAAATAAGGAACTATATTTACAAAAAAAAATAATAAAATGTTGAAAATTAAGTGGTAGAATACTTCATTTTTAATAATTCTCGTAATAACTTGGGGTAATATAATACATTAAATTAAAATCATGGTGCAAACCATATTAAACACATAAAATGATGAAATTAGGAACTATATTCATAAAAACTAATAAAATATTGAAATTTAAGGGGTAGAATATACATTTTTAATAATTCTTGTAATAACTTGGGGTAATATAAAACATTAAATTAAAATCATGGTGCAAACCATATTAAACACATAAATGATGAAATTAGGTATTAAATTAATAAAAATCTCATATAATTTAGAAATTTTTAAGGGGTACGGTACAACATTTTTAACAAATCTTCTAAAAACTTGGGGTATTATATTACAATAAATTAATATCATGGAGATAAACCATCTTAATAACCTTAAATATTGTGATCAGGATTAATTTCATAAAAAACTAATAAAATATTGAAATTTAAGGGGTAGAATATACAATTTTAATAATTCTTGTAATAACTTGGGGTAATATAATACATTAAATTAAAATCATGGTGGCACACTATATTATACAATTAAAATGATGAAATAAGGAACTATATTTACAAAAAAAAATAATAAAATGTTGAAAATTAAGTGGTAGAATACTTCATTTTTAATAATTCTTGTAATAACTTGGGGTAATATAATACATTAAATTAAAATCATGGTGCAAACCATATTAAACACATAAAATGATGAAATTAGGAACTATATTCATAAAAACTAATAAAATATTGAAATTTAAGGGGTAGAATATACAATTTTAATAATTCTTGTAATAACTTGGGGTAATATAATACATTAAATTAAAATCATGGTGGCACACTATATTATACAATTAAAATGATGAAATAAGGAACTATATTCATAAAAACTAATAAAATATTGAAATTTAAGGGGTAGAATATACAATTTTAATAATTCTTGTAATAACTTGGGGTAATATAATACATTAAATTAAAATCATGGTGCAAACCATATTAAACACATAAATGATGAAATTAGGTATTAAATTAATAAAAATCTCATATAATTTAGAAATTTTTAAGGGGTACGGTACAACATTTTTAACAAATCTTCTAAAAATCTGGGGTATTATATTACAATAAATTAATATCATGGAGGTAAACCATCTTAATAACCTTAAATATTGTAATAAGGATAAAATTCATAAAAAACTAATAAAATATTGAAATTTAAGGGGTAGAATATACATTTTTAATAAGTCTAGTAAAAACTTGGGATATTATATTACAATATTTTAATATCATGGAGGTGAACCATATTAATAACCTCAAATATTGAATTAAGGAATAAATTCATAAAAATCTAATTAATTATTGAAATTTAAGGGGTAGAATACTTCATTTTTAATAATTCTTGTAATAACTTGGGGTAATATAATACATCAATTAAAATCATGGTGCAAACCATATTAAACACATAAATGATGAAATTAGGTATTAAATTAATAAAAATCTCATATAATTTAGAAATTTTTAAGGGGTACGGTACAACATTTTTAACAAATCTTCTAAAAACTTCGGGTATTATATTACAATAAATTAATATCATGGAGATAAACCATCTTAATAACCTTAAATATTGTAATCAGGATTAATTTCATAAAAAACTAATAAAATATTGAAATTTAAGGGGTAGAATATACAATTTTAATAATTCTTGTAATAACTTGGGGTAATATAATACATTAAATTAAAATCATGGTGGCACACTATATTATACAATTAAAATGATGAAATAAGGAACTATATTTACAAAAAAAAATAATAAAATGTTGAAAATTAAGTGGTAGAATACTTCATTTTTAATAATTCTCGTAATAACTTGGGGTAATATAATACATTAAATTAAAATCATGGTGCAAACCATATTAAACACATAAAATGATGAAATTAGGAACTATATTCATAAAAACTAATAAAATATTGAAATTTAAGGGGTAGAATATACAATTTTAATAATTCTTGTAATAACTTGGGGTAATATAATACATTAAATTAAAATCATGGTGGCACACTATATTATACAATTAAAATGATGAAATAAGGAACTATATTCATAAAAACTAATAAAATATTGAAATTTAAGGGGTAGAATATACAATTTTAATAATTCTTGTAATAACTTGGGGTAATATAATACATTAAATTAAAATCATGGTGCAAACCATATTAAACACATAAATGATGAAATTAGGTATTAAATTAATAAAAATCTCATATAATTTAGAAATTTTTAAGGGGTACGGTACAACATTTTTAACAAATCTTCTAAAAATCTGGGGTATTATATTACAATAAATTAATATCATGGAGGTAAACCATCTTAATAACCTTAAATATTGTAATAAGGATAAAATTCATAAAAAACTAATAAAATATTGAAATTTAAGGGGTAGAATATACATTTTTAATAAGTCTAGTAAAAACTTGGGATATTATATTACAATAATTTAATATCATGGAGGTGAACCATATTAATAACCTCAAATATTGAATTAAGGAATAAATTCATAAAAAACTTATTAAATATTGAAATTTATGAGATAAAATACAACAATTTAAGGGGTAGAATACTTCATTTTTAATAATTCTTGTAATAACTTGGGGTAATATAATACATTCAATTAAAATCATGGTGCAAACCATATAAAAAACTTAAATGATGAAATTAGGAAATATATTCATTAAATTTTAATTAAATATTGAATATTATAGGGTAAAATACAACTATTTTAAGCAATCTTGTAAAAACTTGGGGTATAATAATACAATAAATTAATATCATGGTGGTAAATCATATAAATCAATTAAAATGATGAAATTACAGACTATATTCATAAAAACTTAATTAAATATTGAAATTTATGAGGTAAAATACAACAATTTAAGGGGTAGAATACTACATTTTTAATAATTCTCGTAATAACTTGGGGTAATATAATACATTAAATTAAAATCATGGTTTTAAACTATATTATACATTTAAAATGATGAAATTAGGAACTATATTCATAACAACTAATAAAATATTGAAATTTAAGGGGTAGAATATACATTTTTAATAAGTCTTGTAAAAACTTGTGATATTATATTACAATAAATTAATATCATGGTGGTATACCATATTAATAACCTTAAATATTTAATTAAGGAATAAATTCATAAAAAACTTATTAAATATTGAAATTTATGAGGTAAAATACAACAATTTAAGGGGTAGAATATACATTTTTAATAATTCTTGTAATAACTTGGGGTAATATAATACATTAAATTAAAATCATGGTGGCACACTATATTATACAATTAAAATGATGAAATAAGGAACTATATTTACAAAAAAAAATAATAAAATGTTGAAAATTAAGTGGTAGAATACTTCATTTTTAATAATTCTCGTAATAACTTGGGGTAATATAATACATTAAATTAAAATCATGGTGCAAACCATATTAAACACATAAAATGATGAAATTAGGAACTATATTCATAAAAACTAATAAAATATTGAAATTTAAGGGGTAGAATATACATTTTTAATAATTCTTGTAATAACTTGGGGTAATATAAAACATTAAATTAAAATCATGGTGCAAACCATATTAAACACATAAATGATGAAATTAGGTATTAAATTAATAAAAATCTCATATAATTTAGAAATTTTTAAGGGGTACGGTACAACATTTTTAACAAATCTTCTAAAAACTTGGGGTATTATATTACAATAAATTAATATCATGGAGATAAACCATCTTAATAACCTTAAATATTGTGATCAGGATTAATTTCATAAAAAACTAATAAAATATTGAAATTTAAGGGGTAGAATATACAATTTTAATAATTCTTGTAATAACTTGGGGTAATATAATACATTAAATTAAAATCATGGTGGCACACTATATTATACAATTAAAATGATGAAATAAGGAACTATATTTACAAAAAAAAATAATAAAATGTTGAAAATTAAGTGGTAGAATACTTCATTTTTAATAATTCTTGTAATAACTTGGGGTAATATAATACATTAAATTAAAATCATGGTGCAAACCATATTAAACACATAAAATGATGAAATTAGGAACTATATTCATAAAAACTAATAAAATATTGAAATTTAAGGGGTAGAATATACAATTTTAATAATTCTTGTAATAACTTGGGGTAATATAATACATTAAATTAAAATCATGGTGGCACACTATATTATACAATTAAAATGATGAAATAAGGAACTATATTCATAAAAACTAATAAAATATTGAAATTTAAGGGGTAGAATATACAATTTTAATAATTCTTGTAATAACTTGGGGTAATATAATACATTAAATTAAAATCATGGTGCAAACCATATTAAACACATAAATGATGAAATTAGGTATTAAATTAATAAAAATCTCATATAATTTAGAAATTTTTAAGGGGTACGGTACAACATTTTTAACAAATCTTCTAAAAATCTGGGGTATTATATTACAATAAATTAATATCATGGAGGTAAACCATCTTAATAACCTTAAATATTGTAATAAGGATAAAATTCATAAAAAACTAATAAAATATTGAAATTTAAGGGGTAGAATATACATTTTTAATAAGTCTAGTAAAAACTTGGGATATTATATTACAATATTTTAATATCATGGAGGTGAACCATATAAATAACCTCAAATATTGAATTAAGGAATAAATTCATAAAAATCTAATTAATTATTGAAATTTAAGGGGTAGAATACTTCATTTTTAATAATTCTTGTAATAACTTGGGGTAATATAATACATCAATTAAAATCATGGTGCAAACCATATTAAACACATAAATGATGAAATTAGGTATTAAATTAATAAAAATCTCATATAATTTAGAAATTTTTAAGGGGTACGGTACAACATTTTTAACAAATCTTCTAAAAACTTCGGGTATTATATTACAATAAATTAATATCATGGAGATAAACCATCTTAATAACCTTAAATATTGTAATCAGGATTAATTTCATAAAAAACTAATAAAATATTGAAATTTAAGGGGTAGAATATACAATTTTAATAATTCTTGTAATAACTTGGGGTAATATAATACATTAAATTAAAATCATGGTGGCACACTATATTATACAATTAAAATGATGAAATAAGGAACTATATTTACAAAAAAAAATAATAAAATGTTAAAAATTAAGTGGTAGAATACTTCATTTTTAATAATTCTCGTAATAACTTGGGGTAATATAATACATTAAATTAAAATCATGGTGCAAACCATATTAAACACATAAAATGATGAAATTAGGAACTATATTCATAAAAACTAATAAAATATTGAAATTTAAGGGGTAGAATATACATTTTTAATAATTCTTGTAATAACTTGGGGTAATATAATACATTAAATTAAAATCATGGTGCAAACCATATTAAACACATAAATGATGAAATTAGGTATTAAATTAATAAAAATCTCATATAATTTAGAAATTTTTAAGGGGTACGGTAAAACATTTTTAACAAACCTTCTAAAAACTTGGGGTATTATATTACAATAAATTAATATCATGGAGGTAAACCATCTTAATAACCTTAAATAATTTAATAAGGATAAAATTCATAAAAAACTAATAAAATATTGAAATTTAAGGGGTAGAATATACATTTTTAATAAGTCTAGTAAAAACTTGGGATATTATATTACAATAATTTAATATCATGGAGGTGAACCATATTAATAACCTCAAATATTGAATTAAGGAATAAATTCATAAAAATCTAATTAATTATTGAAATTTAAGGGGTAGAATACTTCATTTTTAATAATTCTTGTAATAACTTGGGGTAATATAATACATTCAATTAAAATCATGGTGCAAACCATATTAAACACATAAATGATGAAATTAGGTATTAAATTAATAAAAATCTCATATAATTTAGAAATTTTTAAGGGGTACGGTACAACATTTTTAACAAATCTTCTAAAAACTTGGGGTATTATATTACAATAAATTAATATCATGGAGGTAAACCATCTTAATAACCTTAAATATTGTAATCAGGATTAAATTCATAAAAAACTAATAAAATATTGAAATTTAAGGGGTAGAATATACATTTTTAATAAGTCTTATATAAACTTGGGATATTATATTACAATAAATTAATATCATGGTGGTAAACCATATAAATAACCTTAAATATTTAATTAAGGAATAAATTCATAAAAAACTTATTAAATATTGAAATTTATGAGATAAAATATAACAATTTAAGGGGTAGAATACTTCATTTTTAATAATTCTTGTAATAACTTGGGGTAATATAATACATTCAATTAAAATCATGGTGCAAACCATATAAAAAACTTAAATGATGAAATTAGGAAATATATTCATTAAATTTTAATTAAATATTGAATATTATAGGGTAAAATACAACTATTTTAAGCAATCTTGTAAAAACTTGGGGTATAATAATACAATAAATTAATATCATGGTGGTAAATCATATAAATCAATTAAAATGATGAAATTACAGACTATATTCATAAAAACTTAATTAAATATTGAAATTTATGAGGTAAAATACAACAATTTAAGGGGTAGAATATACATTTTTAATAATTCTTGTAATAACTTGGGGTAATATAATACATTAAATTAAAATCATGGTGGCACACTATATTATACAATTAAAATGATGAAATAAGGAACTATATTTACAAAAAAAAATAATAAAATGTTGAAAATTAAGTGGTAGAATACTTCATTTTTAATAATTCTCGTAATAACTTGGGGTAATATAATACATTAAATTAAAATCATGGTGCAAACCATATTAAACACATAAAATGATGAAATTAGGAACTATATTCATAAAAACTAATAAAATATTGAAATTTAAGGGGTAGAATATACATTTTTAATAATTCTTGTAATAACTTGGGGTAATATAATACATTAAATTAAAATCATGGTGCAAACCATATTAAACACATAAATGATGAAATTAGGTATTAAATTAATAAAAATCTCATATAATTTAGAAATTTTTAAGGGGTACGGTACAACATTTTTAACAAATCTTCTAAAAACTTGGGGTATTATATTACAATAAATTAATATCATGGAGATAAACCATCTTAATAACCTTAAATATTGTGATCAGGATTAATTTCATAAAAAACTAATAAAATATTGAAATTTAAGGGGTAGAATATACAATTTTAATAATTCTTGTAATAACTTGGGGTAATATAATACATTAAATTAAAATCATGGTGGCACACTATATTATACAATTAAAATGATGAAATAAGGAACTATATTTACAAAAAAAAATAATAAAATGTTGAAAATTAAGTGGTAGAATACTTCATTTTTAATAATTCTTGTAATAACTTGGGGTAATATAATACATTAAATTAAAATCATGGTGCAAACCATATTAAACACATAAAATGATGAAATTAGGAACTATATTCATAAAAACTAATAAAATATTGAAATTTAAGGGGTAGAATATACAATTTTAATAATTCTTGTAATAACTTGGGGTAATATAATACATTAAATTAAAATCATGGTGGCACACTATATTATACAATTAAAATGATGAAATAAGGAACTATATTCATAAAAACTAATAAAATATTGAAATTTAAGGGGTAGAATATACAATTTTAATAATTCTTGTAATAACTTGGGGTAATATAATACATTAAATTAAAATCATGGTGCAAACCATATTAAACACATAAATGATGAAATTAGGTATTAAATTAATAAAAATCTCATATAATTTAGAAATTTTTAAGGGGTACGGTAAAACATTTTTAACAAATCTTCTAAAAACCTGGGGTATTATATTACAATAAATTAATATCATGGAGGTAAACCATCTTAATAACCTTAAATATTGTAATAAGGATAAAATTCATAAAAAACTAATAAAATATTGAAATTTAAGGGGTAGAATATACATTTTTAATAAGTCTAGTAAAAACTTGGGATATTATATTACAATATTTTAATATCATGGAGGTGAACCATATTAATAACCTCAAATATTGAATTAAGGAATAAATTCATAAAAATCTAATTAATTATTGAAATTTAAGGGGTAGAATACTTCATTTTTAATAATTCTTGTAATAACTTGGGGTAATATAATACATTCAATTAAAATCATGGTGCAAACCATATTAAACACATAAATGATGAAATTAGGTATTAAATTAATAAAAATCTCATATAATTTAGAAATTTTTAAGGGGTACGGTACAACATTTTTAACAAATCTTCTAAAAACTTGGGGTATTATATTACAATAAATTAATATCATGGAGGTAAACCATCTTAATAACCTTAAATATTGTAATCAGGATTAAATTCATAAAAAACTAATAAAATATTGAAATTTAAGGGGTAGAATATACATTTTTAATAAGTCTTATATAAACTTGGGATATTATATTACAATAAATTAATATCATGGTGGTAAACCATATTAATAACCTTAAATATTTAATTAAGGAATAAATTCATAAAAAACTTATTAAATATTGAAATTTATGAGATAAAATATAACAATTTAAGGGGTAGAATACTTCATTTTTAATAATTCTTGTAATAACTTGGGGTAATATAATACATTCAATTAAAATCATGGTGCAAACCATATAAAAAACTTAAATGATGAAATTAGGAAATATATTCATTAAATTTTAATTAAATATTGAATATTATAGGGTAAAATACAACTATTTTAAGCAATCTTGTAAAAACTTGGGGTATAATAATACAATAAATTAATATCATGGAGATAAACCATCTTAATAACCTTAAATATTGTAATCAGGATTAAATTCATAAAAAACTAATAAAATATTGAAATTTAAGGGGTAGAATATACATTTTTAATAAGTCATATAAAAACTTGGGATATTATATTACAATAAATTAATATCATGGTGGTAAACCATATTAATAACCTTAAATATTTAATTAAGGAATAAATTCATAAAAAACTTATTAAATATTGAAATTTATGAGATAAAATACAACAATTTAAGGGGTAGAATACTTCATTTTTAATAATTCTTGTAATAACTTGGGGTAATATAATACATTAAATTAAAATCATGGTGGCACACTATATTATACAATTAAAATGATGAAATAAGGAACTATATTTACAAAAAAAAATAATAAAATGTTGAAAATTAAGTGGTAGAATACTTCATTTTTAATAATTCTTGTAATAACTTGGGGTAATATAATACATTAAATTAAAATCATGGTGCAAACCATATTAAACACATAAAATGATGAAATTAGGAACTATATTCATAAAAACTAATAAAATATTGAAATTTAAGGGGTAGAATATACAATTTTAATAATTCTTGTAATAACTTGGGGTAATATAATACATTAAATTAAAATCATGGTGGCACACTATATTATACAATTAAAATGATGAAATAAGGAACTATATTCATAAAAACTAATAAAATATTGAAATTTAAGGGGTAGAATATACAATTTTAATAATTCTTGTAATAACTTGGGGTAATATAATACATTAAATTAAAATCATGGTGCAAACCATATTAAACACATAAATGATGAAATTAGGTATTAAATTAATAAAAATCTCATATAATTTAGAAATTTTTAAGGGGTACGGTACAACATTTTTAACAAACCTTCTAAAAACTTGGGGTATTATATTACAATAAATTAATATCATGGAGGTAAACCATCTTAATAACCTTAAATAATTTAATAAGGATAAAATTCATAAAAAACTAATAAAATATTGAAATTTAAGGGGTAGAATATACATTTTTAATAAGTCTAGTAAAAACTTGGGATATTATATTACAATAATTTAATATCATGGAGGTGAACCATATTAATAACCTCAAATATTGAATTAAGGAATAAATTCATAAAAATCTAATTAATTATTGAAATTTAAGGGGTAGAATACTTCATTTTTAATAATTCTTGTAATAACTTGGGGTAATATAATACATTCAATTAAAATCATGGTGCAAACCATATTAAACACATAAATGATGAAATTAGGTATTAAATTAATAAAAATCTCATATAATTTAGAAATTTTTAAGGGGTACGGTACAACATTTTTAACAAATCTTCTAAAAACTTGGGGTATTATATTACAATAAATTAATATCATGGAGGTAAACCATCTTAATAACCTTAAATATTGTAATCAGGATTAAATTCATAAAAAACTAATAAAATATTGAAATTTAAGGGGTAGAATATACATTTTTAATAAGTCTTATATAAACTTGGGATATTATATTACAATAAATTAATATCATGGTGGTAAACCATATTAATAACCTTAAATATTTAATTAAGGAATAAATTCATAAAAAACTTATTAAATATTGAAATTTATGAGATAATATACAACAATTTAAGGGGTAGAATATACATTTTTAATAATTCTTGTAATAACTTGGGGTAATATAATACATTCAATTAAAATCATGGTGCAAACCATATAAAAAACTTAAATGATGAAATTAGGAAATATATTCATTAAATTTTAATTAAATATTGAATATTATAGGGTAAAATACAACTATTTTAAGCAATCTTGTAAAAACTTGGGGTATTATATTACAATAAATTAATATCATGGAGATAAACCATCTTAATAACCATAAATATTGTAATCAGGATTAAATTCATAAAAAACTAATAAAATATTGAAATTTAAGGGGTAGAATATACATTTTTAATAAGTCATATAAAAACTTGGGATATTATATTACAATAAATTAATATCATGGTGGTAAACCATATTAATAACCTTAAATATTTAATTAAGGAATAAATTCATAAAAAACTTATTAAATATTGAAATTTATGAGATAAAATACAACAATTTAAGGGGTAGAATACTTCATTTTTAATAATTCTTGTAATAACTTGGGGTAATATAATACATTAAATTAAAATCATGGTGGCACACTATATTATACAATTAAAATGATGAAATAAGGAACTATATTTACAAAAAAAAATAATAAAATGTTGAAAATTAAGTGGTAGAATACTTCATTTTTAATAATTCTTGTAATAACTTGGGGTAATATAATACATTAAATTAAAATCATGGTGCAAACCATATTAAACACATAAAATGATGAAATTAGGAACTATATTCATAAAAACTAATAAAATATTGAAATTTAAGGGGTAGAATATACAATTTTAATAATTCTTGTAATAACTTGGGGTAATATAATACATTAAATTAAAATCATGGTGGCACACTATATTATACAATTAAAATGATGTTATAAGGAACTATATTCATAAAAACTAATAAAATATTGAAATTTAAGGGGTAGAATATACAATTTTAATAATTCTTGTAATAACTTGGGGTAATATAATACATTAAATTAAAATCATGGTGCAAACCATATTAAACACATAAATGATGAAATTAGGTATTAAATTAATAAAAATCTCATATAATTTAGAAATTTTTAAGGGGTACGGTAAAACATTTTTAACAAATCTTCTAAAAATCTGGGGTATTATATTACAATAAATTAATATCATGGAGGTAAACCATCTTAATAACCTTAAATATTGTAATAAGGATAAAATTCATAAAAAACTAATAAAATATTGAAATTTAAGGGGTAGAATATACATTTTTAATAAGTCTAGTAAAAACTTGGGATATTATATTACAATATTTTAATATCATGGAGGTGAACCATATTAATAACCTCAAATATTGAATTAAGGAATAAATTCATAAAAATCTAATTAATTATTGAAATTTAAGGGGTAGAATACTTCATTTTTAATAATTCTTGTAATAACTTGGGGTAATATAATACATCAATTAAAATCATGGTGCAAACCATATTAAACACATAAATGATGAAATTAGGTATTAAATTAATAAAAATCTCATATAATTTAGAAATTTTTAAGGGGTACGGTACAACATTTTTAACAAATCTTCTAAAAACTTGGGGTATTATATTACAATAAATTAATATCATGGAGATAAACCATCTTAATAACCTTAAATATTGTAATCAGGATTAATTTCATAAAAAACTAATAAAATATTGAAATTTAAGGGGTAGAATATACAATTTTAATAATTCTTGTAATAACTTGGGGTAATATAATACATTAAATTAAAATCATGGTGGCACACTATATTATACAATTAAAATGATGAAATAAGGAACTATATTTACAAAAAAAAATAATAAAATGTTGAAAATTAAGTGGTAGAATACTTCATTTTTAATAATTCTTATAATAACTTGGGGTAATATAATACATTAAATTAAAATCATGGTGCAAACCATATTAAACACATAAAATGATGAAATTAGGAACTATATTCATAAAAACTAATAAAATATTGAAATTTAAGGGGTAGAATATACAATTTTAATAATTCTTGTAATAACTTGGGGTAATATAATACATTAAATTAAAATCATGGTGCAAACCATATTAAACACATAAATGATGAAATTAGGTATTAAATTAATAAAAATCTCATATAATTTAGAAATTTTTAAGGGGTACGGTAAAACATTTTTAACAAATCTTCTAAAAACCTGGGGTATTATATTACAATAAATTAATATCATGGAGGTAAACCATCTTAATAACCTTAAATATTGTAATAAGGATAAAATTCATAAAAAACTAATAAAATATTGAAATTTAAGGGGTAGAATATACATTTTTAATAAGTCTAGTAAAAACTTGGGATATTATATTACAATATTTTAATATCATGGAGGTGAACCATATTAATAACCTCAAATATTGAATTAAGGAATAAATTCATAAAAATCTAATTAATTATTGAAATTTAAGGGGTAGAATACTTCATTTTTAATAATTCTTGTAATAACTTGGGGTAATATAATACATTCAATTAAAATCATGGTGCAAACCATATAAAAAACTTAAATGATGAAATTAGGAAATATATTCATTAAATTTTAATTAAATATTGAATATTATAGGGTAAAATACAACTATTTTAAGCAATCTTGTAAAAACTTGGGGTATTATATTACAATAAATTAATATCATGGAGATAAACCATCTTAATAACCATAAATATTGTAATCAGGATTAAATTCATAAAAAACTAATAAAATATTGAAATTTAAGGGGTAGAATATACATTTTTAATAAGTCATATAAAAACTTGGGATATTATATTACAATAAATTAATATCATGGTGGTAAACCATATTAATAACCTTAAATATTTAATTAAGGAATAAATTCATAAAAAACTTATTAAATATTGAAATTTATGAGATAAAATACAACAATTTAAGGGGTAGAATACTTCATTTTTAATAATTCTTGTAATAACTTGGGGTAATATAATACATTAAATTAAAATCATGGTGGCACACTATATTATACAATTAAAATGATGAAATAAGGAACTATATTTACAAAAAAAAATAATAAAATGTTGAAAATTAAGTGGTAGAATACTTCATTTTTAATAATTCTTGTAGTAACTTGGGGTAATATAATACATTAAATTAAAATCATGGTGCAAACCATATTAAACACATAAAATGATGAAATTAGGAACTATATTCATAAAAACTAATAAAATATTGAAATTTAAGGGGTAGAATATACAATTTTAATAATTCTTGTAATAACTTGGGGTAATATAATACATTAAATTAAAATCATGGTGGCACACTATATTATACAATTAAAATGATGAAATAAGGAACTATATTCATAAAAACTAATAAAATATTGAAATTTAAGGGGTAGAATATACAATTTTAATAATTCTTGTAATAACTTGGGGTAATATAATACATTAAATTAAAATCATGGTGCAAACCATATTAAACACATAAATGATGAAATTAGGTATTAAATTAATAAAAATCTCATATAATTTAGAAATTTTTAAGGGGTACGGTAAAACATTTTTAACAAATCTTCTAAAAATCTGGGGTATTATATTACAATAAATTAATATCATGGAGGTAAACCATCTTAATAACCTTAAATATTGTAATAAGGATAAAATTCATAAAAAACTAATAAAATATTGAAATTTAAGGGGTAGAATATACATTTTTAATAAGTCTAGTAAAAACTTGGGATATTATATTACAATATTTTAATATCATGGAGGTGAACCATATTAATAACCTCAAATATTGAATTAAGGAATAAATTCATAAAAATCTAATTAATTATTGAAATTTAAGGGGTAGAATACTTCATTTTTAATAATTCTTGTAATAACTTGGGGTAATATAATACATCAATTAAAATCATGGTGCAAACCATATTAAACACATAAATGATGAAATTAGGTATTAAATTAATAAAAATCTCATATAATTTAGAAATTTTTAAGGGGTACGGTACAACATTTTTAACAAATCTTCTAAAAACTTGGGGTATTATATTACAATAAATTAATATCATGGAGATAAACCATCTTAATAACCTTAAATATTGTAATCAGGATTAATTTCATAAAAAACTAATAAAATATTGAAATTTAAGGGGTAGAATATACAATTTTAATAATTCTTGTAATAACTTGGGGTAATATAATACATTAAATTAAAATCATGGTGGCACACTATATTATACAATTAAAATGATGAAATAAGGAACTATATTTACAAAAAAAAATAATAAAATGTTGAAAATTAAGTGGTAGAATACTTCATTTTTAATAATTCTTATAATAACTTGGGGTAATATAATACATTAAATTAAAATCATGGTGCAAACCATATTAAACACATAAAATGATGAAATTAGGAACTATATTCATAAAAACTAATAAAATATTGAAATTTAAGGGGTAGAATATACAATTTTAATAATTCTTGTAATAACTTGGGGTAATATAATACATTAAATTAAAATCATGGTGCAAACCATATTAAACACATAAATGATGAAATTAGGTATTAAATTAATAAAAATCTCATATAATTTAGAAATTTTTAAGGGGTACGGTAAAACATTTTTAACAAATCTTCTAAAAACCTGGGGTATTATATTACAATAAATTAATATCATGGAGGTAAACCATCTTAATAACCTTAAATATTGTAATAAGGATAAAATTCATAAAAAACTAATAAAATATTGAAATTTAAGGGGTAGAATATACATTTTTAATAAGTCTAGTAAAAACTTGGGATATTATATTACAATATTTTAATATCATGGAGGTGAACCATATTAATAACCTCAAATATTGAATTAAGGAATAAATTCATAAAAATCTAATTAATTATTGAAATTTAAGGGGTAGAATACTTCATTTTTAATAATTCTTGTAATAACTTGGGGTAATATAATACATTCAATTAAAATCATGGTGCAAACCATATTAAACACATAAATGATGAAATTAGGTATTAAATTAATAAAAATCTCATATAATTTAGAAATTTTTAAGGGGTACGGTAAAACATTTTTAACAAATCTTCTAAAAATCTGGGGTATTATATTACAATAAATTAATATCATGGAGGTAAACCATCTTAATAACCTTAAATATTGTAATAAGGATAAAATTCATAAAAAACTAATAAAATATTGAAATTTAAGGGGTAGAATATACATTTTTAATAAGTCTAGTAAAAACTTGGGATATTATATTACAATATTTTAATATCATGGAGGTGAACCATATTTATAACCTCAAATATTGAATTAAGGAATAAATTCATAAAAATCTAATTAATTATTGAAATTTAAGGGGTAGAATACTTCATTTTTAATAATTCTTGTAATAACTTGGGGTAATATAATACATCAATTAAAATCATGGTGCAAACCATATTAAACACATAAATGATGAAATTAGGTATTAAATTAATAAAAATCTCATATAATTTAGAAATTTTTAAGGGGTACGGTACAACATTTTTAACAAATCTTCTAAAAACTTGGGGTATTATATTACAATAAATTAATATCATGGAGATAAACCATCTTAATAACCTTAAATATTGTAATCAGGATTAATTTCATAAAAAACTAATAAAATATTGAAATTTAAGGGGTAGAATATACAATTTTAATAATTCTTGTAATAACTTGGGGTAATATAATACATTAAATTAAAATCATGGTGGCACACTATATTATACAATTAAAATGATGAAATAAGGAACTATATTTACAAAAAAAAATAATAAAATGTTGAAATTTAAGGGGTAGAATATACAATTTTAATAATTCTTGTAATAACTTGGGGTAATATAATACATTAAATTAAAATCATGGTGGCACACTATATTATACAATTAAAATGATGAAATAAGGAACTATATTCATAAAAACTAATAAAATATTGAAATTTAAGGGGTAGAATATACAATTTTAATAATTCTTGTAATAACTTGGGGTAATATAATACATTAAATTAAAATCATGGTGCAAACCATATTAAACACATAAATGATGAAATTAGGTATTAAATTAATAAAAATCTCATATAATTTAGAAATTTTTAAGGGGTACGGTAAAACATTTTTAACAAATCTTCTAAAAACCTGGGGTATTATATTACAATAAATTAATATCATGGAGGTAAACCATCTTAATAACCTTAAATATTGTAATAAGGATAAAATTCATAAAAAACTAATAAAATATTGAAATTTAAGGGGTAGAATATACATTTTTAATAAGTCTAGTAAAAACTTGGGATATTATATTACAATATTTTAATATCATGGAGGTGAACCATATTAATAACCTCAAATATTGAATTAAGGAATAAATTCATAAAAATCTAATTAATTATTGAAATTTAAGGGGTAGAATACTTCATTTTTAATAATTCTTGTAATAACTTGGGGTAATATAATACATTCAATTAAAATCATGGTGCAAACCATATTAAACACATAAATGATGAAATTAGGTATTAAATTAATAAAAATCTCATATAATTTAGAAATTTTTAAAGGGTACGGTACAACATTTTTAACAAATCTTCTAAAAACTTGGGGTATTATATTACAATAAATTAATATCATGGAGGTAAACCATCTTAATAACCTTAAATATTGTAATCAGGATTAAATTCATAAAAAACTAATAAAATATTGAAATTTAAGGGGTAGAATATACATTTTTAATAAGTCTTATATAAACTTGGGATATTATATTACAATAAATTAATATCATGGTGGTAAACCATATTAATAACCTTAAATATTTAATTAAGGAATAAATTCATAAAAAACTTATTAAATATTGAAATTTATGAGATAAAATACAACAATTTAAGGGGTAGAATACTTCATTTTTAATAATTCTTGTAATAACTTGGGGTAATATAATACATTCAATTAAAATCATGGTGCAAACCATATAAAAAACTTAAATGATGAAATTAGGAAATATATTCATTAAATTTTAATTAAATATTGAATATTATAGGGTAAAATACAACTATTTTAAGCAATCTTGTAAAAACTTGGGGTATTATATTACAATAAATTAATATCATGGAGATAAACCATCTAAATAACCTTAAATATTGTAATAAGGATAAAATTCATAAAAAACTAATAAAATATTGAAATTTAAGGGGTAGAATATACATTTTTAATAAGTCTAGTAAAAACTTGGGATATTATATTACAATATTTTAATATCATGGAGGTGAACCATATTAATAACCTCAAATATTGAATTAAGGAATAAATTCATAAAAATCTAATAAAATATTGAAATTTAAGGGGTAGAATATACAATTTTAATAATTCTTGTAATAACTTGGGGTAATATAATACATTAAATTAAAATCATGGTGGCACACTATATTATACAATTAAAATGATGAAATAAGGAACTATATTCATAAAAACTAATAAAATATTGAAATTTAAGGGGTAGAATATACAATTTTAATAATTCTTGTAATAACTTGGGGTAATATAATACATTAAATTAAAATCATGGTGCAAACCATATTAAACACATAAATGATGAAATTAGGTATTAAATTAATAAAAATCTCATATAATTTAGAAATTTTTAAGGGGTACGGTAAAACATTTTTAACAAATCTTCTAAAAATCTGGGGTATTATATTACAATAAATTAATATCATGGAGGTAAACCATCTTAATAACCTTAAATATTGTAATAAGGATAAAATTCATAAAAAACTAATAAAATATTGAAATTTAAGGGGTAGAATATACATTTTTAATAAGTCTAGTAAAAACTTGGGATATTATATTACAATATTTTAATATCATGGAGGTGAACCATATTAATAACCTCAAATATTGAATTAAGGAATAAATTCATAAAAATCTAATTAATTATTGAAATTTAAGGGGTAGAATACTTCATTTTTAATAATTCTTGTAATAACTTGGGGTAATATAATACATCAATTAAAATCATGGTGCAAACCATATTAAACACATAAATGATGAAATTAGGTATTAAATTAATAAAAATCTCATATAATTTAGAAATTTTTAAGGGGTACGGTACAACATTTTTAACAAATCTTCTAAAAACTTGGGGTATTATATTACAATAAATTAATATCATGGAGATAAACCATCTTAATAACCTTAAATATTGTAATCAGGATTAATTTCATAAAAAACTAATAAAATATTGAAATTTAAGGGGTAGAATATACAATTTTAATAATTCTTGTAATAACTTGGGGTAATATAATACATTAAATTAAAATCATGGTGGCACACTATATTATACAATTAAAATGATGAAATAAGGAACTATATTTACAAAAAAAAATAATAAAATGTTGAAAATTAAGTGGTAGAATACTTCATTTTTAATAATTCTTATAATAACTTGGGGTAATATAATACATTAAATTAAAATCATGGTGCAAACCATATTAAACACATAAAATGATGAAATTAGGAACTATATTCATAAAAACTAATAAAATATTGAAATTTAAGGGGTAGAATATACAATTTTAATAATTCTTGTAATAACTTGGGGTAATATAATACATTAAATTAAAATCATGGTGCAAACCATATTAAACACATAAATGATGAAATTAGGTATTAAATTAATAAAAATCTCATATAATTTAGAAATTTTTAAGGGGTACGGTAAAACATTTTTAACAAATCTTCTAAAAACCTGGGGTATTATATTACAATAAATTAATATCATGGAGGTAAACCATCTTAATAACCTTAAATATTGTAATAAGGATAAAATTCATAAAAAACTAATAAAATATTGAAATTTAAGGGGTAGAATATACATTTTTAATAAGTCTAGTAAAAACTTGGGATATTATATTACAATATTTTAATATCATGGAGGTGAACCATATTAATAACCTCAAATATTGAATTAAGGAATAAATTCATAAAAATCTAATTAATTATTGAAATTTAAGGGGTAGAATACTTCATTTTTAATAATTCTTGTAATAACTTGGGGTAATATAATACATTCAATTAAAATCATGGTGCAAACCATATTAAACACATAAATGATGAAATTAGGTATTAAATTAATAAAAATCTCATATAATTTAGAAATTTTTAAGGGGTACGGTACAACATTTTTAACAAATCTTCTAAAAACTTGGGGTATTATATTACAATAAATTAATATCATGGAGGTAAACCATCTTAATAACCTTAAATATTGTAATCAGGATTAAATTCATAAAAAACTAATAAAATATTGAAATTTAAGGGGTAGAATATACATTTTTAATAAGTCTTATATAAACTTGGGATATTATATTACAATAAATTAATATCATGGTGGTAAACCATATTAATAACCTTAAATATTTAATTAAGGAATAAATTCATAAAAAACTTATTAAATATTGAAATTTATGAGATAAAATATAACAATTTAAGGGGTAGAATACTTCATTTTTAATAATTCTTGTAATAACTTGGGGTAATATAATACATTCAATTAAAATCATGGTGCAAACCATATAAAAAACTTAAATGATGAAATTAGGAAATATATTCATTAAATTTTAATTAAATATTGAATATTATAGGGTAAAATACAACTATTTTAAGCAATCTTGTAAAAACTTGGGGTATTATATTACAATAAATTAATATCATGGAGATAAACCATCTTAATAACCTTAAATATTGTAATCAGGATTAAATTCATAAAAAACTAATAAAATATTGAAATTTAAGGGGTAGAATATACATTTTTAATAAGTCATATAAAAACTTGGGATATTATATTACAATAAATTAATATCATGGTGGTAAACCATATTAATAACCTTAAATATTTAATTAAGGAATAAATTCATAAAAAACTTATTAAATATTGAAATTTATGAGATAAAATACAACAATTTAAGGGGTAGAATACTTCATTTTTAATAATTCTTGTAATAACTTGGGGTAATATAATACATTAAATTAAAATCATGGTGGCACACTATATTATACAATTAAAATGATGAAATAAGGAACTATATTTACAAAAAAAAATAATAAAATGTTGAAAATTAAGTGGTAGAATACTTCATTTTTAATAATTCTTGTAATAACTTGGGGTAATATAATACATTAAATTAATATCATGGTGCAAACCATATTAAACACATAAAATGATGAAATTAGGAACTATATTCATAAAAACTAATAAAATATTGAAATTTAAGGGGTAGAATATACAATTTTAATAATTCTTGTAATAACTTGGGGTAATATAATACATTAAATTAAAATCATGGTGGCACACTATATTATACAATTAAAATGATGAAATAAGGAACTATATTCATAAAAACTAATAAAATATTGAAATTTAAGGGGTAGAATATACAATTTTAATAATTCTTGTAATAACTTGGGGTAATATAATACATTAAATTAAAATCATGGTGCAAACCATATTAAACACATAAATGATGAAATTAGGTATTAAATTAATAAAAATCTCATATAATTTAGAAATTTTTAAGGGGTACGGTAAAACATTTTTAACAAATCTTCTAAAAATCTGGGGTATTATATTACAATAAATTAATATCATGGAGGTAAACCATCTTAATAACCTTAAATATTGTAATAAGGATAAAATTCATAAAAAACTAATAAAATATTGAAATTTAAGGGGTAGAATATACATTTTTAATAAGTCTAGTAAAAACTTGGGATATTATATTACAATATTTTAATATCATGGAGGTGAACCATATTAATAACCTCAAATATTGAATTAAGGAATAAATTCATAAAAATCTAATTAATTATTGAAATTTAAGGGGTAGAATACTTCATTTTTAATAATTCTTGTAATAACTTGGGGTAATATAATACATCAATTAAAATCATGGTGCAAACCATATTAAACACATAAATGATGAAATTAGGTATTAAATTAATAAAAATCTCATATAATTTAGAAATTTTTAAGGGGTACGGTACAACATTTTTAACAAATCTTCTAAAAACTTGGGGTATTATATTACAATAAATTAATATCATGGAGATAAACCATCTTAATAACCTTAAATATTGTAATCAGGATTAATTTCATAAAAAACTAATAAAATATTGAAATTTAAGGGGTAGAATATACAATTTTAATAATTCTTGTAATAACTTGGGGTAATATAATACATTAAATTAAAATCATGGTGCAAACCATATTAAACACATAAATGATGAAATTAGGTATTAAATTAATAAAAATCTCATATAATTTAGAAATTTTTAAGGGGTACGGTAAAACATTTTTAACAAATCTTCTAAAAACCTGGGGTATTATATTACAATAAATTAATATCATGGAGGTAAACCATCTTAATAACCTTAAATATTGTAATAAGGATAAAATTCATAAAAAACTAATTAATTATTGAAATTTAAGGGGTAGAATACTTCATTTTTAATAATTCTTGTAATAACTTGGGGTAATATAATACATTCAATTAAAATCATGGTGCAAACCATATTAAACACATAAATGATGAAATTAGGTATTAAATTAATAAAAATCTCATATAATTTAGAAATTTTTAAGGGGTACGGTAAAACATTTTTAACAAATCTTCTAAAAATCTGGGGTATTATATTACAATAAATTAATATCATGGAGGTAAACCATCTTAATAACCTTAAATATTGTAATCAGGATTAAATTCATAAAAAACTAATAAAATATTGAAATTTAAGGGGTAGAATATACATTTTTAATAAGTCTTATATAAACTTGGGATATTATATTACAATAAATTAATATCATGGTGGTAAACCATATTAATAACCTTAAATATTTAATTAAGGAATAAATTCATAAAAAACTTATTAAATATTGAAATTTATGAGATAAAATACAACAATTTAAGGGGTAGAATACTTCATTTTTAATAATTCTTGTAATAACTTGGGGTAATATAATACATTCAATTAAAATCATGGTGCAAACCATATAAAAAACTTAAATGATGAAATTAGGAAATATATTCATTAAATTTTAATTAAATATTGAATATTATAGGGTAAAATACAACTATTTTAAGCAATCTTGTAAAAACATGGGGTATTATATTACAATAAATTAATATCATGGAGATAAACCATCTTAATAACCTTAAATATTGTAATCAGGATTAAATTCATAAAAAACTAATAAAATATTGAAATTTAAGGGGTAGAATATACATTTTTAATAAGTCTTATAAAAACTTGGGATATTATATTACAATAAATTAATATCATGGTGGTAAACCATATTAATAACCTTAAATATTTAATTAAGGAATAAATTCATAAAAAACTTATTAAATATTGAAATTTATGAGATAAAATACAACAATTTAAGGGGTAGAATACTTCATTTTTAATAATTCTTGTAATAACTTGGGGTAATATAATACATTAAATTAAAATCATGGTGGCACACTATATTATACAATTAAAATGATGAAATAAGGAACTATATTCATAAAAACTAATAAAATATTGAAATTTAAGGGGTAGAATATACAATTTTAATAATTCTTGTAATAACTTGGGGTAATATAATACATTAAATTAAAATCATGGTGCAAACCATATTAAACACATAAATGATGAAATTAGGTATTAAATTAATAAAAATCTCATATAATTTAGAAATTTTTAAGGGGTACGGTAAAACATTTTTAACAAATCTTCTAAAAATCTGGGGTATTATATTACAATAAATTAATATCATGGAGGTAAACCATCTTAATAACCTTAAATATTGTAATAAGGATAAAATTCATAAAAAACTAATAAAATATTGAAATTTAAGGGGTAGAATATACATTTTTAATAATTCTTGTAATAACATGGGGTAATATAATACATCAATTAAAATCATGGTGCAAACCATATTAAACACATAAATGATGAAATTAGGTATTAAATTAATAAAAATCTCATATAATTTAGAAATTTTTAAGGGGTACGGTACAACATTTTTAACAAATCTTCTAAAAACTTGGGGTATTATATTACAATAAATTAATATCATGGAGATAAACCATCTTAATAACCTTAAATATTGTAATCAGGATTAATTTCATAAAAAACTAATAAAATATTGAAATTTAAGGGGTAGAATATACAATTTTAATAATTCTTGTAATAACTTGGGGTAATATAATACATTAAATTAAAATCATGGTGGCACACTATATTATACAATTAAAATGATGAAATAAGGAACTATATTCATAAAAACTAATAAAATATTGAAATTTAAGGGGTAGAATATACAATTTTAATAATTCTTGTAATAACTTGGGGTAATATAATACATTAAATTAAAATCATGGTGCAAACCATATTAAACACATAAATGATGAAATTAGGTATTAAATTAATAAAAATCTCATATAATTTAGAAATTTTTAAGGGGTACGGTAAAACATTTTTAACAAATCTTCTAAAAATCTGGGGTATTATATTACAATAAATTAATATCATGGAGGTAAACCATCTTAATAACCTTAAATATTGTAATAATGATAAAATTCATAAAAAACTAATAAAATATTGAAATTTAAGGGGTAGAATATACATTTTTAATAAGTCTAGTAAAAACTTGGGATATTATATTACAATATTTTAATATCATGGAGGTGAACCATATTAATAACCTCAAATATTGAATTAAGGAATAAATTCATAAAAATCTAATTAATTATTGAAATTTAAGGGGTAGAATACTTCATTTTTAATAATTCTTGTAATAACTTGGGGTAATATAATACATCAATTAAAATCATGGTGCAAACCATATTAAACACATAAATGATGAAATTAGGTATTAAATTAATAAAAATCTCATATAATTTAGAAATTTTTAAGGGGTACGGTACAACATTTTTAACAAATCTTCTAAAAACTTCGGGTATTATATTACAATAAATTAATATCATGGAGATAAACCATCTTAATAACCTTAAATATTGTAATCAGGATTAATTTCATAAAAAACTAATAAAATATTGAAATTTAAGGGGTAGAATATACAATTTTAATAATTCTTGTAATAACTTGGGGTAATATAATACATTAAATTAAAATCATGGTGGCACACTATATTATACAATTAAAATGATGAAATAAGGAACTATATTTACAAAAAAAAATAATAAAATGTTGAAAATTAAGTGGTAGAATACTTCATTTTTAATAATTCTCGTAATAACTTGGGGTAATATAATACATTAAATTAAAATCATGGTGCAAACCATATTAAACACATAAAATGATGAAATTAGGAACTATATTCATAAAAACTAATAAAATATTGAAATTTAAGGGGTAGAATATACAATTTTAATAATTCTTGTAATAACTTGGGGTAATATAATACATTAAATTAAAATCATGGTGCAAACCATATTAAACACATAAATGATGAAATTAGGTATTAAATTAATAAAAATCTCATATAATTTAGAAATTTTTAAGGGGTACGGTAAAACATTTTTAACAAATCTTCTAAAAACCTGGGGTATTATATTACAATAAATTAATATCATGGAGGTAAACCATCTTAATAACCTTAAATATTGTAATAAGGATAAAATTCATAAAAAACTAATTAATTATTGAAATTTAAGGGGTAGAATACTTCATTTTTAATAATTCTTGTAATAACTTGGGGTAATATAATACATTCAATTAAAATCATGGTGCAAACCATATTAAACACATAAATGATGAAATTAGGTATTAAATTAATAAAAATCTCATATAATTTAGAAATTTTTAAGGGGTACGGTAAAACATTTTTAACAAATCTTCTAAAAATCTGGGGTATTATATTACAATAAATTAATATCATGGAGGTAAACCATCTTAATAACCTTAAATATTGTAATCAGGATTAAATTCATAAAAAACTAATAAAATATTGAAATTTAAGGGGTAGAATATACATTTTTAATAAGTCTTATATAAACTTGGGATATTATATTACAATAAATTAATATCATGGTGGTAAACCATATTAATAACCTTAAATATTTAATTAAGGAATAAATTCATAAAAAACTTATTAAATATTGAAATTTATGAGATAAAATACAACAATTTAAGGGGTAGAATACTTCATTTTTAATAATTCTTGTAATAACTTGGGGTAATATAATACATTCAATTAAAATCATGGTGGCACACTATATTATACAATTAAAATGATGAAATAAGGAACTATATTCATAAAAACTAATAAAATATTGAAATTTAAGGGGTAGAATATACAATTTTAATAATTCTTGTAATAACTTGGGGTAATATAATACATTAAATTAAAATCATGGTGCAAACCATATTAAACACATAAATGATGAAATTAGGTATTAAATTAATAAAAATCTCATATAATTTAGAAATTTTTAAGGGGTACGGTAAAACATTTTTAACAAATCTTCTAAAAATCTGGGGTATTATATTACAATAAATTAATATCATGGAGGTAAACCATCTTAATAACCTTAAATATTGTAATAAGGATAAAATTCATAAAAAACTAATAAAATATTGAAATTTAAGGGGTAGAATATACATTTTTAATAATTCTTGTAATAACATGGGGTAATATAATACATCAATAAAAATCATGGTGCAAACCATATTAAACACATAAATGATGAAATTAGGTATTAAATTAATAAAAATCTCATATAATTTAGAAATTTTTAAGGGGTACGGTACAACATTTTTAACAAATCTTCTAAAAACTTGGGGTATTATATTACAATAAATTAATATCATGGAGATAAACCATCTTAATAACCTTAAATATTGTAATCAGGATTAATTTCATAAAAAACTAATAAAATATTGAAATTTAAGGGGTAGAATATACAATTTTAATAATTCTTGTAATAACTTGGGGTAATATAATACATTAAATTAAAATCATGGTGGCACACTATATTATACAATTAAAATGATGAAATAAGGAACTATATTCATAAAAACTAATAAAATATTGAAATTTAAGGGGTAGAATATACAATTTTAATAATTCTTGTAATAACTTGGGGTAATATAATACATTAAATTAAAATCATGGTGCAAACCATATTAAACACATAAATGATGAAATTAGGTATTAAATTAATAAAAATCTCATATAATTTAGAAATTTTTAAGGGGTACGGTAAAACATTTTTAACAAATCTTCTAAAAACCTGGGGTATTATATTACAATAAATTAATATCATGGAGGTAAACCATCTTAATAACCTTAAATATTGTAATAAGGATAAAATTCATAAAAAACTAATAAAATATTGAAATTTAAGGGGTAGAATATACATTTTTAATAAGTCTAGTAAAAACTTGGGATATTATATTACAATATTTTAATATCATGGAGGTGAACCATATTAATAACCTCAAATATTGAATTAAGGAATAAATTCATAAAAATCTAATTAATTATTGAAATTTAAGGGGTAGAATACTTCATTTTTAATAATTCTTGTAATAACTTGGGGTAATATAATACATTCAATTAAAATCATGGTGCAAACCATATTAAACACATAAATGATGAAATTAGGTATTAAATTAATAAAAATCTCATATAATTTAGAAATTTTTAAGGGGTACGGTACAACATTTTTAACAAATCTTCTATAAACTTGGGGTATTATATTACAATAAATTAATATCATGGAGGTAAACCATCTTAATAACCTTAAATATTGTAATCAGGATTAAATTCATAAAAAACTAATAAAATATTGAAATTTAAGGGGTAGAATATACATTTTTAATAAGTCTTATATAAACTTGGGATATTATATTACAATAAATTAATATCATGGTGGTAAACCATATTAATAACCTTAAATATTTAATTAAGGAATAAATTCATAAAAAACTTATTAAATATTGAAATTTATGAGATAAAATACAACAATTTAAGGGGTAGAATACTTCATTTTTAATAATTCTTGTAATAACTTGGGGTAATATAATACATTCAATTAAAATCATGGTGCAAACCATATAAAAAACTTAAATGATGAAATTAGGAAATATATTCATTAAATTTTAATTAAATATTGAATATTATAGGGTAAAATACAACTATTTTAAGCAATCTTGTAAAAACTTGGGGTATTATATTACAATAAATTAATATCATGGAGATAAACCATCTTAGTAACCTTAAATATTGTAATCAGGATTAAATTCATAAAAAACTAATAAAATATTGAAATTTAAGGGGTAGAATATACATTTTTAATAAGTCATATAAAAACTTGGGATATTATATTACAATAAATTAATATCATGGTGGTAAACCATATTAATAACCTTAAATATTTAATTAAGGAATAAATTCATAAAAAACTTATTAAATATTGAAATTTATGAGATAAAATACAACAATTTAAGGGGTAGAATACTTCATTTTTAATAATTCTTGTAATAACTTGGGGTAATATAATACATTAAATTAAAATCATGGTGGCACACTATATTATACAATTAAAATGATGAAATAAGGAACTATATTTACAAAAAAAAATAATAAAATGTTGAAAATTAAGTGGTAGAATACTTCATTTTTAATAATTCTTGTAATAACTTGGGGTAATATAATACATTAAATTAAAATCATGGTGCAAACCATATTAAACACATAAAATGATGAAATTAGGAACTATATTCATAAAAACTAATAAAATATTGAAATTTAAGGGGTAGAATATACAATTTTAATAATTCTTGTAATAACTTGGGGTAATATAATACATTAAATTAAAATCATGGTGGCACACTATATTATACAATTAAAATGATGAAATAAGGAACTATATTCATAAAAACTAATAAAATATTGAAATTTAAGGGGTAGAATATACAATTTTAATAATTCTTGTAATAACTTGGGGTAATATAATACATTAAATTAAAATCATGGTGCAAACCATATTAAACACATAAATGATGAAATTAGGTATTAAATTAATAAAAATCTCATATAATTTAGAAATTTTTAAGGGGTACGGTAAAACATTTTTAACAAATCTTCTAAAAATCTGGGGTATTATATTACAATAAATTAATATCATGGAGGTAAACCATCTTAATAACCTTAAATATTGTAATAAGGATAAAATTCATAAAAAACTAATAAAATATTGAAATTTAAGGGGTAGAATATACATTTTTAATAAGTCTAGTAAAAACTTGGGATATTATATTACAATATTTTAATATCATGGAGGTGAACCATATTAATAACCTCAAATATTGAATTAAGGAATAAATTCATAAAAATCTAATTAATTATTGAAATTTAAGGGGTAGAATACTTCATTTTTAATAATTCTTGTAATAACTTGGGGTAATATAATACATCAATTAAAATCATGGTGCAAACCATATTAAACACATAAATGATGAAATTAGGTATTAAATTAATAAAAATCTCATATAATTTAGAAATTTTTAAGGGGCACGGTACAACATTTTTAACAAATCTTCTAAAAACTTGGGGTATTATATTACAATAAATTAATATCATGGAGATAAACCATCTTAATAACCTTAAATATTGTAATCAGGATTAATTTCATAAAAAACTAATAAAATATTGAAATTTAAGGGGTAGAATATACAATTTTAATAATTCTTGTAATAACTTGGGGTAATATAATACATTAAATTAAAATCATGGTGGCACACTATATTATACAATTAAAATGATGAAATAAGGAACTATATTTACAAAAAAAAATAATAAAATGTTGAAAATTAAGTGGTAGAATACTTCATTTTTAATAATTCTTATAATAACTTGGGGTAATATAATACATTAAATTAAAATCATGGTGCAAACCATATTAAACACATAAAATGATGAAATTAGGAACTATATTCATAAAAACAAATAAAATATTGAAATTTAAGGGGTAGAATATACAATTTTAATAATTCTTGTAATAACTTGGGGTAATATAATACATTCAATTAAAATCATGGTGCAAACCATATTAAACACATAAATGATGAAATTAGGTATTAAATTAATAAAAATCTCATATAATTTAGAAATTTTTAAGGGGTACGGTAAAACATTTTTAACAAATCTTCTAAAAACCTGGGGTATTATATTACAATAAATTAATATCATGGAGGTAAACCATCTTAATAACCTTAAATATTGTAATAAGGATAAAATTCATAAAAAACTAATAAAATATTGAAATTTAAGGGGTAGAATATACATTTTTAATAAGTCTAGTAAAAACTTGGGATATTATATTACAATATTTTAATATCATGGAGGTGAACCATATTAATAACCTCAAATATTGAATTAAGGAATAAATTCATAAAAATCTAATTAATTATTGAAATTTAAGGGGTAGAATACTTCATTTTTAATAATTCTTGTAATAACTTGGGGTAATATAATACATTCAATTAAAATCATGGTGCAAACCATATTAAACACATAAATGATGAAATTAGGTATTAAATTAATAAAAATCTCATATAATTTAGAAATTTTTAAGGGGTACGGTACAACATTTTTAACAAATCTTCTAAAAACTTGGGGTATTATATTACAATAAATTAATATCATGGAGGTAAACCATCTTAATAACCTTAAATATTGTAATCAGGATTAAATTCATAAAAAACTAATAAAATATTGAAATTTAAGGGGTAGAATATACATTTTTAATAAGTCTTATATAAACTTGGGATATTATATTACAATAAATTAATATCATGGTGGTAAACCATATTAATAACCTTAAATATTTAATTAAGGAATAAATTCATAAAAAACTTATTAAATATTGAAATTTATGAGATAAAATACAACAATTTAAGGGGTAGAATACTTCATTTTTAATAATTCTTGTAATAACTTGGGGTAATATAATACATTCAATTAAAATCATGGTGCAAACCATATAAAAAACTTAAATGATGAAATTAGGAAATATATTCATTAAATTTTAATTAAATATTGAATATTATAGGGTAAAATACAACTATTTTAAGCAATCTTGTAAAAACTTGGGGTATTATATTACAATAAATTAATATCATGGAGATAAACCATCTTAGTAACCTTAAATATTGTAATCAGGATTAAATTCATAAAAAACTAATAAAATATTGAAATTTAAGGGGTAGAATATACATTTTTAATAAGTCATATAAAAACTTGGGATATTATATTACAATAAATTAATATCATGGTGGTAAACCATATTAATAACCTTAAATATTTAATTAAGGAATAAATTCATAAAAAACTTATTAAATATTGAAATTTATGAGATAAAATACAACAATTTAAGGGGTAGAATACTTCATTTTTAATAATTCTTGTAATAACTTGGGGTAATATAATACATTAAATTAAAATCATGGTGGCACACTATATTATACAATTAAAATGATGAAATAAGGAACTATATTTACAAAAAAAAATAATAAAATGTTGAAAATTAAGTGGTAGAATACTTCATTTTTAATAATTCTTGTAATAACTTGGGGTAATATAATACATTAAATTAAAATCATGGTGCAAACCATATTAAACACATAAAATGATGAAATTAGGAACTATATTCATAAAAACTAATAAAATATTGAAATTTAAGGGGTAGAATATACAATTTTAATAATTCTTGTAATAACTTGGGGTAATATAATACATTAAATTAAAATCATGGTGGCACACTATATTATACAATTAAAATGATGAAATAAGGAACTATATTCATAAAAACTAATAAAATATTGAAATTTAAGGGGTAGAATATACAATTTTAATAATTCTTGTAATAACTTGGGGTAATATAATACATTAAATTAAAATCATGGTGCAAACCATATTAAACACATAAATGATGAAATTAGGTATTAAATTAATAAAAATCTCATATAATTTAGAAATTTTTAAGGGGTACGGTAAAACATTTTTAACAAATCTTCTAAAAATCTGGGGTATTATATTACAATAAATTAATATCATGGAGGTAAACCATCTTAATAACCTTAAATATTGTAATAAGGATAAAATTCATAAAAAACTAATAAAATATTGAAATTTAAGGGGTAGAATATACATTTTTAATAATTCTTGTAATAACATGGGGTAATATAATACATCAATTAAAATCATGGTGCAAACCATATTAAACACATAAATGATGAAATTAGGTATTAAATTAATAAAAATCTCATATAATTTAGAAATTTTTAAGGGGTACGGTACAACATTTTTAACAAATCTTCTAAAAACTTGGGGTATTATATTACAATAAATTAATATCATGGAGATAAACCATCTTAATAACCTTAAATATTGTAATCAGGATTAATTTCATAAAAAACTAATAAAATATTGAAATTTAAGGGGTAGAATATACAATTTTAATAATTCTTGTAATAACTTGGGGTAATATAATACATTAAATTAAAATCATGGTGGCACACTATATTATACAATTAAAATGATGAAATAAGGAACTATATTTACAAAAAAAAATAATAAAATGTTGAAAATTAAGTGGTAGAATACTTCATTTTTAATAATTCTTATAATAACTTGGGGTAATATAATACATTAAATTAAAATCATGGTGCAAACCATATTAAACACATAAAATGATGAAATTAGGAACTATATTCATAAAAACTAATAAAATATTGAAATTTAAGGGGTAGAATATACAATTTTAATAATTCTTGTAATAACTTGGGGTAATATAATACATTAAATTAAAATCATGGTGGCACACTATATTATACAATTAAAATGATGAAATAAGGAACTATATTCATAAAAACTAATAAAATATTGAAATTTAAGGGGTAGAATATACAATTTTAATAATTCTTGTAATAACTTGGGGTAATATAATACATTAAATTAAAATCATGGTGCAAACCATATTAAACACATAAATGATGAAATTAGGTATTAAATTAATAAAAATCTCATATAATTTAGAAATTTTTAAGGGGTACGGTAAAACATTTTTAACAAATCTTCTAAAAATCTGGGGTATTATATTACAATAAATTAATATCATGGAGGTAAACCATCTTAATAACCTTAAATATTGTAATAAGGATAAAATTCATAAAAAACTAATAAAATATTGAAATTTAAGGGGTAGAATATACATTTTTAATAAGTCTAGTAAAAACTTGGGATATTATATTACAATATTTTAATATCATGGAGGTGAACCATATTAATAACCTCAAATATTGAATTAAGGAATAAATTCATAAAAATCTAATTAATTATTGAAATTTAAGGGGTAGAATACTTCATTTTTAATAATTCTTGTAATAACTTGGGGTAATATAATACATCAATTAAAATCATGGTGCAAACCATATTAAACACATAAATGATGAAATTAGGTATTAAATTAATAAAAATCTCATATAATTTAGAAATTTTTAAGGGGTACGGTACAACATTTTTAACAAATCTTCTAAAAACTTCGGGTATTATATTACAATAAATTAATATCATGGAGATAAACCATCTTAATAACCTTAAATATTGTAATCAGGATTAATTTCATAAAAAACTAATAAAATATTGAAATTTAAGGGGTAGAATATACAATTTTAATAATTCTTGTAATAACTTGGGGTAATATAATACATTAAATTAAAATCATGGTGGCACACTATATTATACAATTAAAATGATGAAATAAGGAACTATATTTACAAAAAAAAATAATAAAATGTTGAAAATTAAGTGGTAGAATACTTCATTTTTAATAATTCTCGTAATAACTTGGGGTAATATAATACATTAAATTAAAATCATGGTGCAAACCATATTAAACACATAAAATGATGAAATTAGGAACTATATTCATAAAAACTAATAAAATATTGAAATTTAAGGGGTAGAATATACATTTTTAATAATTCTTGTAATAACTTGGGGTAATATAATACATTAAATTAAAATCATGGTGCAAACCATATTAAACACATAAATGATGAAATTAGGTATTAAATTAATAAAAATCTCATATAATTTAGAAATTTTTAAGGGGTACGGTAAAACATTTTTAACAAACCTTCTAAAAACTTGGGGTATTATATTACAATAAATTAATATCATGGAGGTAAACCATCTTAATAACCTTAAATAATTTAATAAGGATAAAATTCATAAAAAACTAATAAAATATTGAAATTTAAGGGGTAGAATATACATTTTTAATAAGTCTAGTAAAAACTTGGGATATTATATTACAATAATTTAATATCATGGAGGTGAACCATATTAATAACCTCAAATATTGAATTAAGGAATAAATTCATAAAAATCTAATTAATTATTGAAATTTAAGGGGTAGAATACTTCATTTTTAATAATTCTTGTAATAACTTGGGGTAATATAATACATTCAATTAAAATCATGGTGCAAACCATATTAAACACATAAATGATGAAATTAGGTATTAAATTAATAAAAATCTCATATAATTTAGAAATTTTTAAGGGGTACGGTACAACATTTTTAACAAATCTTCTAAAAACTTGGGGTATTATATTACAATAAATTAATATCATGGAGGTAAACCATCTTAATAACCTTAAATATTGTAATCAGGATTAAATTCATAAAAAACTAATAAAATATTGAAATTTAAGGGGTAGAATATACATTTTTAATAAGTCTTATATAAACTTGGGATATTATATTACAATAAATTAATATCATGGTGGTAAACCATATTAATAACCTTAAATATTTAATTAAGGAATAAATTCATAAAAAACTTATTAAATATTGAAATTTATGAGATAATATACAACAATTTAAGGGGTAGAATACTTCATTTTTAATAATTCTTGTAATAACTTGGGGTAATATAATACATTCAATTAAAATCATGGTGCAAACCATATAAAAAACTTAAATGATGAAATTAGGAAATATATTCATTAAATTTTAATTAAATATTGAATATTATAGGGTAAAATACAACTATTTTAAGCAATCTTGTAAAAACTTGGGGTATTATATTACAATAAATTAATATCATGGAGATAAACCATCTTAATAACCTTAAATATTGTAATCAGGATTAAATTCATAAAAAACTAATAAAATATTGAAATTTAAGGGGTAGAATATACATTTTTAATAAGTCTTATAAAAACTTGGGATATTATATTACAATAAATTAATATCATGGTGGTAAACCATATTAATAACCTTAAATATTTAATTAAGGAATAAATTCATAAAAAACTTATTAAATATTGAAATTTATGAGATAAAATACAACAATTTAAGGGGTAGAATACTTCATTTTTAATAATTCTTGTAATAACTTGGGGTAATATAATACATTAAATTAAAATCATGGTGCAAACCATATTAAACACATAAAATGATGAAATTAGGAACTATATTCATAAAAACTAATAAAATATTGAAATTTAAGGGGTAGAATATACAATTTTAATAATTCTTGTAATAACTTGGGGTAATATAATACATTAAATTAAAATCATGGTGGCACACTATATTATACAATTAAAATGATGAAATAAGGAACTATATTCATAAAAACTAATAAAATATTGAAATTTAAGGGGTAGAATATACAATTTTAATAATTCTTGTAATAACTTGGGGTAATATAATACATTAAATTAAAATCATGGTGCAAACCATATTAAACACATAAATGATGAAATTAGGTATTAAATTAATAAAAATCTCATATAATTTAGAAATTTTTAAGGGGTACGGTAAAACATTTTTAACAAATCTTCTAAAAATCTGGGGTATTATATTACAATAAATTAATATCATGGAGGTAAACCATCTTAATAACCTTAAATATTGTAATAAGGATAAAATTCATAAAAAACTAATAAAATATTGAAATTTAAGGGGTAGAATATACATTTTTAATAATTCTTGTAATAACATGGGGTAATATAATACATCAATTAAAATCATGGTGCAAACCATATTAAACACATAAATGATGAAATTAGGTATTAAATTAATAAAAATCTCATATAATTTAGAAATTTTTAAGGGGTACGGTACAACATTTTTAACAAATCTTCTAAAAACTTGGGGTATTATATTACAATAAATTAATATCATGGAGATAAACCATCTTAATAACCTTAAATATTGTAATCAGGATTAATTTCATAAAAAACTAATAAAATATTGAAATTTAAGGGGTAGAATATACAATTTTAATAATTCTTGTAATAACTTGGGGTAATATAATACATTAAATTAAAATCATGGTGGCACACTATATTATACAATTAAAATGATGAAATAAGGAACTATATTTACAAAAAAAAATAATAAAATGTTGAAAATTAAGTGGTAGAATACTTCATTTTTAATAATTCTTATAATAACTTGGGGTAATATAATACATTAAATTAAAATCATGGTGCAAACCATATTAAACACATAAAATGATGAAATTAGGAACTATATTCATAAAAACTAATAAAATATTGAAATTTAAGGGGTAGAATATACAATTTTAATAATTCTTGTAATAACTTGGGGTAATATAATACATTAAATTAAAATCATGGTGGCACACTATATTATACAATTAAAATGATGAAATAAGGAACTATATTCATAAAAACTAATAAAATATTGAAATTTAAGGGGTAGAATATACAATTTTAATAATTCTTGTAATAACTTGGGGTAATATAATACATTAAATTAAAATCATGGTGCAAACCATATTAAACACATAAATGATGAAATTAGGTATTAAATTAATAAAAATCTCATATAATTTAGAAATTTTTAAGGGGTACGGTAAAACATTTTTAACAAATCTTCTAAAAATCTGGGGTATTATATTACAATAAATTAATATCATGGAGGTAAACCATCTTAATAACCTTAAATATTGTAATAAGGATAAAATTCATAAAAAACTAATAAAATATTGAAATTTAAGGGGTAGAATATACATTTTTAATAAGTCTAGTAAAAACTTGGGATATTATATTACAATATTTTAATATCATGGAGGTGAACCATATTAATAACCTCAAATATTGAATTAAGGAATAAATTCATAAAAATCTAATTAATTATTGAAATTTAAGGGGTAGAATACTTCATTTTTAATAATTCTTGTAATAATTTGGGGTAATATAATACATCAATTAAAATCATAGTGCAAACCATATTAAACACATAAATGATGAAATTAGGTATTAAATTAATAAAAATCTCATATAATTTAGAAATTTTTAAGGGGTACGGTACAACATTATTAACAAATCTTCTAAAAACTTCGGGTATTATATTACAATAAATTAATATCATGGAGATAAACCATCTTAATAACCTTAAATATTGTAATCAGGATTAATTTCATAAAAAACTAATAAAATATTGAAATTTAAGGGGTAGAATATACAATTTTAATAATTCTTGTAATAACTTGGGGTAATATAATACATTAAATTAAAATCATGGTGGCACACTATATTATACAATTAAAATGATGAAATAAGGAACTATATTTACAAAAAAAAATAATAAAATGTTGAAAATTAAGTGGTAGAATACTTCATTTTTAATAATTCTTATAATAACTTGGGGTAATATAATACATTAAATTAAAATCATGGTGCAAACCATATTAAACACATAAAATGATGAAATTAGGAACTATATTCATAAAAACTAATAAAATATTGAAATTTAAGGGGTAGAATATACAATTTTAATAATTCTTGTAATAACTTGGGGTAATATAATACATTAAATTAAAATCATGGTGCAAACCATATTAAACACATAAATGATGAAATTAGGTATTAAATTAATAAAAATCTCATATAATTTAGAAATTTTTAAGGGGTACGGTAAAACATTTTTAACAAATCTTCTAAAAACCTGGGGTATTATATTACAATAAATTAATATCATGGAGGTAAACCATCTTAATAACCTTAAATATTGTAATAAGGATAAAATTCATAAAAAACTAATAAAATATTGAAATTTAAGGGGTAGAATATACAATTTTAATAATTCTTGTAATAACTTGGGGTAATATAATACATTAAATTAAAATCATGGTGGCACACTATATTATACAATTAAAATGATGAAATAAGGAACTATATTTACAAAAAAAAATAATAAAATGTTGAAAATTAAGTGGTAGAATACTTCATTTTTAATAATTCTTATAATAACTTGGGGTAATATAATACATTAAATTAAAATCATGGTGCAAACCATATTAAACACATAAAATGATGAAATTAGGAACTATATTCATAAAAACTAATAAAATATTGAAATTTAAGGGGTAGAATATACAATTTTAATAATTCTTGTAATAACTTGGGGTAATATAATACATTAAATTAAAATCATGGTGCAAACCATATTAAACACATAAATGATGAAATTAGGTATTAAATTAATAAAAATCTCATATAATTTAGAAATTTTTAAGGGGTACGGTAAAACATTTTTAACAAATCTTCTAAAAACCTGGGGTATTATATTACAATAAATTAATATCATGGAGGTAAACCATCTTAATAACCTTAAATATTGTAATAAGGATAAAATTCATAAAAAACTAATAAAATATTGAAATTTAAGGGGTAGAATATACATTTTTAATAAGTCTAGTAAAAACTTGGGATATTATATTACAATATTTTAATATCATGGAGGTGAACCATATTAATAACCTCAAATATTGAATTAAGGAATAAATTCATAAAAATCTAATTAATTATTGAAATTTAAGGGGTAGAATACTTCATTTTTAATAATTCTTGTAATAACTTGGGGTAATATAATACATTCAATTAAAATCATGGTGCAAACCATATTAAACACATAAATGATGAAATTAGGTATTAAATTAATAAAAATCTCATATAATTTAGAAATTTTTAAGGGGTACGGTACAACATTTTTAACAAATCTTCTAAAAACTTGGGGTATTATATTACAATAAATTAATATCATGGAGGTAAACCATCTTAATAACCTTAAATATTGTAATCAGGATTAAATTCATAAAAAACTAATAAAATATTGAAATTTAAGGGGTAGAATATACATTTTTAATAAGTCTTATATAAACTTGGGATATTATATTACAATAAATTAATATCATGGTGGTAAACCATATTAATAACCTTAAATATTTAATTAAGGAATAAATTCATAAAAAACTTATTAAATATTGAAATTTATGAGATAAAATACAACAATTTAAGGGGTAGAATACTTCATTTTTAATAATTTTTGTAATAACTTGGGGTAATATAATACATTCAATTAAAATCATGGTGCAAACCATATAAAAAACTTAAATGATGAAATTAGGAAATATATTCATTAAATTTTAATTAAATATTGAATATTATAGGGTAAAATACAACTATTTTAAGCAATCTTGTAAAAACTTGGGGTATTATATTACAATAAATTAATATCATGGAGATAAACCATCTTAATAACCTTAAATATTGTAATCAGGATTAAATTCATAAAAAACTAATAAAATATTGAAATTTAAGGGGTAGAATATACATTTTTAATAAGTCATATAAAAACTTGGGATATTATATTACAATAAATTAATATCATGGTGGTAAACCATATTAATAACCTTAAATATTTAATTAAGGAATAAATTCATAAAAAACTTATTAAATATTGAAATTTATGAGATAAAATACAACAATTTAAGGGGTAGAATACTTCATTTTTAATAATTCTTGTAATAACTTGGGGTAATATAATACATTAAATTAAAATCATGGTGGCACACTATATTATACAATTAAAATGATGAAATAAGGAACTATATTTACAAAAAAAAATAATAAAATGTTGAAAATTAAGTGGTAGAATACTTCATTTTTAATAATTCTTGTAATAACTTGGGGTAATATAATACATTAAATTAAAATCATGGTGCAAACCATATTAAACACATAAATGATGAAATTAGGTATTAAATTAATAAAAATCTCATATAATTTAGAAATTTTTAAGGGGTACGGTAAAACATTTTTAACAAATCTTCTAAAAATCTGGGGTATTATATTACAATAAATTAATATCATGGAGGTAAACCATCTTAATAACCTTAAATATTGTAATAAGGATAAAATTCATAAAAAACTAATAAAATATTGAAATTTAAGGGGTAGAATATACATTTTTAATAAGTCTAGTAAAAACTTGGGATATTATATTACAATATTTTAATATCATGGAGGTGAACCATATTAATAACCTCAAATATTGAATTAAGGAATAAATTCATAAAAATCTAATTAATTATTGAAATTTAAGGGGTAGAATACTTCATTTTTAATAATTCTTGTAATAACTTGGGGTAATATAATACATCAATTAAAATCATGGTGCAAACCATATTAAACACATAAATGATGAAATTAGGTATTAAATTAATAAAAATCTCATATAATTTAGAAATTTTTAAGGGGCACGGTACAACATTTTTAACAAATCTTCTAAAAACTTGGGGTATTATATTACAATAAATTAATATCATGGAGATAAACCATCTTAATAACCTTAAATATTGTAATCAGGATTAATTTCATAAAAAACTAATAAAATATTGAAATTTAAGGGGTAGAATATACAATTTTAATAATTCTTGTAATAACTTGGGGTAATATAATACATTAAATTAAAATCATGGTGCAAACCATATTAAACACATAAATGATGAAATTAGGTATTAAATTAATAAAAATCTCATATAATTTAGAAATTTTTAAGGGGTACGGTAAAACATTTTTAACAAATCTTCTAAAAACCTGGGGTATTATATTACAATAAATTAATATCATGGAGGTAAACCATCTTAATAACCTTAAATATTGTAATAAGGATAAAATTCATAAAAAACTAATTAATTATTGAAATTTAAGGGGTAGAATACTTCATTTTTAATAATTCTTGTAATAACTTGGGGTAATATAATACATTCAATTAAAATCATGGTGCAAACCATATTAAACACATAAATGATGAAATTAGGTATTAAATTAATAAAAATCTCATATAATTTAGAAATTTTTAAGGGGTACGGTAAAACATTTTTAACAAATCTTCTAAAAATCTGGGGTATTATATTACAATAAATTAATATCATGGAGGTAAACCATCTTAATAACCTTAAATATTGTAATCAGGATTAAATTCATAAAAAACTAATAAAATATTGAAATTTAAGGGGTAGAATATACATTTTTAATAAGTCTTATATAAACTTGGGATATTATATTACAATAAATTAATATCATGGTGGTAAACCATATTAATAACCTTAAATATTTAATTAAGGAATAAATTCATAAAAAACTTATTAAATATTGAAATTTATGAGATGAAATACAACAATTTAAGGGGTAGAATACTTCATTTTTAATAATTCTTGTAATAACTTGGGGTAATATAATACATTCAATTAAAATCATGGTGCAAACCATATAAAAAACTTAAATGATGAAATTAGGAAATATATTCATTAAATTTTAATTAAATATTGAATATTATAGGGTAAAATACAACTATTTTAAGCAATCTTGTAAAAACTTGGGGTATTATATTACAATAAATTAATATCATGGAGATTAACCATCTTAATAACCTTAAATATTGTAATCAGGATTAAATTCATAAAAAACTAATAAAATATTGAAATTTAAGGGGTACAATATACATTTTTAATATGTCTTATAAAAACTTGGGATATTATATTACAATAAATTAATATCATGGTGGTAAACCATATTAATAACCTTAAATATTTAATTAAGGAATAAATTTATTATAATCTAATTAATTATTGAAATTTAAGGGGTAGAATATACATTTTTAACAAATCTTCTAAAAACTTGGGGTATTATATTACAATAAATTAATATCATGGAGGTAAACCATATTAATATCCTTAAATATTGAATTAAGGAATAAATTCATAAAAATCTAATTAATTATTGAAATTTATGAGGTAAAATACAACAATTTAGGGGGTAGAATACTTCATTTTTAATAATTCTTGTAATAACTTGGGGTAATATAATAAATTAAATTAAAATCATGGTGGCAAACTATATTATACAATTTAAATGATGAAATTAGGAACTATATTCATAAAAACTAATAAAATGTTGAAAATTAAGTGGTACAATACTTCATTTTTAATAATTCATGTAATAACTTGGGGTACTATAATACATTAAATTAAAATCATGGTGCAAACCATATTAAACACTTAAATGATGAAATTAGGAAAAATATTCATTAAATTTTAATTAAATATTGAAATTTATAGGGAAAAATACAACTATTTTAAGCAATTTTGTAAAAACATGGTGTATTACAATACAATAAATTAATATCATGGTGGTTAACCATATTTATAACCTTGAATATTCAAGTAAGGAATAAATTTATTATAATCTAATTAATTATTGAAATTTAAGGGGTAGAATACTTAATTTTTTAATAATTCTTGTAATTACTTGGGCTAATATAAGACATTAAATTAAAATCATAGTGCAAACCATATTAAACACTTAAATGATGAAATTAGGAAACATATTCATTAAATTTTAATTAAATATTGAATATTATAGGGTAAAATACAACTATTTTAAGCATTCTTGTAAAAACTTGGGGTACTATAATACATTAAATTAATATCATGGTGGTAAATCATATAAATCAATTAAATGATGAAATTACAGACTATATTCATAAAAACTTAATTAAATATTGAAATTTTTGAGGTAAAATACAACAATTTAAGGGGTAGAATACTTCATTTTTAATAATTCTTGTAATAACTTGGGGTAATATAATACATTAAATTAAAATCATGGATTCAAACTATATTATACAATTAAAATGATGAAATTAGGAACTATATTCATAAAAACTAATAAAATATTGAAATTTAAGGGGTAGAATATACATTTTTAATAAGTCTTGTAAAAACTTGTGATATTATATTACAATAAATTAATATCATGGTGGTAAACCATATTAATAACCTTAAATATTTAATTAAGGAATAAATTCATAAAAAACTTGTTAAATATTGAAATTTATGAGGTAAAATACAACAATTTAAGGGCTAGAATACTTCATTTTTAATAATTCTTGTAATAACTTGGGGTAATATAATAAATTAAATTAAAATCATGGTGGCAAACTATATTATACAATTGAAATGATGAAATTAGGAACTATATTCATAAAAACTAATAAAATGTTGAAAATTAAGCGGTAGAATACTTCATTTTTAATAATTCATGTAATAACTTGGGGTAATATAATACATTAAATTAAAATCATGGTGCAAACCATATTAAACACATAAAAGATGAAATTAGGTATTAAATTAATAAAAATCTAATATAATTTAGAAATTTTTAAAGGGTACGGTACAACATTTTTAACAAATCTTCTAAAAACTTGGGGTTTTATAATACAATAAATTAATATCATGGTGGTTAACCATATTAATAACCTTAAATATTCAATCAACGAATAAATTTATTATAATCTAATTAATTATTGAAATTTAAGGGGTAGAATATACATTTTTAATAAGTCTTGTAAAAACTTGGGATATTATATTACAATAAATTAATATCTTGGAGGTAAACCATATTAATATCCTTTAATATTGAATTAAGGAATAAATTCATAAAAATCTAATTAATTATTGAAATTTATGAGGTAAAATACAACAATTTAAGGGGTAGAATACTTCATTTTTAATAATTCTTGTAATAACTTGGGGTAATATAATAAATTAAATTAAAATCATGGTGGCAAACTATATTATACAATTTAAATGATGAAATTAGGAACTATATTCATAAAAACTAATAAAATGTTGAAAATTAAGTGGTACAATACTTAATTTTTAATAATTCATATAATAACTTGGGGTAATATAATACATTAAATTAAAATCATGGTGCAAACCATATTAAACACATAAATGATGAAATTAGGTATTAAATTAATAAAAATCTCATGTAATTTAGAAGTTTTTAAAGGGTACGGTACAACATTTTTAACAAATCTTCTAAAAACTTGGGGTTTTATAATACAATAAATTAATATCATGGTGGTTAACCATATTTATAACCTTAAATATTGTAATCAGGATTAAATTCATAAAAAACTAATAAAATATTGAAATTTTAGGGGTACAATATACATTTTTAATATGTCTTATAAAAACTTGGGATATTATATTACAATAAATTAATATCATGGTGGTAAACCATATTAATAACCTTAAATATTTAATTAAGGAATAAATTCATTAAAAACTTGTTAAATATTGAAATTTATGAGGTAAAATACAACAATTTAAGGGGTAGAATACTTCATTTTTAATAATTCTTGTAATAACTTGGGGTAATATAATAAATTAAATTAAAATCATGGTGGCAAACTATATTATACAATTGAAATGATGAAATTAGGAACTATATTCATAAAAACTAATAAAATGTTGAAAATTAAGCGGTAGAATACTTCATTTTTAATAATTCTTGTAATAACTTGGGGTAATATAATACATTAAATTTAAATCATGGTGTAAACCATATTAAACACATGAATGATGAAATTAGGTATTAAATTAATAAAAATCTCATATAATTTAGAAATTTTTAAGGGGTACGGTACAACATTTTTAACAAATCTTCTAAAAACTTGGGGTATTATATTACAATAAATTAATATCATGGTGGTTAACCATATTAATAACCTTAAATATTCAATTAAGGAATAAATTTATTATAATCTAATTAATTATTGAAATTTAAGGGGTAGAATATACATTTTTAATAAGTCTTGTAAAAACTTGGGATATTATATTACAATAAATTAATATCTTGGAGGTAAACCATATTAATATCCTTTAATATTGAATTAAGGAATAAATTCATAAAAATCTAATTAATTATTGAAATTTATGAGGTAAAATACAACAATTTAAGGGGTAGAATACTTCATTTTTAATAATTCTTGTAATAACTTGGGGTAATATAATAAATTAAATTAAAATCATGGTGGCACACTATATTATACAATTAAAATGATGAAATAAGGAACTATATTTACAAAAAAAAATAATAAAATGTTGAAAATTAAGTAGTAAAATACTTCATTTTTAATAATTCTCGTAATAACTTGGGGTAATATAATACATTAAATTAAAATCATGGTGCAAACCATATTAAACACATAAAAGATGAAATTAGGTATTAAATTAATAAAAATCTCATATAATTTAGAAATTTTTAAAGGGTACGGTACAACATTTTTAACAAATCTTCTAAAAACTTGGGGTTTTATAATACAATAAATTAATATCTTGGTGGTTAACCATATTAATAACCTTAAATATTGAATTAAGGAATAAATTCATAAAAAACTTATTAAATATTGAAATTTATGAGGTAAAATACAACAATTTAAGGGGTAGAAAACTTCATTTTTAATAATTCTTGTAATTACTTGGGCTAATTAAAGACATTAAATTAAAATCATTGTGCAAACCATATTAAACACTTAAATGATGAAATTAGGAAATATATTCATTAAATTTTAATTAAATATTGAATATTATAGGGTAAAATACAACTATTTTAAGCAATCTTGTAAAAACTTGGGGTATTATAATACAATAAATTAATATCATGGTGGTAAACCATATTAATAACCTTAAATATTTAATTAAGGAATAGATTCATAAAAAACTTGTTAAATATTGAAATTTATGAGGTAAAATACAACAATTTAGGGGGTAGAATACTTCATTTTTAATAATTCTTGTAATAACTTGGGGTAATATAATAAATTAAATTAAAATCATGGTGGCAAACTATATTATACAATTGAAATGATGAAATTAGGAACTATATTCATAAAAACTAATAAAATGTTGAAAATTAAGCGGTAGAATACTTCATTTTTAATAATTCATGTAATAACTTGGGGTAATATAATACATTAAATTAAAATCATGGTGCAAACCATATTAAACACATAAAAGATGAAATTAGGTATTAAATTAATAAAAATCTCATATAATTTAGAAATTTTTAAAGGGTACGGTACAACATTTTTAACAAATCTTCTAAAAACTTGGGGTTTTATAATACAATAAATTAATATCATGGTGGATAACCATATTTATAACCTTAAATATTGTAATCAGGATTAAATTCATAAAAAACTAATAAAATATTGAAATATAAGGGGTACAATATACATTTTTAATATGTCTTATAAAAACTTGGGATATTATATTACAATAAATTAATATCATGGTGGTAAACCATATTAATAACCTTAAATATTTAATTAAGGAATAAATTTATTATAATCTAATTAATTATTGAAATTTAAGGGGTAGAATATACATTTTTAACAAATCTTCTAAAAACTTGGGGTATTATATTACAATAAATTAATATCATGGAGGTAAACCATATTAATATCCTTAAATATTGAATTAAGGAATAAATTCATAAAAATCTAATTAATTATTGAAATTTATGAGGTAAAATACAACAATTTAAGGGGTAGAATACTTCATTTTTAATAATTCTTGTAATAACTTGGGGTAATATAATAAATTAAATTAAAATCATGGTGGCAAACTATATTATACAATTTAAATGATGAAATTAGGAACTATATTCATAAAAACTAATAAAATGTTGAAAATTAAGTGGTACAATACTTCATTTTAAATAATTCATGTAATAACTTGGGGTACTATAATACATTAAATTAAAATCATGGTGCAAACCATATTAAACACTTAAATGATGAAATTAGGAAAAATATTCATTAAATTTTAATTAAATATTGAAATTTATAGGGAAAAATACAACTATTTTAAGCAATTTTGTAAAAACATGGTGTATTACAATACAATAAATTAATATCATGGTGGTTAACCATATTTATAACCTTGAATATTCATGTAAGGAATAAATTTATTATAATCTAATTAATTATTGAAATTTAAGGGGTAGAATACTTAATTTTTTAATAATTCTTGTAATTACTTGGGCTAATATAAGACATTAAATTAAAATCATAGTGCAAACCATATTAAACACTTAAATGATGAAATTAGGAAACATATTCATTAAATTTTAATTAAATATTGAATATTATAGGGTAAAATACAACTATTTTAAGCATTCTTGTAAAAACTTGGGGTATTATAATACAATAAATTAATATCATGGTGGTAAATCATATAAATCAATTAAATGATGAAATTACAGACTATATTCATAAAAACTTAATTAAATATTGAAATTTTTGAGGTAAAATACAACAATTTAAGGGGTAGAATACTTCATTTTTAATAATTCTTGTAATAACTTGGGGTAATATAATACATTAAATTAAAATCATGGATTCAAACTATATTATACAATTAAAATGATGAAATTAGGAACTATATTCATAAAAACTAATAAAATATTGAAATTTAAGGGGTAGAATATACATTTTTAATAAGTCTTGTAAAAACTTGTGATATTATATTACAATAAATTAATATCATGGTGGTAAACCATATTAATAACCTTAAATATTTAATTAAGGAATAAATTCATAAAAAACTTGTTAAATATTGAAATTTATGAGGTAAAATACAACAATTTAAGGGGTAGAATACTTCATTTTTAATAATTCTTGTAATAACTTGGGGTAATATAATAAATTAAATTAAAATCATGGTGGCAAACTATATTATACAATTGAAATGATGAAATTAGGAACTATATTCATAAAAACTAATAAAATGTTGAAAATTAAGCGGTAGAATACTTCATTTTTAATAATTCATGTAATAACTTGGGGTAATATAATACATTAAATTAAAATCATGGTGCAAACCATATTAAACACATAAAAGATGAAATTAGGTATTAAATTAATAAAAATCTCATATAATTTAGAAATTTTTAAAGGGTACGGTACTACATTTTTAACAAATGTTCTAAAAACTTGGGGTTTTATAATACAATAAATTAATATCATGGTGGTTAACCATATTAATAACCTTAAATATTCAATTAACGAATAAATTTATTATAATCTAATTAATTATTGAAATTTAAGGGGTAGAATATACATTTTTAATAAGTCTTGTAAAAACTTGGGATATTATATTACAATAAATTAATATCTTGGAGGTAAACCATATTAATATCCTTTAATATTGAATTAAGGAATAAATTCATAAAAATCTAATTAATTATTGAAATTTATGAGGTAAAATACAACAATTTAAGGGGTAGAATACTTCATTTTTAATAATTCTTGTAATAACTTGGGGTAATATAATAAATTAAATTAAAATCATGGTGGCAAACTATATTATACAATTTAAATGATGAAATTAGGAACTATATTCATAAAAACTAATAAAATGTTGAAAATTAAGTGGTACAATACTTAATTTTTAATAATTCATATAATAACTTGGGGTAATATAATACATTAAATTAAAATCATGGTGCAAACCATATTAAACACATAAATGATGAAATAAGGTATTAAATTAATAAAAATCTCATATAATTTAGAAATTTTTAAAGGGTACGGTACAACATTTTTAACAAATCTTCTAAAAACTTGGGGTTTTATAATACAATAAATTAATATCATGGTGGTTAACCATATTTATAACCTTAAATATTGTAATCAGGATTAAATTCATAAAAAACTAATAAAATATTGAAATTTAAGGGGTACAATATACATTTTTAATATGTCTTATAAAAACTTGGGATATTATATTACAATAAATTAATATCATGGTGGTAAACCATATTAATAACCTTAAATATTTAATTAAGGAATAAATTCATAAAAAACTTGTTAAATATTGAAATTTATGAGGTAAAATACAACAATTTAAGGGGTAGAATACTTCATTTTTAATAATTCTTGTAATAACTTGGGGTAATATAATAAATTAAATTAAAATCATGGTGGCAAACTATATTATACAATTGAAATGATGAAATTAGGAACTATATTCATAAAAACTAATAAAATGTTGAAAATTAAGCGGTAGAATACTTCATTTTTAATAATTCATGTAATAACTTGGGGTAATATAATACATTAAATTAAAATCATGGTGCAAACCATATTAAACACATAAAAGATGAAATTAGGTATTAAATTAATAAAAATCTCATATAATTTAGAAATTTTTAAAGGGTACGGTACAACATTTTTAACAAATCTTCTAAAAACTTGGGGTTTTATAATACAATAAATTAATATCATGGTGGTTAACCATATTAATAACCTTAAATATTCAATCAACGAATAAATTTATTATAATCTAATTAATTATTGAAATTTAAGGGGTAGAATATACATTTTTAATAAGTCTTGTAAAAACTTGGGATATTATATTACAATAAATTAATATCTTGGAGGTAAACCATATTAATATCCTTTAATATTGAATTAAGGAATAAATTCATAAAAATCTAATTAATTATTGAAATTTATGAGGTAAAATACAACAATTTAAGGGGTAGAATACTTCATTTTTAATAATTCTTGTAATAACTTGGGGTAATATAATAAATTAAATTAAAATCATGGTGGCAAACTATATTATACAATTTAAATGATGAAATTAGGAACTATATTCATAAAAACTAATAAAATGTTGAAAATTAAGTGGTACAATACTTCATTTTTAATAATTCATATAATAACTTGGGGTAATATAATACATTAAATTAAAATCATGGTGCAAACCATATTAAACACATAAATGATGAAATTAGGTATTAAATTAATAAAAATCTCATATAATTTAGAAATTTTTAAAGGGTACGGTACAACATTTTTAACAAATCTTCTAAAAACTTGGGGTTTTATAATACAATAAATTAATATCATGGTGGTTAACCATATTTATAACCTTAAATATTCAATTAAGGAATAAATTTATTATAATCTAATTAATTATTGAAATTTAAGGGGTAGAATACTTCATTTTTAATAATTCTTGTAATAACTTGGGGTAATATAATACATTAAATTTAAATCATGGTGTAAACCATATTAAACACATGAATGATGAAATTAGGTATTAAATTAATAAAAATCTCATATAATTTAGAAATGTTTAAGGGGTACGGTACAACATTTTTAACAAATCTTCTAAAAACTTGGGGTATTATATTAGAATAAATTAATATCATGGAGGTAAACCATATTAATATCCTTAAATATTGAATTAAGGAATAAATTCATAAAAATCTAATTAATTATTGAAATTTATGAGGTAAAATACAACAATTTAAGGGGTAGAATACTTCATTTTTAATAATTCTTGTAATAACTTGGGGTAATATAATAAATTAAATTAAAATCATGGTGGCAAACTATATTTAACAATTTAAATGATGAAATTAGGAACTATATTCATAAAAACTAATAAAATGTTGAAAATTAAGTGGTACAATACTTCATTTTTAATAATTCATGTAATAACTTGGTGTAATATAATACATTAAATTAAAATCATGGTGCAAACCATATTAAACACATAAAAGATGAAATTAGGTATTAAATTAATAAAAATCTCATATAATTTAGAAATTTTTAAAGGGTACGGTACAACATTTTTAACAAATCTTCTAAAAACTTGGGGTTTTATAATACAATAAATTAATATCATGGTTGTTAACCATATTTATAACCTTAAATATTCAATTAAGGAATAAATTTATTATAATCTAATTAATTATTGAAATTTAAGGGGTAGAATACTTCATTTTTAATAATTCTTGTAATAACTTGGGGTAATATAATACATTAAATTAAAATCATGGTGCAAACCATATTAAACACATAAATGATGAAATTAGGTATTAAATTAATAAAAATCTCATATAATTTAGAAATTTTTAAGGGGTACGGTAAAACATTTTTAACAAATCTTCTAAAAACCTGGGGTATTATATTACAATAAATTAATATCATGGAGGTAAACCATCTTAATAACCTTAAATATTGTAATAAGGATAAAATTCATAAAAAACTAATTAATTATTGAAATTTAAGGGGTAGAATACTTCATTTTTAATAATTCTTGTAATAACTTGGGGTAATATAATACATTCAATTAAAATCATGGTGCAAACCATATTAAACACTTAAATGATGAAATTAGGAAATTTATTCATAAAAATCTAATAAAATATTGAAATTTATGGGGTAAAATACAACTAATTTAAGCAATCTTATTAAAACTTGGGGTATTATAATACAATAAATTAATATCATGGAGGTGAACCATATTATTAACCTCAAATATTGAATTAAGCAATAAATTCATAAAAATCTAATTAATTATTGAAATTTAAGGGGTAGAATACTTCATTTTTAATAATTCTTGTAATAACTTGGGGTAATATAATACATTATATTAAAATCATGATGCAAACCATATTAAACACTTAAATGATGAAATTAGGAAATTTATTCATAAAAATCTAATTAATTATTGAAATTTATGAGGTAAAATACAACAATTTAAGGGGTAGAATACTTCATTTTTAATAATTCTTGTAATAACTTGGGGTAATATAATAAATTAAATTAAAATCTTTGTGGCAAACTATATTATACAATTGAAATCATGAAATTAGGAACTATTATCATAAAAACTAATAAAATTTTGAAAATTAAGTGGTAGAATATTTCATTTTTAATAATTCATGTAATAACTTGGGGTAATATAATACATTAAATTAAAATCATGGTGCAAACCATATTAAACACATAAAAGATGAAATTAGGTATTAAATTAATAAAAATCTCATATAATTTAGAAATTTTTAAAGGGTACGGTACAACATGTTTAACAAATCTTCTAAAAACTTGGGGTAATATAATACATTAAATTAAAATCATGGTTTCAAACTATATTATACAATTAAAATGATGAAATTAGGAACTATATTCATAAAAACTAATAAAATGTTGAAAATTAAGTGGTACAATACTTCATTTTTAATAATTCATGTAATAACTTGGGGTACTATAATACATTAAATTAAAATCATGGTGCAAACCATATTAAACACTTAAATGATGAAATTAGGAAATATATTCATTAAATTTTAATTAAATATTGTATATTATAGGGTAAAATACAACTATTTTAAGCAATTTTGTAAAAACATGGTGTATTACAATACAATAAATTAATATCATGGTGGTTAACCATATTTATAACCTTGAATATTCAAGTAAGGAATAAATTTATTATAATCTAATTAATTATTGAAATTTAAGGGGTAGAATACTTAATTTTTTAATAATTCTTGTAATTACTTGGGCTAATATAAGACATTAAATTAAAATCATAGTGCAAACCATATTAAACACTTAAATGATGAAATTAGGAAATATATTCATTAAATTTTAATTAAATATTGAATATTATAGGGTAAAATACAACTATTTTAAGCATTCTTGTAAAAACTTGGGGTATTATAATACAATAAATTAAAATCATGGTGGTAAATCATATAAATCAATTAAAATGATGAAATTACAGACTATATTCATAAAAACTTAATTAAATATTGAAATTTTTGAGGTATAATACAACAATTTAAGGGGTAGAATACTTCATTTTTAATAATTCTTGTAATAACTTGGGGTAATATAATAAATTAAATTAAAATCATGGTGGCAAACTATATTATACAATTGAAATGATGAAATTAGGAACTATATTCATAAAAACTAATAAAATGTTGAAAATTAAGCGGTAGAATACTTCATTTTTAATAATTCATGTAATAACTTGGGGTAATATAATACATTAAATTAAAATCATGGTGCAAACCATATTAAACACATAAAAGATGAAATTAGGTATTAAATTAATAAAAATCTCATATAATTTAGAAATTTTTAAAGGGTACGGTACAACATTTTTAACAAATCTTCTAAAAACTTGGGGTATTATAATACAATAAATTAATATCATGGTGGTTAACCATATTAATAACCTTAAATATTCAATTAAGGAATAAATTTATTATAATCTAATTAATTATTGAAATTTAAGGGGTAGAATATACATTTTTAATAAGTCTTGTAAAAACTTGGGATATTATATTACAATAAATTAATATCTTGGAGGTAATCCATATTAATATCCTTAAATATTGAATTAAGGAATAAATTCATAAAAATCTAATTAATTATTGAAATTTATGAGGTAAAATACAACAATTTAAGGGGTAGAATACTTAATTTTTAATAATTCTTGTAATAACTTGGGGTAATATAATAAATTAAATTAAAATCATGGTGGCAAACTATATTATACAATTGAAATGATGAAATTAGGAACTATATTCATAAAAACTAATAAAATGTTGAAAATTAAGTAGTACAATACTTCATTTTTAATAATTCATGTAATAACTTGGGGTAATATAATACATTAAATTAAAATCATGGTGCAAACCATATTAAACACATAAAAGATGAAATTAGGTATTAAATTAATAAAAATCTCATATAATTTAGAAATTTTTAAAGGGTATGGTACAACATTTTTAACAAATCTTCTAAAAACTTGGGGTTTTATAATACAATAAATTAATATCATGGTGGTAAACCATATTAATAACCTTAAATATTTAATTAAGGAATAAATTCATAAAAAACTTATTAAATATTGAAATTTATGAGGTAAAATACAACAATTTAAGGGGTAGAATACTTCATTTTTAATAATTCTTGTAATAACTTGGGGTAATATAATAAATTAAATTAAAATCATGGTGGCAAACTATATTATACAATTGAAATGATGAAATTAGGAACTATATTCATAAAAACTAATAAAATGTTGAAAATTAAGCGGTAGAATACTTCATTTTTAATAATTCATGTAATAACTTGGGGTAATATAATACATTAAATTAAAATCATGGTGCAAACCATATTAAACACATAAAAGATGAAATTAGGTATTAAATTAATAAAAATCTCATATAATTTAGAAATTTTTAAAGGGTACGGTACAACATTTTTAACAAATCTTCTAAAAACTTGGGGTTTTATAATACAATAAATTAATATCATGGTGGTTAACCATATTAATAACCTTAAATATTCAATTAAGGAATAAATTTATTATAATCTAATTAATTATTGAAATTTAAGGGGTAGAATATACATTTTTAATAAGTCTTGTAAAAACTTGTGATATTATATTACAATAAATTAATATCATGGTGGTAAACCATATTAATAACCTTAAATATTTAATTAAGGAATAAATTCATAAAAAACTTGTTAAATATTGAAATTTATGAGGTAAAATACAACAATTTAAGGGGTAGAATACTTCATTTTTAATAATTCTTGTAATAACTTGGGGTAATATAATAAATTAAATTAAAATCATGGTGGCAAACTATATTATACAATTGAAATGATGAAATTAGGAACTATATTCATAAAAACTAATAAAATGTTGAAAATTAAGCGGTAGAATACTTCATTTTTAATAATTCATGTAATAACTTGGGGTAATATAATACATTAAATTAAAATCATGGTGCAAACCATATTAAACACATAAAAGATGAAATTAGGTATTAAATTAATAAAAATCTCATATAATTTAGAAATTTTTAAAGGGTACGGTACAACATTTTTAACGAATCTTCTAAAAACTTGGGGTTTTATAATACAATAAATTAATATCATGGTGGTTAACCATATTAATAACCTTAAATATTCAATTAAGGAATAAATTTATTATAATCTAATTAATTATTGAAATTTAAGGGGTAGAATATACATTTTTAATAAGTCTTGTAAAAACTTGGGATATTATATTACAATAAATTAATATCTTGGAGGTAAACCATATTAATATCCTTAAATATTGAATTAAGGAATAAATTCATAAAAATCTAATTAATTATTGAAATTTATGAGGTAAAATACAACAATTTAAGGGGTAGAATACTTCATTTTTAATAATTCTTGTAATAACTTGGGGTAATATAATAAATTAAATTAAAATCTTTGTGGCAAACTATATTATACAATTGAAATGATGAAATTAGGAACTATATTCATAAAAACTAATAAAATTTTGAAAATTAAGTGGTAGAATATTTCATTTTTAATAATTCATGTAATAACTTGGGGTAATATAATACATTAAATTAAAATCATGGTGCAAACCATATTAAACACATAAAAGATGAAATTAGGTATTAAATTAATAAAAATCTCATATAATTTAGAAATTTTTAAAGGGTACGGTACAACATTTTTAACAAATCTTCTAAAAACTTGGGGTTTTATAATACAATAAATTAATATCTTGGTGGTTAACCATATTAATAACCTTAAATATTGAATTAAGGAATAAATTCATAAAAAACTTATTAAATATTGAAATTTAGGAGGTAAAATACAACAATTTAAGGGGTAGAAAACTTCATTTTTAATAATTCTTGTAATTACTTGGGCTAATTAAAGACATTAAATTAAAATCATTGTGCAAACCATATTAAACACTTAAATGGTGAAATTAGGAAATATATTCATTAAATTTTAATTAAATATTGAATATTATAGGGTAAAATACAACTATTTTAAGCAATCTTGTAAAAACTTGGGGTATTATAATACAATAAATTAATATCATGGTGGTAAACCATATTAATAACCTTAAATATTTAATTAAGGAATAAATTCATAAAAAACTTGTTAAATATTGAAATTTATGAGGTAAAATACAACAATTTAGGGGGTAGAATACTTCATTTTTAATAATTCTTGTAATAACTTGGGGTAATATAATAAATTAAATTAAAATCATGGTGGCAAACTATATTATACAATTGAAATGATGAAATTAGGAACTATATTCATAAAAACTAATAAAATGTTGAAAATTAAGCGGTAGAATACTTCATTTTTAATAATTCATGTAATAACTTGGGGTAATATAATACATTAAATTAAAATCATGGTGCAAACCATATTAAACACATAAAAGATGAAATTAGGTATTAAATTAATAAAAATCTCATATAATTTAGAAATTTTTAAAGGGTACGGTATAACATTTTTAACGAATCTTCTAAAAACTTGGGGTTTTATAATACAATAAATTAATATCATGGTGGTTAACCATATTAATAACCTTAAATATTCAATTAAGGAATAAATTTATTATAATCTAATTAATTATTGAAATTTAAGGGGTAGAATATACATTTTTAATAAGTCTTGTAAAAACTTGGGATATTATATTACAATAAATTAATATCTTGGAGGTAAACCATATTAATATCCTTAAATATTGAATTAAGGAATAAATTCATAAAAATCTAATTAATTATTGAAATTTATGAGGTAAAATACAACAATTTAAGGGGTAGAATACTTCATTTTTAATAATTCTTGTAATAACTTGGGGTAATATAATAAATTAAATTAAAATCTTTGTGGCAAACTATATTATACAATTGAAATGATGAAATTAGGAACTATATTCATAAAAACTAATAAAATTTTGAAAATTAAGTGGTAGAATATTTCATTTTAATAATTCATGTAATAACTTGGGGTAATATAATACATTAAATTAAAATCATGGTGCAAACCATATTAAACACATAAAAGATGAAATTAGGTATTAAATTAATAAAAATCTCATATAATTTAGAAATTTTTAAAGGGTACGGTACAACATTTTTAACAAATCTTCTAAAAACTTGGGGTTTTATAATACAATAAATTAATATCTTGGTGGTTAACCATATTAATAACCTTAAATATTGAATTAAGGAATAAATTCATAAAAAACTTATTAAATATTGAAATTTATGAGGTAAAATACAACAATTTAAGGGGTAGAAAACTTCATTTTTAATAATTCTTGTAATTACTTGGGCTAATTAAAGACATTAAATTAAAATCATTGTGCAAACCATATTAAACACTTAAATGATGAAATTAGGAAATATATTCATTAAATTTTAATTAAATATTGAATATTATAGGGTAAAATACAACTATTTTAAGCAATCTTGTAAAAACTTGGGGTATTATAATACAATAAATTAATATCATGGTGGTAAACCATATTAATAACCTTAAATATTTAATTAAGGAATAAATTCATAAAAAACTTGTTAAATATTGAAATTTATGAGGTAAAATACAACAATTTAAGGGGTAGAATACTTCATTTTTAATAATTCTTGTAATAACTTGGGGTAATATAATAAATTAAATTAAAATCATGGTGGCAAACTATATTATACAATTGAAATGATGAAATTAGGAACTATATTCATAAAAACTAATAAAATGTTGAAAATTAAGCGGTAGAATACTTCATTTTTAATAATTCATGTAATAACTTGGGGTAATATAATACATTAAATTAAAATCATGGTGCAAACCATATTAAACACATAAAAGATGAAATTAGGTATTAAATTAATAAAAATCTCATATAATTTAGAAATTTTTAAAGGGTACGGTACAACATTTTTAACAAATCTTCTAAAAACTTGGGGTTTTATAATACAATAAATTAATATCATGGTGGTTAACCATATTAATAACCTTAAATATTCAATTAAGGAATAAATTTATTATAATCTAATTAATTATTGAAATTTAAGGGGTAGAATATACATTTTTAATAAGTCTTGTAAAAACTTGGGATATTATATTACAATAAATTAATATCTTGGAGGTAAACCATATTAATATCCTTAAATGTTGAATTAAGGAATAAATTCATAAAAATCTAATTAATTATTGAAATTTATGAGGTAAAATACAACAATTTAAGGGGTAGAATACTTCATTTTTAATAATTCTTGTAATAACTTGGGGTAATATAATAAATTAAATTAAAATCATGGTGGCAAACTATATTATACAATTGAAATGATGAAATTAGGAACTATATTCATAAAAACTAATAAAATGTTGAAAATTAAGTGGTACAATACTTCATTTTTAATAATTCATGTAATAACTTGGGGTAATATAATACATTAAATTAAAATCATGGTGCAAACCATATTAAACACATAAAAGATGAAATTAGGTATTAAATTAATAAAAATCTCATATAATTTAGAAATTTTTAAAGGGTACGGTACAACATTTTTAACAAATCTTCTAAAAACTTGGGGTTTTATAATACAATAAATTAATATCATGGTGGTTAACCATATTTATAACCTTAAATATTCAATTAAGGAATAAATTTATTATAATCTAATTAATTATTGAAATTTAAGGGGTAGAATACTTCATTTTTAATAATTCTTGTAATAACTTGGGGTAATATAATACATTAAATTGAAATCATGGTGTAAACCATATTAAACACATGAATGATGAAATTAGGTATTAAATTAATAAAAATCTCATATAATTTAGAAATTTTTAAGGGGTAAGGTACAACATTTTTAACAAATCTTCTAAAAACTTGGGGTATTATATTACAATAAATTAATATCATGGAGGTAAACCATATTAATAACCTTAAATATTGAATTAAGGAATAAATTCATAAAAAACTTATTAAATATTGAAATTTATGAGGTAAAATACAACAATTTAAGGGGTAGAAAACTTCATTTTTAATAATTCTTGTAATTACTTGGGCTAATTAAAGACATTAAATTAAAATCATTGTGCAAACCATATTAAACACTTAAATGATGAAATTAGGAAATATATTCATTAAATTTTAATTAAATATTGAATATTATAGGGTAAAATACAACTATTTTAAGCAATCTTGTAAAAACTTGGGGTATTATAATACAATAAATTAATATCATGGTGGTAAACCATATTAATAACCTTAAATATTTAATTAAGGAATAAATTCATAAAAAACTTGTTAAATATTGAAATTTATGAGGTAAAATACAACAATTTAAGGGGTAGAATACTTCATTTTTAATAATTCTTGTAATTACTTGGGCTAATTAAAGACATTAAATTAAAATCATGGTGCAAACCATATTAAACACATAAAAGATGAAATTAGGTATTAAATTAATAAAAATCTCATATAATTTAGAAATTTTTAAAGGGTACGGTACAACATTTTTAACAAATCTTCTAAAAACTTGGGGTTTTATAATACAATAAATTAATATCATGGTGGTTAACCATATTAATAACCTTAAATATTCAATTAAGGAATAAATTTATTATAATCTAATTAATTATTGAAATTTAAGGGGTAGAATATACATTTTTAATGAGTCTTGTAAAAACTTGGGATATTATATTACAATAAATTAATATCTTGGAGGTAAACCATATTAATATCCTTAAATATTGAATTAAGGAATAAATTCATAAAAATCTAATTAATTATTGAAATTTATGAGGTAAAATACAACAATTTAAGGGGTAGAATACTTCATTTTTAATAATTCTTGTAATAACTTGGGGTAATATAATAAATTAAATTAAAATCATGGTGCAAACCATATTAAACACATAAATGATGAAATTAGGTATTAAATTAATAAAAATCTCATATAATTTAGAAATTTTTAAGGGGTACGGTAAAACATTTTTAACAAATCTTCTAAAAACTTGGGGTTTTATAATACAATAAATTAATATCATGGTGGTAAACCATATTAATAACCTTAAATATTTAATTAAGGAATAAATTCATAAAAAACTTATTAAATATTGAAATTTATGAGGTAAAATACAACAATTTAAGGGGTAGAATACTTCATTTTTAATAATTCTTGTAATAACTTGGGGTAATATAATAAATTAAATTAAAATCATGGTGGCAAACTATATTATACAATTGAAATGATGAAATTAGGAACTATATTCATAAAAACTAATAAAATGTTGAAAATTAAGCGGTAGAATACTTCATTTTTAATAATTCATGTAATAACTTGGGGTAATATAATACATTAAATTAAAATCATGGTGCAAACCATATTAAACACATAAAAGATGAAATTAGGTATTAAATTAATAAAAATCTCATATAATTTAGAAATTTTTAAAGGGTACGGTACAACATTTTTAACAAATCTTCTAAAAACTTGGGGTTTTATAATACAATAAATTAATATCATGGTGGTTAACCATATTAATAACCTTAAATATTCAATTAAGGAATAAATTTATTATAATCTAATTAATTATTGAAATTTAAGGGGTAGAATATACATTTTTAATAAGTCTTGTAAAAACTTGGGATATTATATTACAATAAATTAATATCTTGGAGGTAAACCATATTAATATCCTTAAATGTTGAATTAAGGAATAAATTCATAAAAATCTAATTAATTATTGAAATTTATGAGGTAAAATACAACAATTTAAGGGGTAGAATACTTCATTTTTAATAATTCTTGTAATAACTTGGGGTAATATAATAAATTAAATTAAAATCATGGTGGCAAACTATATTATACAATTGAAATGATGAAATTAGGAACTATATTCATAAAAACTAATAAAATGTTGAAAATTAAGTGGTACAATACTTCATTTTTAATAATTCATGTAATAACTTGGGGTAATATAATACATTAAATTAAAATCATGGTGCAAACCATATTAAACACATAAAAGATGAAATTAGGTATTAAATTAATAAAAATCTCATATAATTTAGAAATTTTTAAGGGGTACGGTAAAACATTTTTAACAAATCTTCTAAAAACTTGGGGTTTTATAATACAATAAATTAATATCATGGTGGTAAACCATATTAATAACCTTAAATATTTAATTAAGGAATAAATTCATAAAAAACTTATTAAATATTGAAATTTATGAGGTAAAATACAACAATTTAAGGGGTAGAATACTTCATTTTTAATAATTCTTGTAATAACTTGGGGTAATATAATACATTAAATTAAAATCATGGTTTCAAACTATATTATACAATTAAAATGATGAAATTAGGAACTATATTCATAAAAACTAATAAAATATTGAAATTTAAGGGGTAGAATATACATTTTTAATAAGTCTTGTAAAAACTTGTGATATTATATTACAATAAATTAATATCATGGTCGTAAACCATATTAATAACCTTAAATATTTAATTAAGGAATAAATTCATAAAAAACTTATTAAATATTGAAATTTATGAGGTAAAATACAACAATTTAAGGGGTAGAATACTTCATTTTTAATAATTCATGTAATAACTTGGGGTAATATAATACATTAACTTAAAATCATGGTGCAAACCATATTAAACACTTAAATGATGAAATTAGGAAATATATTCATTAAATTTTAATTAAATATTGAAATTTATAGGGAAAAATACAACTATTTTAAGCAATTTTGTAAAAACATGGTGTATTACAATACAATAAATTAATATCATGGTGGTAAACCATATTAATAACCTTAAATATTGAATTAAGGAATAAATTCATAAAAATCTAATTAATTATTGAAATTTAAGGGGTAGAATACTTAATTTTTTAATAATTCTTGTAATGACTTGGCTAATATAAGACATTAAATTAAAATCATAGTGCAAACCATATTAAACACTTAAATGATGAAATTAGGAAATATATTCATTAAATTTTAATTAAATATTGAATATTATAGGGTAAAATACAACTATTTTAAGCAATCTTGTAAAAACTTGGGGTATTATAATACAATAATTAATATCATGGTGGTAAATCATATAAATCAATTAAAATGATGAAATTACAGACTATATTCATAAAAACTTAATTAAATATTGAAATTTTTGAGGTAAAACACAACAATTTAAGGGGTAGAATACTTCATTTTTAATAATTCTTGTAATAACTTGGGGTAATATAATAAATTAAATTAAAATCATGGTTTCAAACTATATTATACAATTAAAATGATGAAATTAGGAACTATATTCATAAAAACTAATAAAATATTGAAATTTAAGGGGTAGAATATACATTTTTAATAAGTCTTGTAAAAACTTGGGATATTATATTACAATAAATTAATATCTTGGAGGTAAACCATATTAATATCCTTAAATGTTGAATTAAGGAATAAATTCATAAAAATCTAATTAATTATTGAAATTTATGAGGTAAAATACAACAATTTAAGGGGTAGAATACTTCATTTTTAATAATTCTTGTAATAACTTGGGGTAATATAATAAATTAAATTAAAATCATGGTGGCAAACTATATTATACAATTGAAATGATGAAATTAGGAACTATATTCATAAAAACTAATAAAATGTTGAAAATTAAGTGGTACAATACTTCATTTTTAATAATTCATGTAATAACTTGGGGTAATATAATACATTAAATTAAAATCATGGTGCAAACCATATTAAACACATAAAAGATGAAATTAGGTATTAAATTAATAAAAATCTCATATAATTTAGAAATTTTTAAGGGGTACGGTAAAACATTTTTAACAAATCTTCTAAAAACTTGGGGTTTTATAATACAATAAATTAATATCATGGTGGTAAACCATATTAATAACCTTAAATATTTAATTAAGGAATAAATTCATAAAAAACTTATTAAATATTGAAATTTATGAGGTAAAATACAACAATTTAAGGGGTAGAATACTTCATTTTTAATAATTCTTGTAATAACTTGGGGTAATATAATACATTAAATTAAAATCATGGTTTCAAACTATATTATACAATTAAAATGATGAAATTAGGAAATTTATTCATAAAAATCTAATAAAATATTGAAATTTATGGGGTAAAATACAACTAATTTAAGCAATCTTATTAAAACTTGGTGTATTATAATACAATAAATTAATATCATGGAGGTGAACCATATTAATAACCTCAAATATTGAATTAAGCAATAAATTCATAAAAACTAATAAAATATTGAAATTTAAGGGGTAGAATATACATTTTTAATTATTCTTGTAATAACTTGGGGTAATATAATACATTAAATTAAAATCATGGTGCAAACCATATTAAACACATGAATGATGAAATTAGGTATTAAATTAATAAAAATCTCATATAATTTAGAAATTTTTAAGGGGTACGGTAAAACATTTTTAACAAATCTTCTAAAAACTTGGGGTATTATATTACAATAAATTAATATCATGGAGGTAAACCATATTAATAACCTTAAATATTGAATTAAGGAATAAATTCATAAAAAACTTATTAAATATTGAAATTTATGAGGTAAAATACAACAATTTAAGGGGTAGAATACTTCATTTTTAATAATTCTTGTAATAACTTGGGGTAATATAATAAATTAAATTAAAATCTTTGTGGCCAACTATATTATACAATTGAAATGATGAAATTAGGAACTATATTCATAAAAACTAATAAAATTTTGAAAATTAAGTGGTAGAATATTTCATTTTTAATAATTCATGTAATAACTTGGGGTAATATAATACATTAAATTAAAATCATGGTGCAAACCATATTAAACACATAAAAGATGAAATTAGGTATTAAATTAATAAAAATCTCATATAATTTAGAAATTTTTAAAGGGTACGGTACAACATTTTTAACAAATCTTCTAAAAACTTGGGGTATTATATTACAATAAATTAATATCATGGAGGTAAACCATATTAATATCCTTAAATATTGAATTAAAGAATAAATTCATAAAAATCTAATTAATTATTGAAATTTAAGAGGTAGAATACTTAATTTTTTAATAATTCTTGTAATTACTTGGGGTAATATAATACATTATATTAAAATCATGGTGCAAACCATATTAAACACTTAAATGATGAAATTAGGAAATTTATTCATAAAAATCTAATAAAATATTGAAATTTATGGGGTAAAATACAACTAATTTAAGCAATCTTATTAAAACTTGGGGTATTATAATACAATAAATTAATATCATGGAGGTGAACCATATTAATAACCTCAAATATTGAATTAAGCAATAAATTCATAAAAACTAATAAAATATTGAAAATTAAGTGGTAGAATACTTCATTTTTAATAATTCATGTATTAACTTGGGGTAATATAATACTTTAAATTAAAATCATGGTGCAAACCATATTAAACACTTAAATGATGAAATTAGGAAATATATTCATTAAATTTTAATTAAATATTGAATATTATAGGGTAAAATACAACTATTTTAAGCAATCTTGTAAAAACTTGGGGTATTATAATACAATAAATTAATATCATGGTGGTAAACCATATTAATAACCTTAAATATTTAATTAAGGAATAAATTCATAAAAAACTTGTTAAATATTGAAATTTATGAGGTAAAATACAACAATTTAAGGGGTAGAATACTTCATTTTTAATAATTCTTGTAATTACTTGGGCTAATTAAAGACATTAAATTAAAATCATGGTGCAAACCATATTAAACACATAAAAGATGAAATTAGGTATTAAATTAATAAAAATCTCATATAATTTAGAAATTTTTAAAGGGTACGGTACAACATTTTTAACAAATCTTCTAAAAACTTGGGGTTTTATAATACAATAAATTAATATCATGGTGGTTAACCATATTAATAACCTTAAATATTCAATTAAGGAATAAATTTATTATAATCTAATTAATTATTGAAATTTAAGGGGTAGAATATACATTTTTAATAAGTCTTGTAAAAACTTGGGATATTATATTACAATAAATTAATATCTTGGAGGTAAACCATATTAATATCCTTAAATATTGAATTAAGGAATAAATTCATAAAAATCTAATTAATTATTGAAATTTATGAGGTAAAATACAACAATTTAAGGGGTAGAATACTTCATTTTTAATAATTCTTGTAATAACTTGGGGTAATATAATAAATTAAATTAAAATCATGGTGCAAACCATATTAAACACATAAATGATGAAATTAGGTATTAAATTAATAAAAATCTCATATAATTTAGAAATTTTTAAGGGGTACGGTAAAACATTTTTAACAAATCTTCTAAAAACTTGGGGTTTTATAATACAATAAATTAATATCATGGTGGTAAACCATATTAATAACCTTAAATATTTAATTAAGGAATAAATTCATAAAAAACTTATTAAATATTGAAATTTATGAGGTAAAATACAACAATTTAAGGGGTAGAATACTTCATTTTTAATAATTCTTGTAATAACTTGGGGTAATATAATAAATTAAATTAAAATCATGGTGGCAAACTATATTATACAATTGAAATGATGAAATTAGGAACTATATTCATAAAAACTAATAAAATGTTGAAAATTAAGCGGTAGAATACTTCATTTTTAATAATTCATGTAATAACTTGGGGTAATATAATACATTAAATTAAAATCATGGTGCAAACCATATTAAACACATAAAAGATGAAATTAGGTATTAAATTAATAAAAATCTCATATAATTTAGAAATTTTTAAAGGGTACGGTACAACATTTTTAACAAATCTTCTAAAAACTTGGGGTTTTATAATACAATAAATTAATATCATGGTGGTTAACCATATTAATAACCTTAAATATTCAATTAAGGAATAAATTTATTATAATCTAATTAATTATTGAAATTTAAGGGGTAGAATATACATTTTTAATAAGTCTTGTAAAAACTTGGGATATTATATTACAATAAATTAATATCTTGGAGGTAAACCATATTAATATCCTTAAATGTTGAATTAAGGAATAAATTCATAAAAATCTAATTAATTATTGAAATTTATGAGGTAAAATACAACAATTTAAGGGGTAGAATACTTCATTTTTAATAATTCTTGTAATAACTTGGGGTAATATAATAAATTAAATTAAAATCATGGTGGCAAACTATATTATACAATTGAAATGATGAAATTAGGAACTATATTCATAAAAACTAATAAAATGTTGAAAATTAAGTGGTACAATACTTCATTTTTAATAATTCATGTAATAACTTGGGGTAATATAATACATTAAATTAAAATCATGGTGCAAACCATATTAAACACATAAAAGATGAAATTAGGTATTAAATTAATAAAAATCTCATATAATTTAGAAATTTTTAAGGGGTACGGTAAAACATTTTTAACAAATCTTCTAAAAACTTGGGGTTTTATAATACAATAAATTAATATCATGGTGGTAAACCATATTAATAACCTTAAATATTTAATTAAGGAATAAATTCATAAAAAACTTATTAAATATTGAAATTTATGAGGTAAAATACAACAATTTAAGGGGTAGAATACTTCATTTTTAATAATTCTTGTAATAACTTGGGGTAATATAATACATTAAATTAAAATCATGGTTTCAAACTATATTATACAATTAAAATGATGAAATTAGGAAATTTATTCATAAAAATCTAATAAAATATTGAAATTTATGGGGTAAAATACAACTAATTTAAGCAATCTTATTAAAACTTGGTGTATTATAATACAATAAATTAATATCATGGAGGTGAACCATATTAATAACCTCAAATATTGAATTAAGCAATAAATTCATAAAAACTAATAAAATATTGAAATTTAAGGGGTAGAATATACATTTTTAATTATTCTTGTAATAACTTGGGGTAATATAATACATTAAATTAAAATCATGGTGCAAACCATATTAAACACATGAATGATGAAATTAGGTATTAAATTAATAAAAATCTCATATAATTTAGAAATTTTTAAGGGGTACGGTAAAACATTTTTAACAAATCTTCTAAAAACTTGGGGTATTATATTACAATAAATTAATATCATGGAGGTAAACCATATTAATAACCTTAAATATTGAATTAAGGAATAAATTCATAAAAAACTTATTAAATATTGAAATTTATGAGGTAAAATACAACAATTTAAGGGGTAGAATACTTCATTTTTAATAATTCTTGTAATAACTTGGGGTAATATAATAAATTAAATTAAAATCTTTGTGGCCAACTATATTATACAATTGAAATGATGAAATTAGGAACTATATTCATAAAAACTAATAAAATTTTGAAAATTAAGTGGTAGAATATTTCATTTTTAATAATTCATGTAATAACTTGGGGTAATATAATACATTAAATTAAAATCATGGTGCAAACCATATTAAACACATAAAAGATGAAATTAGGTATTAAATTAATAAAAATCTCATATAATTTAGAAATTTTTAAAGGGTACGGTACAACATTTTTAACAAATCTTCTAAAAACTTGGGGTATTATATTACAATAAATTAATATCATGGAGGTAAACCATATTAATATCCTTAAATATTGAATTAAAGAATAAATTCATAAAAATCTAATTAATTATTGAAATTTAAGAGGTAGAATACTTAATTTTTTAATAATTCTTGTAATTACTTGGGGTAATATAATACATTATATTAAAATCATGGTGCAAACCATATTAAACACTTAAATGATGAAATTAGGAAATTTATTCATAAAAATCTAATAAAATATTGAAATTTATGGGGTAAAATACAACTAATTTAAGCAATCTTATTAAAACTTGGGGTATTATAATACAATAAATTAATATCATGGAGGTGAACCATATTAATAACCTCAAATATTGAATTAAGCAATAAATTCATAAAAACTAATAAAATATTGAAAATTAAGTGGTAGAATACTTCATTTTTAATAATTCATGTATTAACTTGGGGTAATATAATACTTTAAATTAAAATCATGGTGCAAACCATATTAAACACTTAAATGATGAAATTAGGAAATATATTCATTAAATTTTAATTAAATATTGAATATTATAGGGTAAAATACAACTATTTTAAGCAATCTTGTAAAAACTTGGGGTATTATAATACAATAAATTAATATCATGGTGGTAAACCATATTAATAACCTTAAATATTTAATTAAGGAATAAATTCATAAAAAACTTGTTAAATATTGAAATTTATGAGGTAAAATACAACAATTTAAGGGGTAGAATACTTCATTTTTAATAATTCTTGTAATTACTTGGGCTAATTAAAGACATTAAATTAAAATCATGGTGCAAACCATATTAAACACATAAAAGATGAAATTAGGTATTAAATTAATAAAAATCTCATATAATTTAGAAATTTTTAAAGGGTACGGTACAACATTTTTAACAAATCTTCTAAAAACTTGGGGTTTTATAATACAATAAATTAATATCATGGTGGTTAACCATATTAATAACCTTAAATATTCAATTAAGGAATAAATTTATTATAATCTAATTAATTATTGAAATTTAAGGGGTAGAATATACATTTTTAATAAGTCTTGTAAAAACTTGGGATATTATATTACAATAAATTAATATCTTGGAGGTAAACCATATTAATATCCTTAAATATTGAATTAAGGAATAAATTCATAAAAATCTAATTAATTATTGAAATTTATGAGGTAAAATACAACAATTTAAGGGGTAGAATACTTCATTTTTAATAATTCTTGTAATAACTTGGGGTAATATAATAAATTAAATTAAAATCATGGTGCAAACCATATTAAACACATAAATGATGAAATTAGGTATTAAATTAATAAAAATCTCATATAATTTAGAAATTTTTAAGGGGTACGGTAAAACATTTTTAACAAATCTTCTAAAAACTTGGGGTTTTATAATACAATAAATTAATATCATGGTGGTAAACCATATTAATAACCTTAAATATTTAATTAAGGAATAAATTCATAAAAAACTTATTAAATATTGAAATTTATGAGGTAAAATACAACAATTTAAGGGGTAGAATACTTCATTTTTAATAATTCTTGTAATAACTTGGGGTAATATAATAAATTAAATTAAAATCATGGTGGCAAACTATATTATACAATTGAAATGATGAAATTAGGAACTATATTCATAAAAACTAATAAAATGTTGAAAATTAAGCGGTAGAATACTTCATTTTTAATAATTCATGTAATAACTTGGGGTAATATAATACATTAAATTAAAATCATGGTGCAAACCATATTAAACACATAAAAGATGAAATTAGGTATTAAATTAATAAAAATCTCATATAATTTAGAAATTTTTAAAGGGTACGGTACAACATTTTTAACAAATCTTCTAAAAACTTGGGGTTTTATAATACAATAAATTAATATCATGGTGGTTAACCATATTAATAACCTTAAATATTCAATTAAGGAATAAATTTATTATAATCTAATTAATTATTGAAATTTAAGGGGTAGAATATACATTTTTAATAAGTCTTGTAAAAACTTGGGATATTATATTACAATAAATTAATATCTTGGAGGTAAACCATATTAATATCCTTAAATGTTGAATTAAGGAATAAATTCATAAAAATCTAATTAATTATTGAAATTTATGAGGTAAAATACAACAATTTAAGGGGTAGAATACTTCATTTTTAATAATTCTTGTAATAACTTGGGGTAATATAATAAATTAAATTAAAATCATGGTGGCAAACTATATTATACAATTGAAATGATGAAATTAGGAACTATATTCATAAAAACTAATAAAATGTTGAAAATTAAGTGGTACAATACTTCATTTTTAATAATTCATGTAATAACTTGGGGTAATATAATACATTAAATTAAAATCATGGTGCAAACCATATTAAACACATAAAAGATGAAATTAGGTATTAAATTAATAAAAATCTCATATAATTTAGAAATTTTTAAGGGGTACGGTAAAACATTTTTAACAAATCTTCTAAAAACTTGGGGTTTTATAATACAATAAATTAATATCATGGTGGTAAACCATATTAATAACCTTAAATATTTAATTAAGGAATAAATTCATAAAAAACTTATTAAATATTGAAATTTATGAGGTAAAATACAACAATTTAAGGGGTAGAATACTTCATTTTTAATAATTCTTGTAATAACTTGGGGTAATATAATACATTAAATTAAAATCATGGTTTCAAACTATATTATACAATTAAAATGATGAAATTAGGAACTATATTCATAAAAACTAATAAAATATTGAAATTTAAGGGGTAGAATATACATTTTTAATAAGTCTTGTAAAAACTTGTGATATTATATTACAATAAATTAATATCATGGTCGTAAACCATATTAATAACCTTAAATATTTAATTAAGGAATAAATTCATAAAAAACTTATTAAATATTGAAATTTATGAGGTAAAATACAACAATTTAAGGGGTAGAATACTTCATTTTTAATAATTCATGTAATAACTTGGGGTAATATAATACATTAACTTAAAATCATGGTGCAAACCATATTAAACACTTAAATGATGAAATTAGGAAATATATTCATTAAATTTTAATTAAATATTGAAATTTATAGGGAAAAATACAACTATTTTAAGCAATTTTGTAAAAACATGGTGTATTACAATACAATAAATTAATATCATGGTGGTAAACCATATTAATAACCTTAAATATTGAATTAAGGAATAAATTCATAAAAATCTAATTAATTATTGAAATTTAAGGGGTAGAATACTTAATTTTTTAATAATTCTTGTAATGACTTGGCTAATATAAGACATTAAATTAAAATCATAGTGCAAACCATATTAAACACTTAAATGATGAAATTAGGAAATATATTCATTAAATTTTAATTAAATATTGAATATTATAGGGTAAAATACAACTATTTTAAGCAATCTTGTAAAAACTTGGGGTATTATAATACAATAATTAATATCATGGTGGTAAATCATATAAATCAATTAAAATGATGAAATTACAGACTATATTCATAAAAACTTAATTAAATATTGAAATTTTTGAGGTAAAACACAACAATTTAAGGGGTAGAATACTTCATTTTTAATAATTCTTGTAATAACTTGGGGTAATATAATAAATTAAATTAAAATCATGGTTTCAAACTATATTATACAATTAAAATGATGAAATTAGGAACTATATTCATAAAAACTAATAAAATATTGAAATTTAAGGGGTAGAATATACATTTTTAATAAGTCTTGTAAAAACTTGGGATATTATATTACAATAAATTAATATCTTGGAGGTAAACCATATTAATATCCTTAAATGTTGAATTAAGGAATAAATTCATAAAAATCTAATTAATTATTGAAATTTATGAGGTAAAATACAACAATTTAAGGGGTAGAATACTTCATTTTTAATAATTCTTGTAATAACTTGGGGTAATATAATAAATTAAATTAAAATCATGGTGGCAAACTATATTATACAATTGAAATGATGAAATTAGGAACTATATTCATAAAAACTAATAAAATGTTGAAAATTAAGTGGTACAATACTTCATTTTTAATAATTCATGTAATAACTTGGGGTAATATAATACATTAAATTAAAATCATGGTGCAAACCATATTAAACACATAAAAGATGAAATTAGGTATTAAATTAATAAAAATCTCATATAATTTAGAAATTTTTAAGGGGTACGGTAAAACATTTTTAACAAATCTTCTAAAAACTTGG